>CM037999.1:11143712-11717366 GCA_021234005.1 Nephelium lappaceum
ATTTCTGTTTTGATGTCGTCACCACCAATGAAATAAGCCGACCTTTTATATTGGACACTAATAGATATCGCATTTGAACATCATGATGTTTTGTGTAGCATATGAATCTTGATTTGTTGTTAATTTTTAAAGCGTTAAGATTTATGGAAAAACCCTGCATTTTTAGGTTGGTTTGGGAATTCATTGGCTTCCTTCGTCAACACCAGTGTTATTTCTGTTCTATTGGCTGCATTGAGTGCATCGGATTTCATCACTTAAGCTTTTGAATTATTAGGTTTTTTTAGAATTGACATACCATGATATGTTTTAGAAGTATCTTCTAGTATGGTGGTGGTGTTTTTTTCATATTATTATCCTTTTCGAAAAGATTGTGGTGTTTGTTTATTGGTTGTGACTTTTTTTTTTTTTTTTGTTTGGAAGTGGTTTGATTCATTTAGTTACTGAATACTTTATGACAACGAGCATTCCTGGAAAGAACTATACAGTCCAGCACATTTGGGGCAAAAAATTTAAAAAAAAAAAAATGACACTACCTATGTTACATTTTCCCGACTTATAGGGAAATGAGCCACATACTTGAACATGTTGTCCTTACAAAAGTTACCATTGGCCTAGACGGCCGCCGAGGCACTTATTGTGCCAATATTTGACATTATTAGCTAAAAGGTCTGTAATAATTCACTAGATTCATAGCCACAGATCAAGATTAATACTTGCACCCTAAGCTAGTCCAAATCTGCGGAATCCAGCTACAGAAAAAGCAGACAGTAATGAAGCTGTACATTTGATAGGTCGCTTCCATGTTAACAGAAAAATTATCACATAGTGACAAATTTGGTACAGTACAGTAATTAACTGGCAGATGTTATGGTGCTTACGCGGATCAGTCAACTGAGAAGCCAATCTTTCTTCGCTTTCTTATTCTTCCCTGGAACCCTTGCTTCCCACCCTCCATATACAGTCTCGCCTGCATTTGTCGACAAACAGTGAATTAAAATTTTTCTTCAATGTTTACATAATTAGTCAGCCACAAGAAAACCCGCACTAAGAATAAGTCATAATCTTAGCATTGTACCAGTTGAGACATGACATATTAGTTAAATTCTTCCAAAAGAAAACAACAGGGTGAATTTTTTTGTCTCGAAAAGGTTGTCACGGCCAAGATATTCCATCCAAAAGATGAAATCTGAGTTCTACTTTTCTATACAACTTTTTTCATAGTTCAACATTTCCTTCTACTCAAACCAAATGTGAACTCCAATTGAGAAAAAACAGCGGAAAAAAGGGGACGCCCCACATATTAGAATACTTTCACAGTTGTGACTGCTGACGATGGTTGGCTGAACCTTAATGTAACACCAACAACCCAAGGACACTTCCATGCTACCAAACCTACACTATCCTCCGTAGGATCCGCAGCCTCTATCACTGTAACCGGAGGACCTTGCTTTAAAACTTGATCCAAACCAAACCTACCCTATCCTCCGTAGGATCCGCTGCCTCTAACACTGTAATTGGGGGACCTGCTTTAAAACTCGATCCAAGTCGGCAGCAGAGAGAATAAATACATAAAACCAATTCTGGGAAATTTATTATTATGGCTCTAGATATTTATCTAAGGTCATCATTATCATCAGAACCCAACTGCATAAAAATGTGATATGAATTATACATATGTGAAGTATCAACCTATTGTAATAGCACAATTATCAATAACAATTTTGTGATTTGCGTTATACATATGTGAGGTATCAGGCTATTATATTAGCAAAATTATCAATAACAATTGTACCAAAAAGAGAGATGCTTGATGATTCAAGGGAATGCCTAGCAACACTACTAAAAAAAAAAACTTGACAAATGTAAAATTCAAGACAGGATATGGATTAAACGAAAGTAAAAAATTTACCCAGAAGTGAGACTTGGGAACAGGAACAGATAGAGTAGAGAGCTGCCTGCCCTTTTGATCTTTGTGACCTTATCATTTGTGGTTGTAGTACTACTAGTACTAGTACTACTGCTCCCTTCACCATCTCTGCTGGATTCACTATCTCTATCCACAGAAGATGGAAAGACATAACTACCCCCACCAACCTCCCTTTTATTACTCTTCAACACCCTCTTCTCAAAGAACCAAAAACGCCTCTCTCTTTGTGACCTCTCTTCGAGACCAAAGCACCCAGCTGCTGATCATCATCTCTCTCAGGACTCATACTCCTTCGAAACGAACCGTAACACTCACTACTCATTCTAAACGAAGAGCCCTGAAACCGAGGCCGACCCTCATAAGGGCCTTCAAGGACTGTGGTGGGTGAGGAGAACTTGGAACCATTTGCATCCATTAAGAAGAGTCTTGGAGGCAGCTCCAAGCACTTGCGTGGAAAACCATTGTTCAGGTCTGAATAAGTGGTGAGAGCAGTGCATGGCTTGGGCTTGCCTGGCTCTTCCTCCCAGCGAAATGGGACCGAGGCTGACGTGTGCAGCGGTGGTGTTAGCATTCCTGATCGCTCCGGTGAATCCATGGCTGTCATTGAAAACAGTGGCAGCTGTAGAGTCGAGCTTAGCTCTAAGTCTGCTTCAGACCCCATGACCTCTCTCCTCTCTGATTATGTTTATGTGTTTTGTCTGTCATATATGTAGACTTATTGGTAAATAGTGGAGAGACAATCAAGACAGTGAGGTTGACGAAGGGAGGTGGTCAATAGAGAAAAAGCAAGCCACATTAATCCCATTACTTGTCACTTTATGATCAAAATTACGAGGGAGATGTTACTAAATGGTTGGTCCTATCTTAATATCGTGAACGTTCTCCAATCAAACTTGACTACCTCCCACGTCAGCATCAGGATTTGAGGCCGCGTGGTTGATATTTCTCATACGATTAGCCGACTTTAGCTCTGTCTAAAACCGCCCATCATCATTTAAACCACTCACACAGAGTTGGCCAACTTGTTTGCATGTAAAACTAGAGTGGACTCCAAGTTTTGCAATCGCAAAAGAATTAAAGTCAATGTACCCCTTATCAGCAATTTTTTTTTTAATTTTTTAATAATTAAGTGACGAGTTAATATTTAAAAAAAAACAGATAATTAAAATTATTAAGGGTTATTTATTTTTTCTATTTTAAAATTTAATAATATAAATTATACTTATTATGTTATTTTCGTTAGTTTTTTTAAGTAATCAAACCACTTAAAACTATAAAAAAAATAATTAAAAAAATTAAGTAAGAATTTTTAACTTTCCACTTAATTATAAATCATTTAATAATATTTAAAAGTTTTTATTCCAAATCAATCATCCTCAAAATAATATAATTTCTAATTTTCTTATTTTATATACTCAAATTTCTTTCTTTTTTTCCCTTGATACTTAAAAAATATATTTGAAAAAAAAAAAAACTAAATACATCTTATCTCAAATTATCTTATAATTAAACTAACATATTTTAATTTATAATTTAAACATTCATTTTTCTAGTTTTTTCTTAAATATATATAAATATATAAATATGGTTAATACAACTATTTTTAATCATGTTTTAATTATGAATAAAACATTATTAATGTGTATAAAAAATGTTTTAGAATTTATTAAATTATTTATTTTTAGATTTTTGTATTGAATTAATTAAAATTATATAACAACAAATAGTAAAAATGTATAAATGTCAACTTACTAGTTTTTAGATGATTTAAATTTAAAAAACAAACAAGTTTACAACATATTTAGAGGTAAAGAAAAAAAAAACAAACATATTGTTTAAATTTCAAGTTTCATTTTTATTTCGTCTTTAGTTTTCAATAACACTGTTTAGTCTTTAAACAAAAAAACAAATGATCCTCTTAGATTTTTTCTCTTTTATGCATCACTTAAATGTAAACTTCTCTCATAAAAATATTAGTACCAACAAAAGATTAGTAAAGAATCCTAATTTTATGTTTTTTTATCCTAAAAAAATTGAGAATTCAACTTTCAAGAAATGCATATTATTATTTATTTAGGTAGTTTTCTTCATTTATTATGGAAATAATCGTCTCTCATTTATGAAAATAAATATTTAAACGTATAATAATATTTAATTTTAATAAGTATTAATAAATTTATAACATATTGGATGTCAATTTGGGGAATAAAGAAATAAAAATAATGATTATAGTGATTAAACAAATTTCATGGCAAAGGTAAAAACATAAAAAGACACTATCACATTATTTGATTAAAAACTTGGTTTCAATTTAGATAAATTGATAGTTATAGTTAATTAATTGAGTAATGTATTGAAAATCATTAATCATAAGAAGAAGCACTAAGAATGGTTAGATACTAGTTGGCATCATGATATCATTTACCAAGATACCAACTCAACCTACCCACTAATTTTTAATTTGAAACAAAGAGGGAGATAGTGAAAGCACTAAAGCATGAACAATATCATATCAATGTCACCCCTTTTCATGGGTAAAGGAGAGCAGGCTGATCTGCTACTGTTCCTAGCTTTACAAAAAGTGTTATTGCTTCAACTTTCATTCAAATTAAAAACGTGGCAAGGAAAGTAAACTATCACAAATTTAAACCACTAAAAAACCTCTAGTGTTGGCTCTACGATGGGGGTGTGCACACAAGATTATTATTGAACTGCATTGGATGCCAATGTGTGGTGCAGAGTCTGCTATGTTGCAAGAATAGACTTGTTGGACTCTACTTGATCTAAAAATTGTCCACCCAAACAAGTTTTAATAATTTTTTCCTTATTGTGCTACCACACGTTCTGTATATTCTTGTACAAAAGGACAAGTGAAACATCGAACATGTGCCTGTGAATGTAGGTCTACACTTGAAAAAGGGTTTTGTCCCAATTTTGTACTCCCCGAAATTTTAGGGTTAGTTTGTTTTTGATTGCTAAAGATTGAAAATTAAATCATGATTAAAATTTAAATCTAAATGATATGTTATTTTTTTTTATTCTTATATTTGAGTGTATAGTAATCTTATTTATTTTTTAAAATTAAAATTATCTAAAAATTAATAACTTAATGTTTATATCATTTTACTATTAATTGTTATATAACTTTATTTAATATAACACAAACAATTATAATAAATTATTAACAAATATTAAAACAATTTTATGTATACATTAATAATATTTTTACTCATAATTAAAATGTGATTAGTTATTATAGTTAAGTAATTTTTTTAAATTATTATACTTAAATAAATTATTATAATAAAATAAATTAAATCTATATTAAATAAAATAAATAAAATTTGTTAAATTGAATTACTGTTGCAACAAAAGTTGAAATTCTAAAGTAATGTTTAGTCATTATAATATTTCATTAATTACATTTAAAAAGAAATTGTATCATATAGAATTAAAATGAAATTTGGAAATATGTTATTTTGGGAAAGATGGATTTTGAATAATATATTTAAAAACCATTAACTGATTTAACATTTAATGCAAAGAAAAAAATTATAGTTTTTTATTTTCAAATGATTTTTTAGTTATTTTAAATGATTTGACTATTTAAAAAAAATAAAAATTACTTAATAAGCATAATTTATATCCATTAAATGAAAATTGATAAATAAACACAACCGACGTCTTAGTAATAGGCGGAAGTACTTATTTTCACAAGATAAAACTTACAAGAAACAGCTTCTAAGTAAGTCATTTTCATTGCTGCAACACTCATTTTTGTTTTTTCACTCTAATCTTGCCAAAATATAGTATCTACAAGAAACGTCTTTATATACTTTTTTTGAAATTCTAATTCTATATTTTTTTGACCTTTTTGCCTGTAAACATTCGTATAAGGAATTTATAATTAAATATACATTAATCTGAGTGAGCAATTGTCAGTATGATGAATCAGAAAATGAAGTCACTGGACTGGAGCCAGCTAGCTGCCAGCCCAGCCTCACCGATTACAAAGGTCAAAAGGGAAAGTTGAAAAAACAAAAACAAAATAATATATATATATGTATGTATATATATCATTTTCAACTTAAATTAAACGATAAAGCATGCAAAGCAACGTCAGTCGCGTAAAAGATCGAGTACATCACTCTCCTTTGACTTTGCATCGCTTTGACAACTATCTCCAATCTAATAATTTATCTATTTTGCAATGTGTAGCATATGTGTCAACAAAGGACAATTTAGAAGAAAAGATGAGAGATAAAAAGGTGCAATACGTGTAAAGTGTAATTAATTAGAACAACGACCCTCTTACAATGGGTGACCACCCAAATTAATTTACTGATATGAGAAAAGCAGAGATTTCTACAAATTTTAAGAAGTTTCAAAGAATTTGTTTTCTTTCAATCATTTTGCTTAATTAATTGAGCCACTCTTTTCTTCAACGTGCTCGGGGAGTGTGCCTAGTCATCCTTCAGAGCCAAAGAATTAACGAAGGGATTAATCACAGTTTTGTTTGATGAATACACAAATTAAATGGAAAAAGAGGAAAATAATTAACATAAAGATATGAATTTTGAGGAGGAGAAAGGAAAAAAGAAACTGGAAAATCGGTGGGTCTACCACACACTATTTAGTAATCATAATAAGAAATGGTGAATCTAAGTGGATTCATACTTGTTTTGTCTTGTATAGGCAAAAATCTTAATATCCATTAAAAAAGTTAGTATCATCAATAATGATTGTCAGGTTTGATGAGCCAAGAGAACTATAATTGAAAGCATTGAATCATCACACACGGCACACGGCCCGGTGCCCATAACACGTGTGGTGCGTGTGTCATTGAATTGTGTGTTTGCAGTCTTGTTTTTCTCTGGACGGGGCACTGAAATGCTAATGATTTCCACCAAGCACATTAACTTGGTTTGGGCCGGCATTGAAAGCCCATAAAACTGAAGCCCATTTGGTTTGCGCCAACATGAAAGCCGAAGCCGGAGTCCATCACCTATTTGGCCAACGTGAAAACCCGAGGCCGTCAACTATTGTGCCGGCATGAAAGCCCTTGTCGGTCAACAATTGGACGGGAAAAGGGCCCATTAAAATTGATAAATGCTTCAGTTTCAAAAAAAATGATAAATGCTAATGATTTTGTGTGACGATGTTCCACCCATTAAAGTCGTTTGTACATCCCAAAATTGTATATGTTTTAAAATTCCAGTAGCATCCTTGAAGCAAATTGTTAATAATAACTTCCTACCTTCAAACTCTTGCCACTACCATCTCTGCTAAGCCCCACTACAACCTTCAAACTCTCTTCTCCTCCTCCTCCTCCACTCTTTCTTCTCTCCACCACTCACTCTCTCACCTTCGCTTCTTCTTCGTATCAAACCCTCAAATTGCAGCCCAAAAACCCCCACTCTCACCCTCCCCCAAAACAACGCCGTTTTTCACTCCGACCGCCAAGACCTCACTCTGGGCGACTGCTGGCCTTTGAAGACAGTGCTTTCGAGAACTCCCACGTCCGATAACAAAGAGGGGGTGCTTGTAAGAAATAGAAAGGGCATATTTTTAAATTAGTAGAAACGGGCATCTGTGTTTACCAACTTGGTATTCAAAACTTTCTGAAACTTCTTCCCTGGTATATGCACTTCATTGGCTGTTAATTGCAACATTATCTTCACATGGTTGTTGACAATGGTCAAGATCTAAATTGTTAGGTCTAAAAGTGTGGCAGTCTCGTGGGGACTGCTCAAGCTGTGGAAGATACCGTGTAACATCATTCTTGTTTGTTTTGATGCGGTCCCTTTTGCTAAATTTCTCCATATGGTTTTGAGAGCCTTACAGAATTGTTCTCCTAATATATTTTTTTAAATTAACAGAAACGGCATATTTAGTATAGAGGGGTGCACTTTTAAAAACAATTTAAAATAATAATGATAATAATAATGGGGTGCACAAAACAAAAGGGGTGTTCATACAACTTTTGGGGGGTGGCAAATAGCCCCTCAGTGATTTTTAAGCTAGCGCTTCGACTTGGTTGGGGCTGGCCTAAAAGCCCATAGAACTAAGCCCCCATCTGGTTTGCGCCAACATGAAAGCCCGAGTCCGTCAAACGTTGGGCCAACAAGAAGCCCCTAGTCCGTCAACTATTGGGCCGGCAACAAGGGCATTAAAACCGCGGGGAAAACTTTTTGCGGGGATTGAACCCGACGTGAATCGAACACGCAACCTTCTGATCTGGAGGTCAGACGCGCTACCATTGCGCCACGGATCCATTGATGGTTCTCTGGTGAAGCAATTTTATAATAGTGTAAAGCAATAGAATATTTTTTGAGATTTGGCTCCATTTGTGGATAAATTGTAATCAAAAGCCTTGCAAAGCCTTAGAAAGTGACTTTTCTGATAAAAGCAAATAGTGACACAGTTGTGGTTTTCACTTTTCCCACAGAGCAGTCTCAAGTCTCATCTCGTCTCAGACACAATCGAGCATAGCAGCATTGGTATACTCACTCTCATCACTCTTCGTTTACGACCGTCAATCGATATTATTTTCCATTTGCTGCCTCCTTATGTCATAAATGTTATCACTGAAAGCCCCATGACCATGAGACCATGCCAGGCCACAGTAGAAACAGTACGCTCCAAAAGTAAAAGAAAAATAATGCATGTTTTGTCGTGAAACCACTTGACGAGAGCATCTTTCTGGGCCTCAACAACAACCTACCAAAAACTAATCAGACTAGTACGGCCCACTAATCATAACAAACCCAGAACCATAAAAACCCTCTCTTCTCTTGCATCACGAGCCATTGGACCTGGACCAACTCATTATTATCACATGCCAGTTTGGAGTTGCAGTCTTGCAGACGACAATAACTGTAACATATGTTCCTTGGAGGTCCCGCCCATTTTTTTTTCTCCACCTGTATTTATTTGCACTCTGCATCCAATATTTTAGTGGACGACATGCCATTTCATTATATTTCTGCAATCACAGAAAACGTTTTTCAAACACATGAAACACACTCTGTGCCCCCCATGCCTTTTTTTGAAAAAAATATTTTCTGCAATGATTGATGATAAGCTCCCTGTATTTTATGTTGTTTTTACTTTTTTCCACAAATGACCAGTTTCAATGTTCCATCATCCACACATGGAAAACACTCAAATTATTTAGCTTGGAAATATCTACAGTCTCTTGTTTGTTTTCACCACGATCTTGGTAAAGAAATGTAGCTACTACCATCTTGCCTCACCAAAATTTTAATTATAAACCCTTTTATGTCTTCTTTAAAACACGAGTTGGAATTTTTGACCAAGAAAACAAGAAAACTTGTAACACTTTGAATTCCTAGACAATAATAATGCAACCATATCTTGTACGTCACTATCGAACGGATTTTACACCTTTTAAAGTTGTTTTCTTTCTCTCCTTCATTTGACAACAACTTCCTTTACAAGAAGTAATCTTCTTGAAAACAACTCTTGCCTCCATTTCTTAGACAAAAATAGGAAGCCAAAAAAGCCACCAGCATGCCACTTCCATTTTCTACATACATGTCAGCATGCTCACCGCTTTTTTTCAAGCTGTCCTTCCTTTACTCTTCTTCAAGTTTTCTTCTTCTAATACTTAATTGATATTTGAAAACAATAGGGAACAGAAATTGTAGGAAAAGCATGTACATGTATGCTTACAAGCTGCACCATATTGAAACCATACCATCCCACGATGACGGTATACACATTCTATTACTAAAACCTGACCAAGTTACTCCATTTTTTTTAACATAAAAAAGTTTTATACAACCTCTTCTACTCCATACCCCTGTCCATTACATTCACTCTTCTACTGTTTTTGGGCAAGGCTCCAAAAAACCTGAGCAAATTAAACTACCACCACCACCCAAACTGAAAAAAGAAAAGGGACATGGAAACATGTAACGCTAAGATTTTTGAACTTCATGTTTCGGACCTATGCTCTGAATCCAAGCTTAAGACTGTCCCTTCACCCTCCATAGATGATGCAGCATTCTTGCTTCTTGCAGTCAGCTTCTTCACTTCTTCACTAGCGTATATGTAGATTTTTTTCACCATCTTACAGAACTCCCTGCAATGAATGAAGAGGAGAAAGACCTAAAAATCAGCATTAATTTAACGGGGAATACTATATAGTATTAGTGAAAGTGTGTGGCATCATCACTTCACTTACGGCCATGGATCATCCCCCACAAGCATCATATCACCCTCATCATCAGTAAAAACCACCGCCCATTTATCATGAGGAAGAAGCTGTCCTTGGATCTCAAACATCTTTTCTAGTTCATCGATAAGATCATTGTACCCGTTCAACACAGTTAAGTCAACAGCACGACCAACAGCGTTTCCTTGCATTTGAACCTTCTCAAATCCACAAATTTTAATGTTAGTCAGATTGTATAAAATTACAAAGAGGAGCTAAAAATGCTCTGATTTCACCTTTGTACGAGTTCTCATGGAAGTAGTTGAAGCCTGCTTGTTCTGCGACTCTTTCAGTGGCATTTCCATTGTCACTTGATTCAGCTCCATAAAGGACTTTGAACTATCAAAATTTGGATCCTTATCAGCAGTGCAGGCAGCTGGAACAGATCCTTTGGTGCCACTGGAATCCATAGTTAGACTTGTAGCTTCCTTCCCTAAAGGAGCAGCAGCATTAGAGTTGTTTTTCAGGACAATTCCAAACAAACGGCAACTCGTAGAATTCTCGGACTGTTTTCTTTTCTCCACCTGATCGTGAGTCAGGTCATTGCTTAGCCTTGAAGGAACTGAAGAGGCATAACTAGAGAGAACAGACCTAGGCGCAACAATCTTGCCATCCTCTGATGAATCTGGGAAAAGGTTCAGAGAGACATTGAAACGAGGAGAAGAAGGCCACATGCCTTCTGGAGGGAACCTAGAGTTACAGCCATTAGTGCTGCTGACAAGATTGCAATCAGTTTCTTTCTGCCTCATTGGCCAGACGACTTGTCTTTCACTGCTTTGCACTTCAGCAGCACTCCCTAGTTGTGTCAAATCATGGGAATGGTTTGATCCCTGATACCAGAAAGCCGAACTCGCCGAATTCGTCGTAATTTCTACATTCAAATAAGTGCATACAGGTTCAAAAGGGTTCCAAAATTATGTTCATAGAAAAAATTCAACGTTACAGTTACTCATACCAGAAGCTTGAATGTCAACAGACCGGGGTCTCTTGTTCTTAACTGCTGGCTGAGCAAGATTTAACGGTGGAGCAGATGTTACAAAAGGTTCTATCTCCCAAGGAGAACCCTCTCTGGCCTTGGAATCGTAGCTGGTTCATCCCATTGTATCTAGAAGGAGAAGTGGTCAAAAACCAGAATCAAAAACAAGGCAACCATTAAGTTAGCATTAATATGTGCAACTCGAAACTATATTCAACCTTCAACGACCGCCACTTAGAACCTGGCCACTGCGGAGAACTATCTCCAACCCCGACTATGGTACCAGTGAACCTGATAAAATGGCATCCCTAGAAATTAAGGATTCATCTTTAACTTTAAAACCCAAAAATAAGTAAATTGTCTAGGAGAAATACCTTCTTTCAGGTGAGTCTTCTCCTTCAAATCTCATTTTGAAACGCATGCCAACAGAAAACCCATATTTCACAGATTCCAGATATTTGTTTACACCAATGATAAATTGGCTTGTCCTGGTCAGGAGCACAAAGCAAAAGCAACACTAAGCTTCAATACACACAATTTAAGCCAACACAGAATGCAACAAAGGTGCACAATCAACCAAACCTTGGCTTGTAGTATACAACAAAAAGAGTGTTAGTCATAACAGCATGGGAAGCAGTGGCAAGGACTCCTAAATGCATGCTCTGGCTGGATATCACAGATGAAGCATCGGGCTTTGCTGACGAGCAAGTCGCCGAACCCCAACTCTTAATTCCCCATTCTCACCCCTAAAGAACATGTCATTGTCAATAAAGCTCAGCTACCATAACACTGTACCTCAATCTGAGCATTATTACAAAGTCAAATAATTTCGATTCAACTACCTCAGAAACACAAAAGCATCTCCTGCAACCAATCTTTTAGAAGTAACAAATGTACTCCACCCTGTTGTCAGCAAATGCCTCCGTGGTTGGCCTGATTACATAAATTTGGACAACCAAAACAGGTGATAAACAACTCAAAACAAGAGATTAACAATTGCTAACTGAATAACTAACATAACAAAATGACAAAACAATTCACAATTCCAAGAAATGTTTACCTCTAAATATATGTTTGAACCGCCATTCATAACCATGAAGGTCTTTGGCAACCAGTTCTTGAGTTGGGGTTGCTTGGTTCATGTCCTAATCAAAACAAAAATCGTTCCAATAAACAGACTGTATATAAATTCCCAAGCACAATGATGCAGTAATGGATATTACCAATGGAGGCAGGCATTCAGTGGCATGCTTGCGAAGAACGGAGAATCCACCATGAGTACTTGTGTCCGAAGCTGTTAAAATCTTACAAAATGAATGTACCGTTTGCTTTGGAGACTCAGGTGGGCTTTGGTCTGGATTTGTAGGTTCACTTTGCTATAATATTTCCATCAACATGTAAAACAACAAAAAGAAAAAATTATTTGCAGTCATTTGGGTCATTTAATATCTTATGAGGTCCATTAGATACAAATAAAACTGATTATAAATAAAAAAATAAATGTGCAATCCATTCTCCTTTCTGGACCAAAGTATTCTATTTGCTATTCTGAAACCAAAGTATATTCGATGTGGGCTCTAAAGCTCAATTTTTCCTCAGCCAAACTGAAAAACACAATAGGGAGGACAGAGAAATGGAACATGTTCGCTCACCTCTTGTTCTGGGTGCAAAGTGATCTGTGCATAAACCTCGTCCGACTCTGGTTCTGCCTACAATTGAATGCAAACGAGAACAAATTAAAGCATAATCCCTATAATAAACTATTTTGCAAAGAATAACAAACACAGAAAATAATAGCGATAATAATAGTGAAATTTGAGATCAGAAACACGATACCAGTAACATAATGTTAACAACGCGACAAAGTATCTTAGAAGCAAGACTAAACAGAGGTTTTTGATGGTGCAGTTCCTGATTGGTAGATGCTTCCAACTACAGAACTCAAGAGGAAGATTAAAAAATCGTAAAAATTAATTGAAATCGATCTACCATGAAAACAAATAAATAACAACAAATAAAATGAAAAACAAAAATTTTAGAAATCAGAAATGCATACTTGTTCCACGTGACCCTGAGGGAAATAGAAAACTCTCTCCCCAAATCGAGGAACCTCCACCAATGGCCCTGCACATGCCTTCCATAGCTCCCTGTATAGATCATCACTGCTTGTACCTGATAATCACAATTTCAAACTTAAAAATCACAAAAAAAAAATAAATTAAAAATAAATTAAACAAGAGAAGAAAATACAGATATTCATGTTAAAAAGAAAATAATCGATAACCAAAAATCACAGATTTGTTACAATATCACCCCCCAGAAAGTACTTCACTCGAAACCATGTCAAGAACTAACTGCTCCACTCAACTGAGGTTGTACAACAAAAGATAAAACGACTCAAAATTTCACATTTTCTCTCATTTTCCTCCCTTTTCTCGGCATCCAAGCAAAGCATCAACTTTCCCATCTCCTCACAACCCCCAACATCCCCCCTAAAAAACTTTCTCGGGAAACAAACAGAGAGACATTTTAAAAGAAAATCAAACGTTCTTCCCACCTGTTCCAACGTGAGAAATCGAAGAGCTCCTCGGATTACCCTCCACATGCGCCATCAAAGAGAATAAGAAAAAAAGCAAAGACAGCAATGATCTTCAAACAAACAAAGAAACCACTGACTCACTTAAAACCAAAGACCCCCCCTCTTCAAGCACTGGAAGGCTACCCCATTAACTAAGAAGAAAACCGAGCAACAAAGAGAACAAAAAGAAAATCAGACACGATGGTTATGTATTGTGAGCTATCGTAATTATAAGTAGAGTGGGTGTAACTGACTAGGAAATTTATTGAGCTATCTGGGTCTGTTTCAGTTACAAAACCACTTATGTTTTTGTCTTCTCAGCCCCAGTACCGCTCCTTTTTCCAGGCTTGAAATACTGCTGTTTTTTTTTTTTCCTGGTTTTCAATGACAGAAAAATAGAAAAACACTTGCAAGAAAAGAGAGTGTGGAACGGTGTTGCTGTCGTTCTCGCTGTAGTTGTTGTGGTTTTTCGCTTGCTAAAGAGCTGAATCAGACGTTACCAAATCCCAAAACCGCTTTCTCCGAATCATATTAGACTCCTCTCTCTCTCTCTCTCTCTCTCTCTCTGAGTTTCTCTCTCTAGACTCTAGTCTCTCTTTATGATTTTTCTGTCCATTAACTATATTTTAAAAGGAAGAAAAAAAAAGGCAAAAATAAATCCTTTTTAAATAATCCTTGCTTTAACCTATCTTGTACTGCATGCTTCCCTCCATTTGTTATATACATCCACATTATAATATATAAATATATAATATGGTATTTATATGTGTTATTTTCATTTTATTTCAATTTTTTAATTTATTTAAATTATAAATAATCATTTATTTTATTCATAATTTCAAAAAAAAATTATTTGATTTATAAATATTTATTTTGAATATCATTTTTCACTTTTTCAAAATCACTAATATAAAATAAAATATTTGGATAGGATAAACTCACATATGATACGTGTTCAAAACATATTATTTGACATAAGTGCATATGTCAATATTCATCCATACATGGTTCACAAATTATATATCACATGACAACTTAAAAACCAAAAAAAAAAATGTATTTTCACCATTAATATTCATTCTTGTGGTAATTTTTAACCTAAAATGCCACATTGCAATATCTTGTGGTAATTTCTCAAGAAAAATTTAATTATACATAATAATTCAAAGAATATTTATATAACATGTTTATTTCTTTTATAATTTACACCATTAGTGTTTATTTATATATGAATTATGGTTCACGTGGCAATTTTTAACCCAAAAATTGATATTTACAATATCTAGTTGAAGTGTTTCAAGTAAAGTTTGGATAAATACAATAATTCAATGATTTTTTTATATAATATTTTTTGTTCTTTTATAATATATAATACCAGTGTTCATTCATATATGGATCATATTTTACATAATAACTTTTACTCTAAAAAATTGCGTTTGCAACGTTATGTGGAAGGAATCAAATGCAATTCAGACAACACATAAGAATTCAATGAATTTTTTATTTAATAATTTTTATGTCTTTTACAAATGTAAACGTTGTAACGTAAAATAAAATTTTATAAAACAGAAATGACGAATGCATTTTTGTTTGTTTGTGACGCCCTGGAACTTAGTCAAGAGCACATAAATCACATGAGTCCTGCCCTATGATGACTCTGTGAGAAAAAAAAAAAAAAAACAATTTATAAAAATTCTCATAATTTTAATATATACATATATATTTTTACTTCTTTCCTATTTCTATAATTGGACTCTCGCTCCCTGCACCCTATCATCAAACCGTTGTTACTTGGATGTAACTAGGGATCACGGGATTATCGTACGTCACTCAGTCGAAAGCGAATTGTAGCCGTCTGATAAAGGCGGCGAGGTGCAGGAAATTCACTGCTGGTCAATCATCATAACACTTCACATCAGAGCCACCACCCTGTGTTGAGTTTCACATAGGGAAACGTGACGTTTCAGGGGCTCACGTAGTGGAGAGGCCCGTTCCGTTTCTTATAGTTCAAGCCGCCGTCACGTTTTGCATTTTTTGTTTAATTTTTCTTACATTTGCCGTATCTTTCTTTGTCTGCATCGTGGCAGGCAATCGTGTTGGCTCGTGTAAACCCGGCAGAGAATTTTTGGTCCTACATTTATTTATTTATTTTTTCTTTTGGTTGGTTTTGACGTCTGAAGTTTTAATATTTACGCATGGTGCCCCCTATGTGTTACTCGTCGAGGACCCAATAACTCATGATTTTTTAGGTTTGGTTTTTAGCTGCGGCGCTATTTAGATTGAGTGCAGTTTACGCGCTTAAATTGGAAAACAGTAGGACTGTATCACTGGCTCAGTTCTCTGTGAACTCGTCATGGAGAGGTCATGGATAATGTCAGTAGCAATCTGTTTTCTTTTTTTTTTTTTTTTTCAAAAAAGAGGATCATTATATTTGACTATACACTTCTTTTCTTAGAAAAAAATCTGACTACAGACCCCTCAATGTTCAATTATTCAATGCTATCTCTTCCAGAATTTAATCACTGTGTTGTGTAATAATAGCTTTAACAAGATATTTTATATTGGTGGATTATATATATACAGAGGGAGGGTGATATTTTTTATCCTTACAATTATATAAAATTAATTAACTGACAGTTGATGCACAATTCATTATTTTAAAGGAATAATTGTAACCGCAATTAGTCATAATAATATTTTTCTTTTACATATTATGTCATTATTGAATTTATAATTTATTTGCTTGAAAGGGTGCGTGTTCAGTGTTCTGCTGCTCAGAGTTTGAAAGTTCTTCTACTTTCAGGCAATCGGTATATGTATTAAACAAAAAAACTCATATACTATTCATGACGTAATTTATTAATTTAAACAATCATTTTGGTTAATTCATATATAAATATTTCCTGAAAAATAATATTGTCAACTTTTTACATACAAAATTATAACAATCATCTAGATTTTTTATTAATATCATAAAATAATTCATATTTTATAATTAATTAAAATTTGTGTATAAACAAGGTTCTCGTTTAATAAGAGAAGATTCTTAACTTACCTAGGAAAAATATTTCATTTAATTTAAAACCACTGAATTGTTCATAATGTTTCCCAAATTTATTTCATAATATTTCTTCCTTAAAACAAATGTGAAGTGAAACTGGTACTTGCTTATAATACCTAATAATTTTATTTTATTTTTTTGACATAGCTCATAATTCCTAATTAAACGTGACAAATGGGATAGGGAAGGTACAAGGCAGAGTAATGGAGGAGAGCGTGGGTTTACGGAGACAGTAACTTTATAGAGCTGACGGAAGAGAGTAGGAGGCCATGCCGCGATCAGGTACGTGGTCCACCGTACACGTCATAATGCCAACCTCATTAAGCTCGCCACGTGGTTTGGTCGTTTTCGTACCCACGTGTCACTATCTGACTTGCTTGCTCTTCTCCGATGCAGGACATTCTGTTACGGTCGTCTCCTTTTTAATTATCCCAAACGTGCTTTTAACTCATTTTTATGGCAAATTAAATTTTCCATATGATACACGGCTTCTTCATTTGGAAGTCAAATTTAGAGCATCCTTAATTATGAATTGAATATCACTGTTTTTATTATTATTATTATTATTATTACATAAATATTATATATATCGTGTAATTTATCGAACACTCTTAATCACAGTTTCTAAGATATAGTTTAAAACTGAACTTCTAAAATCTAGAAAGAAGGTCTATATCGCATGAAAAAATTGTCCTCACCTACAAAGTCCTGGATGAAGATTAAACTATGAACGTCTGATTGATGGGTCAAACTCCATGAACTTGGGCTCCACTGCAACCACCAGCCATCGACATATATTACTATTAAGGGTGGTTGGATATGAAAGAGTATTCATTCAACTATTTAAGTTAATAATAATTTATATTTAAATTGATCGATCATAGTAATAAATTTAAAATTCAATATGTATTTTGAATTATATGATTTTTTCTAGACGTTAGATTAGATTGAATTTGGCCGAAGTTTTGTAATTAGATAAATTCATAAAGCTTCTGAAATTTATCATATGATAAAATTTTGTGTAAACCTAATTTGCAATAACTAGCTCAGACATCAAAATATAAAATGAATATAATTCAAAAAGAAAATGTCAATTATATTTTTTTATATGTTAAAGTTCAAGTTGATTCAATTGTGATATTTTCACATTGACGTTAATGAGATTATAAATTTGAGTTGTATTATTTATTTATTTATATATTTGTTATGGTTTTTAAGAAGATAATAAATTTCTTGTCAACTTCAAAAATAAATAAATAAATTTATTTATTTCTTGTCTTAATTATAAGAGATAGTAAAATTTTGTATTGCATTTTTAAGGAGATTTAATGAATTTTACTGTTTTATATGTCTATAGGTTACCTTTTTGTTCAATTATAAAAGCAACAGTCAGATTAAAGGAAATATTGAGTGACTCTAAATGATGAATGGGACCACATCATCATATATGTATATATTTTTTTTATCTAAATGTTATATATTGTTTAGTATATAAAAACCTTGCCAACATGACAATGTAAAACAGCACTAATTAAGATAAAACAAACATAAAATAAATTTGTAGAAAGAAATTAAGCATGATGCAGATGGAATAAGTTATCAAAAGAAAAGGAAGGTGATTGAGAGCACTAAAATGGTTTAAAAATGCCAAAAGTATCATACCCTAAATTAAACGTGTTCATGATACTCTTATCATCTTAGCAATATGCTATTTATAAGCACCTTTTATCTTATCGAATATCTAGTTTCTTCCTTTCTTTTTCTTTTTTGGTAGACAAGTAGCAATGTCAGCAAACGAATATTTACTTGGCGTGAATAAAAATTAAAAACACACAAATGATTTTGTAAAGCTTGCTTCAGAAATTTAATTTTCCGAATTTAAAACTATGTAAGCATTTATTTCTATCGCAAAATAAAGTTGACTCGATGATATGTTACTAATATTTACATTCTAAAGTTCATGAGTTGGAATCATCTTCCATTTCTAAGCTTTGACCCCTAAAGGTTGAAAAAAGATAACCATGTGTTTGACATCTTTGTCAATAGGCATGTTTAATTTACATTATGATTTAATTATTTGGGTTTAAAGTAAATGATATGAATTATGTTAAAAGTATATAAATGTGTTAAAGATTTAGATGTTATCTAATACGATATTGAAAAAGCAATTATTAATCTAAAAGTAGTGAAACATGGCTATCATTGTTTTCTTATAAGGATGCATTAAACCACATCTCATAGCTATTTTTTTTTATTGTAAAATAAAAATTTAAAGTTCAATGTAAGGATGACAATTCTATCCACGTACAAATGGATTTTTATCAGTAATGAGTGGGTATGAATTTGACTAAAGAAATTTACAGATGGGTATGATTTCATTTTTAAACCCGTAACCGGTTCAAGTACAGGTGCGGGTATGAGAAAAAACTCGTACCCGAACATGTTTAATCATATAAACCAAAACTTTTATTATTATTATTATTATTTTTACATACACCACTGAAAACAATATGGTTTTAAGTGGTGTATATATATATATATATATATATATATATATATATTAAAGCTTCATTTCAAACCCTAACTGCCACTACTAATCTCTTCTCATCCCCTGTCAGTGCCCACTCAATGCTTGTCATCCAGTCCTCTTCCTCCACTCTATCGATCCTCATCTTCCTCCAGTTATCGCCATCCATCATCCCATCCTTCGTGTGTTTCATCCATCATCTGTCTGAAAGGAAAAATCTATTTTAATATGAATGCGGAAATGTGGATTTCAAAAATTTTTCAAAAAAAAAAAAATGTCCAATCGATGTTAGTAATAATAATTCAATAATTAAATTAATAAGACCGAATCTTACTTTACATGAAGATTGAATTGATCCATTTTGATTCGTAGATTATTCACCGTCTGATCTTTCTTATATGACTCTTCACAAAAAAAATTATATGTGAACACAATCTTTTTAAAAATTCTTTTGAAATATATGGTTATATGGTGATTTATAATCAATGAAATTTTTTATTCAAGTGGCCAAAAATTTATCCTTTCGTCATTGCCAATCATAAAACATCTTTTTATAATGGTGAGCTAGGTCTTTTCAATTTAACAAGGAATTGAATTTCCTATTTAAATTGAAAGACCTAATTCATATCGAATATGGAATCAAATTCCTTATTGGGTTAGAACTCTGTTATTTTAATTTAATATGAAATCTAATTCTTATTAAAACTCTTTTAATATAACTTAATATTTAATCTAATTCCAATTAAAATTATTATTTTCATTAATTAATTAAATGATTTTTCATTAAATTAAATGATTATAAATCATAATTAATTTAATGACACCATTTAGAATTGAACCCATGATCTCTTACAAATAATTTAATAATTAACCATTAATTAAATAATTATAAATATTTAAATAATCAAATTATTTAAATAATTTGTGAACATGTCCATAAATTTATATGTACATTTATAATTGGACAATTCAATTATATTATTCAATTTGTTTCTTTATGTGATTGTGAGTTAGCAAGGGGACCAAATGGACCTACAATTTGAGCTCCAATAGTATCGAAATTATTAATTAAACTCTTTAATTAATAATTCACTATTATTAATCTCAGAGTTACTCCACTAAAAACTTATGATTGTACTCTCAAAATAGTAGATGTTTTATACAATCTGAATTTTCAGTGTTCATCGATTTAATTATTTCATATGGTTCGATCCTCCACGAGTAGTTCATAATTAGAGCTAGGTTATTAAAATCTGTTATATCTCTCTAATTTTATCTTGTTCCATTAAGCATCATTGAGTCTCTAATGAACAATATATCCATATCAACTTATGAATTTATTTTTCGGTTTACTCGTAAATAGAAAGTTTAACGTTCTTATTGTTTAAGACCCGAATCAACACTTAAGAGAACTACTCATCTACTTCTGGCAAGAATCAGTGGATTCTATTATTGTGTAGAATGTTTTCAGCCACTTATTAAATCATCTCCAAAGTACAAAATTTATTGACCGAAATCTATAACAGTCTCACCTATATAAATTAAAAGATATGACTCAATAAATAGAAGTTCATAAAATACTTAGGATTAAGATCAATCCATATATGATCATTTAGTTGATAAATAATAATTTTTTTGTTTAACGGATATTAATAATAAATTCATTTTTATCGTGGTCCAGTCCTATATAATCTCTATTATATAAGGTGTCTCGATTTTTATGTCGTCACATGAACAATCCCGGATAAGATAATCGTATCAAATACGAAATGGACCGCAACTGTAGATTTACTACAAACAAAGTACCCAACTTTATTTGATTTCTACGGACTCTTTAGATTACTAATTTCAAACTAAATCCTCTTGTATATAACACTTATATACTAAGTTTGAGACAACATAAATAATCATAGATGTTATATGATATTCATATTAAGCAAACATTTCATAAATGCACATAAATTTAAATAAAATGAATTTTATTTATTTATTATTTATCTAAATGTTTACAAATTACAAGCTCTTAGGGCACAAACTCTAGCACTGTCCTCTTTCATTCCTCCTACACTTTGCTAGTCTACCCAATTGTCGTTCATCATCATCCGATCTACTTCTATCGTGCTTTTTGGTTTCTATTTATGTTTCTTGCTATCGAGAGTTAGTGATTTTTTTTTTGTGTTTTGGCTTGTCACAAATTTTTGGCTCTTGAGTCTTGATGTTTGGGTTTCCATTTATGCTTCAATCAGTTTATGCAAGTCTGATTTATTAATATATTAATAAGCGTTCTTTGATCCAGTCCGATTTAAAAATAATGAAAGCCTTAATTATAGTTAATGCATATGAATCTATGAAATTTAGGATACATATCATGTCTGATTCATGTTTAGACATCTGGTCTGATGGATAGGAGAAGTCCAAATAGTGACAATTTTTTTTTTTTTTTAATGTTTGGTAGGTATGGGTGTAATTGCGGTGTACTCATGCCCATAGGTCCATTCACTTACCCGTACTCACTAAATCTTGGTGACTACGAGTACAAAAAAGTGTGGCGGGTTCAAATATCGATTTTGGCAAACCCGAACCTTACCTGTTGTTATTCCTAGTTCAATGTTTAATTTATATTTTTATTAAGTTATTTATGTTTAAGGTGAATACTTTTTTTTTTTTTTAAGTAAATTATATAGATTATTTTCTTAAATAAATAATATAAATTATTTTTTATATAACATTTGTTGTGAAAACAATTTAAGCCTAAAATATCGTTACATTAAATAAATTATTTATCATCAAACCATATTGGGTGCTAATATGAATTGTTTGAAAGGTATTTAAATGTTTTCGAATGAAAATATGATTGAATAGAATATCAAAAGGCTAATTATTAATCTAAAAGTAGTGAGACATTGCTATCATTGTTAGAACATAGGATTGCATTTAAATTACAACTCATAAACATTATTATTCTGAAATAAAATTTAAAAGTTCAGTATTTTCAATTATGATTATAAAATTCAATAATCAATCGACATTAAACGGACACTATATATTTTTTTTTAAAGAAAAAGAAAAAGAAAAATCAATGAGTGAGCACTCGTGTGTAGCAAGACGTGAATGCGCGTGGCATTTATTCCTTGCTTTTTAATATAAAAATAAATGACACTTGATTAATTGATTTAGTCATAAAATAGCAAAAAGAATAATAAAAGTAAAATATGGACCGCTCCTTTGAAGCAAGCTATGTATTTTTCTATTGTATGCGAGCGCACGGATGAGAATATTTTTACATATATTAAGAAAAGCTTAGTGGTGGAGTGGAATCCAAATCATAGCCTAAACCTTAATTAAACCACTAAAATGGTCCCTCTATTTACCTAATAGAATTCTCTAATGTTATGCTAACATACAACTTGACATTGTGTTTATTGGAGATTCATTTAATAAATACAGTTTAGTCAACACTGTTGTACGTTATTTGTTTAATCATGATCGATAAAAAAAAAACATAAATAGTTATCAGCCATTGTAATCGACCGAGATATAAATTACGAGAATGATGCTGGTGTGTGTTGATGGAATATGGTTGATGTGTGAAATGAATAATATGCATCTGGGATGTGGTTAAGGCTTTTTTGTTTGAACAACATTAAATAAAGGGAGAGTATGTTGTAAGAACCAATCAACTTTTAACTAAGCTACAGATTAAGATTTTATTCCTACTTAGCATCTTTTCAACATTAAGCTACCATTTTGACTAATAATCTGGCGACAAATTCACTTTTTTTTTTTTTTTATCTCATTGATTTTATAATCATAAAATTTTACAAACTTCTTGCTTTAGGAATAATAATGGGACCAAACAACAATAGGTAAATTTTCGATTAATTTCGTTCATTTTTTATGTGTAAAACAATACCATTCAAAATGATATATTTTTTTAATGCGTTTTAAGTGTAAAGTAAACAAAAGTAGCGTAACAGTTAAAAATCAGTTTCAATGACATATGAATGGAAGAATTAGAAATATTTTAGGAGTAAGATACTACTATTCTACACATGGATAGAGACAATAAATTTATTTTAACAGACATTTAGTTGATATTTATATGATTAACTTTCTTTTATCTAAATTCATGATAAGAACTTAAATAATCATAAACATCGGCGTAATTTAGTAATAAAGGAAAATGTAAGAGTTCTAAAAAAATTAATGCAAGAGTTAATGTTCAAAACTAGAAACCGTTAGTATAATTGAAAATTCTTAAATATAGAAGCTTGTGGAGTTGGCTCAAAATTAATGACCCTAAATGCATCTCCATTGTCGTTTGTATTGTACTATACCATGAAATATATATAGTGGGTGGAATTAATTGGAATATAGTACAAGGAAGCACTTTCAAAATTTTGCTTTTATTATTTGCCCACTTGGAAATGGGAAGTTCTTATCATTCAAATAGAGAAAAACAATTCCTTAACGATATTCCATATACAGCCAACAGATTTTCACAATCTCCTTTAATAGAAAGCAACTTGTAAAATAAACTCACCAATCTACTTCCAGGTTGGAGGCAGGCTTACCAAAATTTCTTCTTAGATCCATTAATTATAGTTTTGTCAAACTTCTTGACTAAACAAAGAAAGTCAATTATATCCACAGGAGACATGGACAAGAGGAAAGACAGACCAATCACATTGAGTTACGTGTATTTTAATCTCCACTGCCATAATTTGTGTAACGATTATGTAGTTTATATGGTCATGTATTAATAATATCAATAAACAAAAATATTATTAAACTGGATCCATGTTTGGATAAATATTTTAACTGTGATTAATGGATATAATTTGGCCTTGAGATGACTCTTGCCCTCTCTTACAAGTTGAGATCTCCAATTTCCATGATTGAAAAAGAAAACTGAAGTTATCTTATTTTATAAATTATAATCTTATACCACTGATCTGTAGATTCCAATAAGATTAGAGATTTGATCCATCAAATTTGTATAAAAAAAGAGAGAGAGAGAGAGGTCATTTTAATGACAAATGCCCGGAAAATGATCATCAATTTGACCTAATTTAGGTAATTATCTGATTCTGTGACTAGAAAATAATTTCACCGGTAAAAAAGCTTTGGTATCTTGAAAGAATCTTCTGAATTTGTTCCCATTATTTTGGGTTATTGATTAAAAAGAAGTTGCTTTCTCATGTTAAAGTTATGGAAAATTAGAATAGGAGGTGATTGTGAGAGAGAGAGAGAGAGAGAAAGGTTGACCTTGTTGTGGACAATGTGCCCCTCTTTAGTGACATACTAAAATGCAAAATACATGATTGGTGGGTCTAAATGCATGCCCCATGTGGAGACCAATTCAGTTTGTGTTTCTTCCTTGGCTGCCCTTCCCTAAATGTGACTCATTATCACACATTAAAAAAAGCAAGGCAGAAGGCTTCATAGCAACCCAGACACTGAGGTCTTGCCACTCTGTCTTTGGCTACTTCCTTTATGCCCACCTAGATTTTAGGCATATTTTGATATTATAGTGTTAGTGTAGTGTAGGGCACCCTACCAAATTATTAAAGAATGAACATTATTATTACTTAATATTTATCTGGGTACCTCGGGAATGGTAATCAGAGGTTAGGATTCATGTTAAAACATGTGAAAACAATCATGGGCAGTTGGACTAAATACCATTTCTCAGTCGTGTGAAATCCATCTTTCTATTCCATTATTGCCCTCACTAGTTAACACAATTTTTTAAACTAGCTCAATAAATCCTAACTGATGATTTTATAATGTTGCATGAAACTTAAACAAAATATAAAATGAAACAGCATAACACAATCCTGTGATGTAAGTAATATATATATATATATATATATATCTCAATTGGCCAAATTCATTAAAAAAAAAAAAAAAGAAAATCATGGATTAGAGGGGATAGACCGCCATAAAAAAAATTTATTTAAAAATATATTTTTGTTTTTAAGGTGGAAGAAGAAGAAGATTAAATTCAGATAAAACTATCTACATTTTTATTTTACGACAAAGATGAAACTTGAATCTTCGATTTTTAGAATTAGAGGAAGTGTTTAACCACTTTAAAAGACTACATATTTGTTTATATTTTTCGCATTTGAAATCTCAAATTATCTTAATAGTACCATTACAACATTGTGTATTTTTTTTTTTTATGGGAAAGATGACGTTGTGTATGATTTTTCAATAGCCTGAAATATGGAAAAGTACATAAAAACATCTAAAAAAAATGGAAAATCTTGACTTTTGTACAAAATTAAAACAAGTTCATGAATTTTAAGACATTTTTGTTCACATTTGAAATCTCAAAGGATCTTAATAGTATAATTACAACATCGTGTACAATGTTTTTTTTTGGAAAGATGACATTGTGTATGATTTTTAAGTAGCCAGAAATATGAAAAATACATAAAAACATCTAAAAAAATGGAAAATCTTGACTTTTGTACAAAATTAAAACAAGTTCATGAATTTTAAAACATTTTTGTTCAAAAGATCCCCCATAGTCACATAAATATTATAAGTATATATTTTTATTAAATTTTAAATAATAATTGAATTTATTTAAACTAAAAAATATTATAAATATTAAAATTGTATTACATACTAATATATAAATAATTAAATAAGTTATTGTTAAAAGAGTAAAATAGTGTTGTTATCGGAGATGACAAAAGGTTGTATTAAGTGTAGATCGACCTGTTTCTAACATGAAATTCATTTTGAATGGAGTGCCCCAAAATTGATTTGTGACTTGAATGGGGTTTTCAATTTTCACCCCACATCCTAACATATATATATATATATGTATAAACTTCTCACCCCACATCCTAACATATATATATATATATGTATAAACTTTATTTAAATGTAAATATATATTTAAATAAAAAAAATACTCTTAAATTTAGAAACAAACAATTAAATTCAAACATACAATTAAAATTTAATGTATACTTAAATTAATATAAACATAAATTCAATTGGATATCATATAAAACTACTAAATGTTAAATTTAAACATGAAGTATGGCTACAAATAGCATAAACAACATAAGATTTGTAGGTTTTATATAACAGTACCGATTTATTAAAAAAATAAAACTCCATTAAAATATCTCAAGTTATCTACATCTATAGTTTGTTTAAATTCAATAATAATAAATTAAATGAACAAAATAGTAATCCACAATGCTTGAAAATGAATTGAAACAATTATAATAAAGCTAAATAGCTAATAATAACAATACTAATGTGTAATAATAAGTATTAAGATAGGTAGTCCAATCAAGATAAGTAAAAGATGTTTGATTCAAATACGATCGATAACAAATCGGAGTGAAAAGTGTTTACTCATATCCGATCCAAAGCCTCATTGCTATACTCCAAAGTCACCTTACAAAAAAAAGGGGGTCTCACCACTCACTAGTTGGGTGTGAGTCGCAAGGTTTTGCCACCCCTCTTGTTGCCAACTTTCAATTGTTTGCATTAAAAAAAATCACAAATAAAAAACAAAAAACGTTGTTAAGCCATTTCCGATTAGAACTATCCATTCCTAGAGAAAAACAAACAATACCTACACGTATAAATAAAGAATTTATTATCTACAAAGATTAAAGAAGCCGCGTTCACCCATGTCCCAGTGTGGCTTCGTACAACATTCGCATTTAAAGTTTAACTAATTTACCCATATAATAATCTAACCAAAACGACATCACGTGGTGTGTTTATGCAGTAAAATGCATCCTACTTATCTTTATTTTATTGTTGAATGGATTAATAATGTAATTGCACCAATAACATGTCAAGGAGCCGAATTGGTATTAAATGCATGAAATAAAATCTGTATCATGATTCATATACATGATCGATACTATATATTTATGAAAGCCTTATTCTCGTATCCGGACAGCGTAAATAGGTATGTAAGTGTGTAGAAAACATGCATTTTTCTGTGGTAGGAGCACAGCAGTAATAACCGCACCACCAACCAGTCTCATGATATAAATTTATTTAAAAATATATTTACTACCCAAACAAGAGAGAGGCAGAGAGGGAGGTGAGTGGGATTTTGGTCCGTTCGCCGTACAAATCATGACATACTTTGTTGACCTAGTTTGACGATAATATGACCCGTTAGATCAAATACTGAGGGTGGGAATCTGGAGATCCATCGGTCCTGAATTTCCGCTTGACATCTTTTAGACAACTTTTCATTGCTTTAGCAATATAAGGCCCAATTTAATGTCACCTTTACTCTACCAAGAAGAAAAGTAGTTGAACTCTATGTGGAAGCTGTCGTTAGAAAATATTCATGTGGGGTCCTTTACCTTGATCTTTCTTTTATATTTTCACTCCCACCCATTTTTTTTTTTTTTAACTTATTTTTACTCCCACCTTATTTCTACTTATTTGACAATAATTGATACCAACTAGTTAATTGATATAATAGTTTATATTTATGTAAAAATATAATCTCACTTTGCAATAGATTTGGAGAATTTAATTATTACTTTAATCGCATTAAAAAAGTTGTTTATAAATATTATTTCTAATAATGAATAAAAATGAATAAATATTAAAGGAAAATCAACAATTAATTGTTATATTTATACCTTCAGTTAATTTGTTCTCATCTATTACTCATTTACGCATATTTAAAATAGAGGTTTATGGTCTAAATATTTTTATTTCTTGAAGTTTCTAATGATATTAAGAAAAAAAAATGTATAATAAATTATAAATAAAATTTCAACAGAAGTTGAAAGAATTTTTTTTTTTTTTAATGAACCTTTGGGGACTAATTGAATTTATCAATATATACAATATCCATTTAATAAAATTACGAAAATAAACCTTTTTTTATGTTAAAATTGAGAAGTAATCTTTTCTTCATATTTCTTATTTTCATCAAGTGTGTTTTTATCAAAAAATAGTTTTCCTTACGAGATTTTGAAAAAAAGATGAGTATTTAATTTGGATCTAAAACAATAGTTATTTATAAAAAATAAAAAAAAAAAGAAATCCATGCATTTTTAAAAATTAGAAAATTGGGTGAAGTAGGAAGTCATATGGGTGGCAGAGGATTGGTCAAAGTGGATAAAGTTAGAGGAGTAGTGTCAGTTCGAAGTTGTAATTGGTCATTTAAAGGCATATTGGACATTAAAATTAGGGCCAAAGTGGGTAAAAAATTTGGGTGGGTGGGGGACCAGACATGATATATCATACATATGCCTCAGTGTGTGAACCGTATGGTGGTGGGGTCAGGCGAGACATAATATTATTATGATTATGATTATCTGAGTAACTCCTCTACAAATAAAAAAATATCACACAATTAAAAGGGAACCATAGATTTTTAATCATAATTAGGAGCCAACGGATGCCAAGTAATGCTAAATAGTGGAAAGCAGTTAGGCAAAGTCTTTCAAAACCGGGAATGTAGGTGTAGGTTTGGGTGGTGTTGTCTTTTAATTCTATCAATGTGTGTGCGTTTCAGTGGGTGGATGCTTAATGTGAATTTGATTAGTAGATAGAAATTTTTTGCCATTAGTTGTTTTTTTATAGTATTTTATTAGTGAAAATTATACAATTAATAAAATATCAATAATCAAGGAGAAACCCCGAGAGGGGTCCACAAAAATGATGGCTATGAAAATATAACCAGCTCTACCATTTTTCCTACTCGGAGCCCCTTGAATTCAGAGTCCATTTTATGCAGAACCAGACATAGTTGCAATAGCGCGGTGGGGCATGTAAATCTGATTAATTTAGAATTAACAGATTTGGTGCGTATCCTTCCTTGGAAAGATCGGTTAAAACTTAAACATGGTTTTCTATTGACATTTTTTTCATATGGTGGTGTTATTAATAATAACATTTTGGCTTGTGATTTATAAATAAATACTATAATATGACATCTTACGCTTACTTACATATGTATGATGTTAGCATTTGTCATCTTTCTCTTTTTCTTTTGTTGTTGAGAAGGAAAAACAGAAAGAAGTACATTTCAGAAAATATATATTGAAAAATGCATATTTTAAAGAATTATTCACCTAATCTGACTGTTTGGGGGAACTTGAAAAGCCCTATGATTGCCTCAGAACAAAAAAAAAAAAAAAAAACCCTATGATGAAATCATCATCTTTTCTCTTTTGGGTCTAGAAGCCCAACACAATCAGCCCATTCACATCTGGCTCAGAGGACCAAGCGCAAGATAAACAAGGCTTTTAAGAGTCTGTTAAACAAGAGTCAGGACCACCAAAATATTAAGGAACTCTGGCCTTGGTAATAAAGTTCAGGGTTCTTGCAGAGCTCCACATGCAATGGGCCCCGGAATCAAAGATGAAGGAGATACAAAACTTCGCAGTAAAATATAAAAGCTACAAGTGCAGTCAATATAACCAAACTACATTTCCTCAAATGGAGACTACAATGCGCATATGTAAGAACTTAGATGAAGGGAAAGTTTAAGGTTACAACTCTTCTGACTGCAACATAAATCTACCATTTTGCTTGTAAAATGAGAGTCGAACAAGAAGACTCATTCAAACTGAAAACAACAAAATGAAGGTGTTTTACCCCAGAATCCAATTAACCGATTTGGAACTACCATCTGCTAATCCAAGCACAATATGACTCAGTGAGCAACTGTAACCACGAACTTCCCACCATCGAGAACCCAAGAAATTGCACAAACGGAAAATAATTGTTGAAACTCAGCAATCACAATGTATCAAGTACCTTGTGCTCAAAATATGCAAGTTGTCCGATACTCCATGCATGTGACTCCCAGAAAGGGGAAAACTTTCATGCGCCAGAAGATCCTGAAAGTTAAACAAACATGTAATTAGATGATGTCTTCTAGATTGAAGCCAAATTATATACAAAAGATGTATGAGATTATGATGAAGACAACAATAGGGGCTGTGTCATCTAGCTATAACAGTGCACTAGTACATAATTGGCTGGAGAGCTCCATATAAGATACATTTAACCCAGTAAATGGAGACTGAGATACTGGCAACCAGGAACATGACCATGCATCACAGGTGCCTTGGCCGGTTGGAAATTCAGACCTTCAACAAAGCGGATAGCATGGATTTCATCAATTTTGTTTGATAGAAGAACACAGATTCTAAACTATTGCTGACAGTTCACAGCAAAAATCACAAATAAATTATTATTACAAATTAAGAGAAGAAATAATACTTCTTTTCAGCATAAGTAAATATAGACATGGACATTTTCAGCATTAGTTTGGTAAACCTTCTGGTGCACTTGATCATGTAACATTCGATTTTCATTCTAACAAGTCTTTTTCTTGCGCCAATGTTTCTTCTTAAAAATGATCTCAACATGCAGACACGATATGGAATCAACCAACACAATATTTTAAGTCCATAACTAGCTGTAGCACTCAAAAGACTGACCACGTTTTTCTCATAGATGTTATTAGAAAGTATATCCATAAAAAATATTACAAAAGCCTTAAAAGACCTAAAACGTCACTCTCATGGACAATTTAATTTGCAATCCAGTTTGTAAACTATTTTAAAAGACAATGTACATAGTTAGCTTTCAAAAAAATCAGTAAAAAGCATGTATATTTACACACAGATTCTTCTACAAAAGACATGAGATGAACCTATTAAATAATTACGATAATTAACACAAAGCACACTTCCTATACAGTCTCTAGGTCAATTATCGGCAGGAATAGGTTTTCTAAAAAATTCTGTCATAAACTCCAATTATGACTATGACTACAAATAAGCATCATGAATCATGATACTCATATGAAAATATTTTAAGCAAATGTCAGGACACAAATCATTTGCAATCAACTTTAAGGTAACAAGAAACTGATAGCTGATGAATTTTGTAAATCCAGTAAACTCTAACAATCAACATTTGCTTCAACCTAAACCCACTGAGATGTAGCAACAAATTCTGCACCATGTCGGGTAGGATTCATAATATCATTTATATATCTTAAGACCTCCTATTAGCAATTATAAAGACTTCATTCTGCAGAACTAACAACAATAACCAAAATAGTAAAGCAATAATGAGAGAGGGAATTACTCCACTTAAACTATTGTGCAATTGTAACTGCTGCAAAGCTGAAGCAATGCTTCTCGATTTGGTCCCTCAAGATTTTCGTTGATAATTTGAGGGAACCTCCGAGGGGAAGCAGCAGAAATCCTTGACAACGATGCTACCAAAAATTCCTTTGGATCCTTTATATCCTTCAGAGGATCCTCTTCTTTCTTTCCAGCATTGTAGAGATTGACAAATGTTGCTGTATAACCAACATTTTCTGCAATATCTGGCATTTCCAGTTCTTCCTCAACTCTATCCTCCTCTGGCCGTGAAATGAGGGTCACAATGCTGTCCAGCATCTTCCCCCAAACGCCAACAGCAGAAGCATCCAAAAGAACTGGAGATTCACAAATAAGTCTGACAGAAGCAACAGCAGCCAACTTAAGTTCAATGGCTCCAGTGATCAGTTTAAGGTTTGGAATCCAGAATTGCTCCACAATTGTTCTGAATATCGCAGGCTGAACAGCATTCATTGTATCCACAAGGGTTGCAGAACCATGCTTGACCAGGAAAAGCGACATAAAAATGACAAGAGACTTGACAAACTTTACTGTACGGTTGTTTTGGAGGCGTAAAAACAGGGCATTCCAGATGTGAGGCACGTATTGAGCAATGACACCATATTCAAGACTTTCAATAACAGTGTTGAGCACATAGAAGCCCTGTTCATCAGAGCTAGGGGATGAGACAAGCATGTTGAATATCCCAAGCACCTGGGCCAGCCGGCCTTCTTGGCTGATCTCATGTGGTACCTTCTGAAGGAAAGCTTGAAGCAGACGCACAAGGGCTGGAACATTCGAAGATCTCTTCCATATTTCAGGCATCAAAAGAAGTTTAAAAATCTCCATGTAGTTCGGGGAAATTGGTGGCCTATTCAACTCAACAAGTTGAGCCAAAAGCTGGAATGCATATGGTAAGAACTCACTCACATCATTTTGCAAGATCATTTCAAGGCTGGGGAGAATGCTTCCCTCAAAAGCTGATATGAGAGAGGGATCCCTCTGGCATGCCCGCCTCACTAGAACAGCTACCGACTCAAAAAGATAGTGATTAAAAACTGGATTTTTTGGATTTTTGCAAACCTCATTCAGAATAGAGGTCAAGCCAGAGATGCAAGGCCCAGCAACCTCAGTGGAAATCTCTGCAACCCCAAGAATCCTCATTATACACTTCATTATGTACTGATTCTCCTCAGACTCCGGATATTTCATGGCACTAAATAAATTAGTCATCAGAACAGGCAAAAACGGAGTTATATCCACTGAATTGTATCTAGCCCTTCCCCCCTCATCCTTGACCAACAAGAGTTTTTCTATACAACTTGCAGCATAAGAATGAACCACATTTGATTCTGCACCAAGAAACCGAACCAAATCTGGAAACAACTGAAATGCCAGGGGCTTCGGAATCTGACTCCGAAACATTGTAAAGAATTTAAGAGCACCTGCTTTGAGCATTGAAAATGCATTTACGTCCTGACTTTGCAACTCTGGAACAATAACTGACGTAAAAAAGCTTTGAACATCAACAAGATCAGTGGAAACAGAAGTGCCTCCAGCCTTCTTTGTTGCAAGTGAGACAACTAAGTATATGGCACAATCCTTATCCTTCCAATTGGCAACAGGGTTTGCAGCAAATGAGCTCAACAAACTCTGTATCTGGACAGACACTATTTCCATTACCTTCTGCTTATAATTTGTCGCAATTCCTTTCAGCAATTCACAGGCAATCCTCCTCCTGGTATCAATATCACTACCTTCCATATCCCTCCTAATAAACTCAACATAATTCATCTCAAAAAGCTCCTCATCTTCATCTCTCAACCTCACATTCGGAATCACAATGCTCTGACAAATCTGCGGTATCACTCCCTCACCCGAAAACAAAGTATGATGCACGCTCGTACTCACAGTAGTCAAAAATTTAATCGCAGTAACAGCTAATCTATCACGCGTTGAAGACTGCGAAACGTTCCCAAGTAAAGTCCACACAGCAAAAGCAAAATCATTCAAGAACCCCTGAAACTCCTCCTCATTCTTTTCCATATAAAGACTAATATTCTCACAAACTGCTGCCCTAAGCTCGTCGACCACCCCGAGTCCATCACTAGTACTCTCAAGCGCAGGATAGCTAGTTGTTAGATATTTCTTGAACTCACCCATCCATTCTCGCATATGATCCTCAAAAAACTCAGGCAATTCTTGAAAGTTTAAGGAATAAAATATCCTACAACACAATCTCTGTGACTCAAACAGCGGCTTGAGAGCCGCTGCAGACCCACTACCAGAACTCACCATAGAATCAATTAAAGCAGCAGTTTTGAGAAAAATTTCCAACAGTGGAGCGCAAAAATTATCGAGACAGTATTTTAAATCAAGCAATAGATCATTTGTTTTGTACTGGTAACGAAATTTTTTAAAGATAGAGTTGGCGGTTCCAAGAATACCATTGATGGAATCGTAATCGTTAGATTGGGACTTCAATCGGAGATTGGCGACGAGTTCGGGCAGCAGGGTGGGCCACAATTTAGGGAAATCGTGCTTGCCAATGACGGCTAGGGCTTCGCTGAGCTGGCTCTGGATCCGAGGCGTGGAGGAGAGCATGAGAGACACGATTAGGGCTTTGATTTGCTCCTTCTCGGGGTCGAGGATTGGAGTGAGGGCAGTAGTGCCACTGTTCGAATCTGAGGACGGGGCCCAACGATAGCGGAGGTGATTCTTGAAGTTGACAGCTGCGGCGTGGCGAATCTGATCGTCGACCGTCGGCTCGGCTACGAGGCGGAGAACGGCGAGGCCATAGTTGGGGTTTTCTGCAGCATTGGCTAGAGATTTCTCCGCGGCGCGGCGCGGCTCCGGGGCCGGGGACAGCGTGTGGAGGAAGCATTGCGAGAGGTTTCGGAGGGTTTCTGGATTCCACTCCATTTTGAGGATGTGTGTTTTAGGTTTTTGTGTATGTATGAGGTTGGGGCTTTTTTTTCAACAACTGAAACGTGCTCAGTAGCGATCTTCGATTGGAGCGGAAGAGGGAGAGGCTTAGAGATTGAAATTTTAGGTTAGAGGGAAAATTGAGGGTTTTAAAGAGAGTTAGTAGACAGTGCTCCTATTGGGGATGGTTATTACGGTATGGCATTGATAGCTGAATAAGGACACGTGGATTTTGTTAATGAATTACAATTGCTCACCGTCCATCTATGGATATATATATATATATATATATATATTAAAAATTAAAAGTATAAAATGAAAAATGAACAAGAAGGGGTAGAGATCAGATTCTATCAACTTTGATGGTCTAGATCTTCACCCCCATCTATCTTTGAAGATGAAGATCAAATGAGAGATATTCATTGTAGGTGAATGAAGGACCTACCTTCATTACATGATGGAGCTTAATCATATGATGAAAATTAAAATTTAAATCAAATCATTTAGTAACAATCTAGTTCGTTTGATTAAGAATCAAATCCTTTAAACGGCTTAATACAACATATATTTTAAAAATTGTATTTAATTATTTTAAAAATTCTTATTTAATGAACTTATATCTTCATTTTTCTATTTCAAAGATTAATGATACAATTTTTTTTTTAAATAATTTTATATTTTTATCAATTCTTTTAATTTTTTATTATTTTTTGTTTCTATTGTCCATCATATGGACGACAAAGATTTTTTTTTTTTTAAATCTTTTTAGTTAAAATATTTTATAGCAATGATGGAAATAAACCTCTTTCCCTCAAAATAAATATTATGTATTTGTAAAACGTAACAAATGTAAATAAAAAACGAATTGTCAATTAAAAAAGTAACAAAATATTAAAATATAAGGAAGTGTTATAAAATAAAGCCTGAAAACAATAAATGTAGACAATTAGCCAAAACAATAAGAGAAAAACAAATAGTGTAATTTCATTAGTAGAATACTTTGAATGATTACCAAACAGGTTTATACATAGACAAATTAGGAACATAATTTATATAATAAAATAACAATAAATATGTTATTTCTATAATGTCATAATAACAGATAAGGTAAAAAATATTATTAAAATCGAAGTCGTGTTAAATTCATATATTCATGATAGGAAGAAAATAAAATTTAACGTCTTTTGTTTGAGGAAATAAATAAAATTTAACATTTAAAATTGTATACTAAAATCTATTTACTTTTCTTAAGAAGATAGGTTAAATTAAAATAATCGGCTATGGGCCGCTGGCTTACCTGAAGCAGGTTTGAATGTGCCGCGAAATTCGAAATACTAGTACAACCCGTTGACATCCCTCTCGTATATGACTATGAGTTAAAAGTCTTTAACTGATGAGTGGGCCGCCAACCCTCTCCTTCCCCAGCCGAAACTCCTAGTCAAACTCCGGTACTCGGTATATTCAACCCTTTCGCCACATACATTGTTTTAGGTTTTGCAAAAGGAAGGAAGGCAATTGAAACCACCATACAGTGATTTGAACAGGTTTGGAATCGCTGAGCCTGTCCGGGAGCTGCACTGTGAGAAGAGAAAAAGGTGGACGATTGCCTTTAAAGTAGTGTTTACGAGATTCTGTTTTTATTCTTTTTGAGGGGAAAAATAAAAAAAAAACTCTAAGAATTTCTGTTCATTCACTCGTTGCAAGTAATGCTTGAATACTTATTTGAATTTCACTAATTTGTGGCCTTCGTTGATTGTTCAGAAATTATAGGAAAATTAGAGATATATAACTGGTTCATACCACTGTTGTTTGTTATTTATTTCCTTGTTTTACTAGGGTTGAAAGTATTGCAAAAGAAGGGGAAATGCTATTATACAGTAATTTAAAGAAATGAAAACCTAAAAATGAATATATATATATATTTTTTGAAACGTAACAATAGTATATTAAACACGAGCCGATAAAATACAAGCTTCGGTGACACATTGCCACCTACAAACCTCATTTGAGGACAAGGTAATCGAGACGAGATTATGCGTCAAACAGTTTCCTAACCTAGTCACGGCTTGACACACCTCCACTCCCACCTCAACACTCAACGCCTTAATATCACAAGAGATGATCCCATTATCACCCAACAATCCACCACTAGAATTCACCTAATCTAGAAATGAATATTAAATACGTAATAAAGAAATATTATTAAAATTTAAAATAAAAAAATAATATTTTAAATAGGAGTTCGTAATCTAAACAAATCCAAACAAATAATATTTTATCGTGGGTATGTGAGAGTTTGTATCGCAGAGGAAGAGAGAGAGAGAGAGAGAGCGAGAGAGAGAAAGAGAGAGGGAGGAAAAGTCTGTGTTTTTTTTTTTTTTTTTCTGTTACTCTGGTATGTGTGTGTATATATATTAAGAGAGTTGGGTATTATTTGTTGAATAATTAGTTTCTTCCACATGTGTTTTGCAGGAGATTTCTTTAGCAGTTTTTAATTTTAGTTGGCCCCTTCAAACTTTTTTGTGGTATGCGATTAGTATCTTTAATTTCTTACAACGCCGGGACTTGCATCAAATTTGATGCAGCCATCAGTTAGTTGTTCCATGAACCCCTCTTCTAGTTTTCACTCATTTCAATGTGGTATACTTACACATTCACAACTCAGGGTCTCCGCTGTTAAACCTCAATCATATAAATATAAACCCATTTCAGCATTCACACCCTTATCAACAAATTTGTCTTCTCATAGTACTATTTCTTTTGTTAAAATAAGTCCTGCTCTTTAGTGGAGATCATATACCTCGCCTTCTAGTTATAAGGCCAATAAACCTCAAAATTTAAATGTTCCTGCTGCTTCTGGTTGGAGTGAAGTGAGTGCCAGTAGAAAAGGTATTTTTGGGACTGATTGTGATGATAGAGTCAGGATTGTTTGGCACAGTGCAATGAATGTGCTAACTTATGCTAGGAAACAAGTTGAAGAGGCTTCTATCAGACTGAACCTTACCCATCCATATCTTCGAGCAGCTTTTTGTTACATTATGCTTCCTGCAGTGGCTTGGGTGGTGATACCCAAACTTTTGAGGAGATGTCACAAGTATACTGCACAGGATCCTTCCGCTTTACTATCAAGTAGTCTACCAAGGATGCAACTTTCTTATGAGAAAAGTGTTTGGGGTGCTTTAGAGGAACCAATGCGATGTTTGATCTCCTTCATGGCAATTGCAAAAATGTAAGTTGTTCATTTTCTTTATGGTCATATTCTGTTTGGCTTTCTTTGTAATGATTTTCATTTTGTGACAAATAAATGTTGGCTCTTTATATTTAGCGGAACAAGCGTGACCCCAACAGCTATAGCATCACAGTACCTTGCGCAGGCATGGAGGCTTGTTGTTACCATTTTATTTGTGCGGCTTTTGCATCGGTGCACAACAAATATGATCAGTCATGCTTTGTCTTCTCAAAGTTTTTTTAGGGCTTGATCAACAAAAGACGTATGCTCTAGAAAGAATTTCAAATTTCGGTTTCACTTATATCGGGTTAATGGCTTTAGCAAAGGCATGCAATATGCATTATATCATGATTGTTGGTGGCATAGCTGGTATGAATTTACTGTTAATTCAACATAATTTTGTTCATTTCTTTTGTATGTTTATCATCTAACTTCTTCCTAAAACTAAAAAATAGAAGATGTAACCGGCTGTTGCTCACAATATTTTGTCATTTTAGAATAGAGATACACTCAAACATGAAAAGAAGGGCATAATTTAAAAATAAATCTGTGTTGAGCAAAAAGCCTTGTTTCCTTGCTTTTTCCTTGTCTTCTTAGCAACCAAATGCCCTGTTTTCTGTTTGAGAGATTGACACTTGACAGAGTTTGGGATTTACGAGGTTTCTGTCAGCAAGCTTGGAAATTACAAAAGCTTCTTCTCATTTTGGCAATTGAGATAAGTATGTTCACGTTATGAAATCATTAGAGACAATGACATTAAAAGCTATTTAACTTTAGCTCAGACAAGCTTCAATAACCCATGAAGAATTTCAATTTTCCTTTGTCTTTAACAGGTTTGTATTTAATCTACAGCTTTTGTCCTTTCATTGCTAGGCTAGTGGTTTTTGTTGAATTTATATGAAGAACGTCGAATAAGAACTTCGTATGGTTTATGCTCATTTAACAGCATTTCTTTAATTTGGGTTATTTGCTTGGAAATAAATGACTTGCCCTTTGGATTGTTCCAATCTACCATGTGAGCTCTAATACTATTGTTAGGCTATACTAGTTATGTGTTTCGTGGCTTGCTCACCTGTGGTAGTTTTGGCGAGATTCAGGACTGGGGGAGATCTGGCGAAATCTACACCTTAGGGTGGAGGAGACAGATGCTTTTTCGTTGCTGGAAATGAATCCACCTGGTTTCAATGGTTTTCTGATTTTCATTTTTTTATTTATATATTATTTATTAAAATAATTATTTATTTTAACGGCAGTTTTAACTCGTCAAACCTTAGAGCTAGTCAACCCATGGCAACCAAACAACATATATATATATATATATATTTGACATTTAATTCTTGATGGTCTCTTGACGGTATTTGTTTTAACAATGCTGATTCTTTCATTATGTCTTGTGTAGGGAATGGTTGCTGCTATTGTTGCTAGAAGCATTCTTGGGGATTTGCTCGGTGGTTTGCACATTCACTTCTCTAAGCCTTTTCCCTTAGGAAGTACTACAAAAGTAAGTTGAGTTTGCACATTATTGACTGACTGATGTTGATTCAGTTCTACCAAATTGGCTCGTGAAGCCGTTTATATATCGATTTAACTATGGCATAATGGAAAGAGAATTTTACAGAAAATTTTACAAACCTTTGCGAGTTAAAGGACTCAGTATAGTTGGAGAAAGGGTAGGAATATGATGAGTTTTGTTACTTTTTAAAAAATATCGAGCCATCTTTGATATTTTTTATGGGAGTTTTGTAAAAATTTTTTAGTTTTAAAGAATTTTCTGCCTAAATTCAAAATCAAAGAGGAATGTTTGTAATCAATCAAATCTTAACGGAGATCAATGAAAGTCATACAGCTGTTTTCCTTGTGTGTGCTTTTGATGAATCAAAGTTAGTGATCATTTTCCTTACAACCTTTATTTACAAGACTAACGTTCGTAATCCGATGTGGTTGTAGTCCTATCGTTATTGTGCTCCAATATGTGTATTATTTTTCCAAAAATAATCAAAAAGAAACTATGCTCCCAAGTTCTTTTGAAGTTGCTGATATACATTTTATTGCAGGTTGGATCTGTAGAAGGACAAGTGGTGGAAATAGAACCTTTTACGACACTATTGAATACTGACACATATCCAGCCTCAGTTCCAAATTCGTTGTTTTTAACTGAGGTGAAACCTTTTCTTCCATCTTCTTTTCTTTTTTGGGGTCATTTTTTAGCTCATCATGTGCATTATCGTCACTTGCACTTTTGAACCAGGGACCAGAGTGAGCTCACTATATCTCGGGCCTCAGGTGAAAATTTTAACTTAGGTTTGTCTATGTTTAATAAAAATATGTTGGATGTTATTGTCTCCTTCATAGTTTTAATATCTATTAGTTTCAATTAACTGATCAATTACTAGTCCTATATGTCAATTCGAGTTTGTATCAATTTATTGCTTTTGACAATTTTATATTTTAATTATAAGCCCCTTTATGATTAAAAGTAAATTTCAAAGAAATAATTTTTCGTTTTCGTAGTAGCAACTAGAGACACTAGACAACAATAATCATATTTATTAAAAACAACAACAATAATCATATTAATTTGCTGATTTGACGTCATACTCAAAACCATTTCTCACTGATCATTTGGCTTTGAAGAATTTGTCTAATTGAAGGCTTAATACTCAGTATAGATTGACAATATGTGATCCGGGTGTTCATGAGCTCGTACTTTGGAACTGAAGCCTTCATTATGAGGTCCTCCCCTTGTTTGGATTAGGGCTGTGCAAAAAAGACCATAAATTGACCAGATGGTCTGGTTTGTTTTTAAAAAAACTGTATGGTTTTATTCTTACCAAACCATATGGTGTGGTCCGATTCATGGTCCAAGACTCATTAAACCCAATCCAAACCTTAAAACCGAATATGCTGAAGACACATTATATAAGTCACATCCAATATTTTAATTTAAAATAATAATATGATATAAATTACATTAAATACTTACTAGAGCTTAGATATTTAGTTAAAATAATTCTAATAGTTTTTATAAATTTTAAATTACATAATCATAATTATTGAAACCCAAAATTCCGGACCAATTAATTTGGTTTGGTCTGGTATACAAATAGAATTGGTCCTTTTCTTTTCAGGACCGAAAATTTTGGTTCGGTTTGGCTTGGTTTTAGTTGAAAGTGGGTCGAACCAGATTATATTCAGGCCTAGTTTTAATATTTACTGTTTCAGTTTACAGTGACAAGAAATTATTTTTAACACACGCACACACATTTGCACAGTTTAGTTGCTCCTCGCTTCTGATCATATTAATTATGTGTTGCTCACTTGTTTATTTTGCTTATCATTCTATTTAGTTTTGGATTCGATGACTCTTAATATCTATCATATAAAATGCGTAGGAAGTTGCGAGTCAGTCAAGTGCCCAGTGGCGTACTATGAGTATCAAAATTCCCATTCAAGTTGAGGGCTTGGACAAGATTCTGAAGATATCTAATGACATTGGAAGGACGATGAGATCGAACTCCAAGGTTGTAATGGGCAAGGGATCTCCTTACTGTTGCTTGACCCAGATGCAAAGACCTTTTGCAGAATTGTCTCTAGGGCGCACCCTTAAAAACACAGGCAAGTCTCCTTGCTTCAAAAATTATTTAAATCAGATGGTATGAATTAATTACGAAGTTATTGAAATGCAACTGAGATTATGTGCGTAACATGTTTAAAGTACTCAATTATTGGCTGTATTTGTTCGTCGTTTTATACTTACACCCCACAATAATTATTTTATCTCTATATGGTTATATATATATATATTAGTAATTTTACCATCATTACTTCTTAACTTTAAAAAGTTTGGACTAATCAATCAAATTCTTCCATTATATTTTCTCTTATAAAATAAATTATTTATCCTATTTAATTAAAATACAATGGATAAATTTATTTGGTTCGTTTGAATTTTTTAAAATTAGGAGATACTGATAGTAAAATCACTATATATATATATCTATGAGTAAAGATTCTCTGTAAATGTTTACATAAGTGCTAATATTTTTATGAGAAGAATTTAAGTTTGAATGATGTATGAGAGAAAAAAAATCTAACAATTTTGATCATCCACTTTTTTAAATGCTGATGTGTCACTAAATTATGAAAATATTAGCAAAAAAAAAATGGTAGAGAAACTTTACTCATATATATATATATATAGTAATATAGATTAGATTGGACCATTGTATATTGATCTCTTTGACCTTTTGATTGAGAACTTGCTGATTTTGTTTATTCCTAGTTGTTCCTCTCAAGCTATATTTGAATGCCTAGTGCTTGGACCTGTCATCCTTTTAAGTCTATCATGTTGAGCTTGTATGTCTACTTGTGTTAATTTCTTATATTCTCTCTTGTTGGATATACGTTTTCAGAGCAAAAATGAGTTTTACTCTGCGAAAAAAGAAATTCTTCGTCAAGCAGGCCGGATTATCAAGGAGAATGGTGCTTTATAGGCAGCGCATACAAACGTTTGAGAAGGTAATACAACCAAAAGGAAGTTTATGAGATGCCTTGAAAAAAATTGGTTTGCTTTAATAAATAGAGTTCTTTTTTTTTAGTACAAAAAAAAAAAATTGCCGACTTTAGAGGAGTTGATCAGCGGTCAAATAAAGTGAAGACAAACAAGGAAAGAGATACAAAAGAGAGAGAGAGAGAGAGAGGGTAACGAGAAAGGGTTTGTGACACGTCTGACGACGATGACGATGACGAATCTGATGGCAATAGATTTGCAAGTTCGAAGGTTGTATAATACTAAGAATCATCACTTTTACATTTGTCCAACATTCCATTATACAGCAAAGGAGTTAATTGGATGTCTTTATGTTGTTTTGTTTGATTGAAATCATAGATTGTTGTTGGTTAATTTTTTAATAAACCAAATTTATTTAAACCTTGCAAGTGCACAAATCGTTTGACTGAGTATAGCGACAAGCAAGAGTTGATCCCACGAGGAGTTTCAACTTAATTTAATTTTAAATTTATTTAAGACCTAAACAAGAGCAATTAAAATAAATGGAAAGGCTTTTGGAATTAAATTGAGAATAAACTAAATTAATGCATAAAATTAAATAAAAGAAAATCAATGAATAAAATTTAGTTAGGACATTCTATCCACCACTAAACAATCCCTCAATTTGCTAAAAAGATTAATAAAGCAAATTCATAATAATGCATGATGAAGATATTCGCGACAAGGTATAATTAACTCATGCCGTATAGATTTTTCCTTAATTAGTATACAAATCGCATGATGTCTACATAGATGCGTGTATTCCTAATTATAACCTAGCATGATGTCTACTTAGGTTTAATAATTAAAACCCATTAAGCACTAGAAGAATATGAATATCACACAAATCCTAGAACATGATGTCTATTCTAAACATCTATGAATTAATGTCCCTCAATTGGTTCGTAAGCAATTGATTGTTGTAAATAAAGAATATGCCCGTATGATGTGCGGTTTATATTCTTACAACATAATCCTAAAAATATGTTTCTAAGGTGATCAATCAAAGAAACAAAATAAATAGAATAAAATTAAATTAGAGATATTAATTTCATCATGCAAAATAAAAATCTTTATTGAAAAAATAAACAAATTGAGTTCATGTTTAGGGCTTCAAGTTAGCCCTAACAAATAAACTAACTAAATAAAAACAAAGAAAAGAAAAGATGAAATCGAAGCCTTCAGCTTTGCTCCTCTGCTTCTCTCTCTATCTTTCGATTCTCTGTCTTCTGATCTTTTTTTTTAATTGAATGGTGAAAGCACCTATTTATAGGCACCCAATCCTTGAGAGATAAGATTTCCTCAATTGAGAAGGATTCAACTTCCAACTTTGATTTAGAATCAAGTTTTGATATGGAAAGTAAATCTCTTTTATTTAGGACTAAAACTCTTCTTAATTGCTTAACTCATTTAATTAGGACGTTTCAAGGTTTAGGAAATTGATTAGGAATGCTAAAAGAGGAAATTCGAATTTCCTATATTTTCCTGTCGCTGTCAGGTCTCGTGACAGCCTGACCTTTGTGTACTAAATCGGTCATAACTTTCTCAAAAAAATTCCAATTGACAAACCGTCAATGGCTATAGAAACTAGACATCCGGGGCTTTAATTTGATAGGTTATGGCTCACATAACTCGAACTGTGCACTTCGTAAGAGCTCCCGCACGTAACGTCACGTTTCTATCCAAAATTCTGCAATTTCCTTCTAAAACATTCTCCCATTCCTTGAGCTGCAATTAATCTTCAAAAATCATTCGATTCCATCATTTTTCTTCTCAAAACCTAATTCAAAGCATAAAAACACAAAACAAATTAAAAGTACCAATTTCACACAAAAACATAGTATAAATAATAGGTAATATGGGCATAAAATAATAATAATCAATGACTCAACAAATACCCCCAAACCTATATTTTGCTAGTCTTCGAGCAAAACGAGAAGTTTAAAACAACCGAATATAAAAATATGAAAAATAAAACACAATCCATTTTCATAGGTAAACACGATGGCATTGAGCGTATGCCACAAGCCTTTAAACCCCTAGGTGTTCCTAGTAGGAGGAGTTGTGTCTCCTGAGGGTTTACCAGTAACGATACCCACAAACGTTAAAACATTCCACCCATAACTCATCAACATGTCACTAAATGCAAATCAACAAAAATTTCATACATGCATAATCTTGTATCAAGGCAAAAGATAAGTCATTAATAATCTAAAACATAATCATCAACAATCTCATACCACATTCAAAGCAATCTCATTTCAAAACACCATATTCACATGTCATGGACTTATTTCGCCTCGACTCTAATCCTCTCAAGATATCATTCATAACTCTCTCAAGAGTCTTAAGGCAAACACTCATGCAATCATATGTGACAGAGGTTATATAAAGGCATAACAAGCGTCTTTTTCATCACATATGAATATAGACATTAAAAAGAACCGCACTTTAAGTGAATAGATCTTATGAATGGAATCAAATACTAAGAACGTAGATAGAGCATGATAACATACTTTAACTCTCAAACTGGACTTTCCTCTTCCAAAGATCAATAGGCCATATTAAAGGTTGTATTTGAGCTAAGGTTAATTAATGAGTAAGCAATAAAAGTCTAGGTTCAAAAGAAACTTAGGATCACATCAAAGCACTTCATTCATTGTTCTTTTTTTCTTCTCTTCACAACCTTCTTTCTTTTCTATTCTTCACTCTTCCTCCTCTGCTATTTTTCTTCCAATTCTTCTTCCTTCATTCGCTTCCTCTTTCCCTTACACATCTAGGTATCATAAAACTTGATTTGTGCTCCTTACATTTTTATTCATTCTTTTTTCTTTTTCTTTATTATTACTTTTTTTTTTGCTTTTTCTTTTTTTTTTCTTTTTTTATTAAAACAATCATGCATAAAAGCACACTTTTTCAATACATATGTCCATGTACACATCATATTAATACTAACACTTTAATTCTCTTCTCCTTTGCACCACTTGGTATAATCCTAAACTTTTAAAGTATGGTTAAATTTAAGGCTCAATAAGATCATTTAGTAAGGGTAGACAAAGAACAAGGCTAAATATGTTTGGTTTCAAAGGGTTTGATGATGTATTTCAATTTAAAGTGAGGGAATAGCCTTTTAAAAGGTGAAAACTTGCCTATATTACTTCTAAGAAGTCCATCCAATTCTTGAATCAAAACAACTCATGTTATCTACAATGATGATTTGTTCTTTAGTATTTAATGCAAAACCGATAGAGATCATCTATTAAGAACAAAGGCGAAGAGCGTTTAAAGAGTAGAAAAAAAATTAAATCCCTCAAAAATAAACGCTTCAAAAGCTCAAATTCTCACCAAGGGTAGTCTTCACTAATAGTCCACAATTCATGCAAACATAGTATTCATCCACTCAATTAACTAAGACCATAGTATTCAAAAGTCTCAAATCATGCAAAGATGTTCATGGCTACTCCCTAGTAAAGATATCCAATCAAAAACATGCATGAAAACTTCATCAACAAACACAAATCAACTAGCCAACTTTCTATAGGTAGAATTGAAAAAAAAAAAACCAAAAATTTACGAAAAATGTTGAAAATTTTTATCAAAACCTAAAACCTAAAAACGTTTTTCACCACCCCCAAACCTAAACTAAACATTGTCCTCAATGTTTCAAATGTAAAGCATAAGTAAGAGAAGAGTGAAAAACAAAAATAAAAGAAAAGAAAAGGAACGAAATTACCCAGATGGGTTGCCTCCCATCAAGCGCCTTAGTTAACGTCTTGGCTAGACATTCTTCTACCACTTTATCAATCTGGCTCCCATGCGTAGGTATGTCTGCACAGTAGTGGTCTTGACCCTTTACGCTTGAATTTGCTCCAGGATATTTTATCTCGACCATTAAAAACACGCCCTTGATGGCATGATTTAGGATAAACTTTCAACTGCTTGTACCCATTCCATCTTCTAAGTCTCTTTTTTAAATATCTTCCTCTCTCATATGGATGAAGAAGGAATTTTCTTTTCATAGCATAGAACTCATAAGGATCTAGTGGTAGCTCATTCGAACACACATCTTCGACCTCTTTGTTCTTCAGATCAACCTTATAACTATCCCCCTCCATTGGTAGCAGTTCGCAAGGCTTGAGTTCTTTGTAGACCACCTCTTCAGTATGAACCCTACTTATGATTTCACCATATTGCATATCTACCTCCTTTTCAATGAAGTCATTTTGTTGGTTAAGCGTCCTATCCACCAATTGACGAGTAACATCGATAGGCTCGAACACCCCCAAACCTAATTCCTTAGATATGGATTGCTGTGTAACGTATGGTGTAGTCTCAATTTGTGGCATCTTTTCGGGTTCTTCGTCTTGAATTAAGGTCCCTTTAACTTCACATTCTTCATTATCTTCCCACTCATCTTCAGTAAAATATTTGAATGCTGAAGTAGACTCATCCTCGCCCTTTTCAAGCTCTTCTCCACTGTTCAAAGTAATTGCATGACACTGCTCATCTTCCTCCAGCTCGTATTGGTGAGGCAAGGTTACCAACTGTTCAACTTGGTATTCCAAGTTCTTGATACTTTGTCCCATTTAGTTTTTCAAATTTTTTATTCTTGCGGCCATTTGAGCATTGGTTTGTCTTGTCTCCTGTATGAAAGATATGAGCATCTCTTCAAATTTTGCATCTTGCTCAACAGATTCTTCTTCTTGAGATGCATTACTGAACTGCTGATTATAGCCTTGAAAATACTGTGGACTATAAGGTTGCTGAAACTGATCTTGAAAATTCGATGGATATAAATTTTGATCGAAATTCGGTTGACCATTCCATCCTGAGTTGTAGAAGTTTGAATGAGGATGATAGTATTGCTGATTAAAATCAGGCACATAATTGTCTGATGCTTGACTGCTCCAACAACTATCATTCCATTGACCACCACTCCAATTGTTGCTCCTTACGGAAGGGCTTTGGAAATCATTCATCCCACCACGATTGCACCATTGATAGTTCCTATAGACCATTCCTTGGTCTCGTTCCACCTCCTCGTACATTGTCGAACAATTTCTCGATAAGCGTCCTCTATTGGCACACATATTTTGGGAAATAAGTTGCTGCACAACACGAGTTAAGTTATTTAATTGAAACCCAAAATCATCAAAATTGTCCTCATATAATCCGTAGTTGTGGTGAGCCATGGTCATGAAAAGAGAAAAGAATAATTAAACTATAAATTAAAAACTAAAAAAATAAAACAAAAATAAACTTAAAATCAAAGCAAGTATGTTAACTCCCCGGCAACGGCGCCAAAAACTTGTTGGTTAATTTTTTTAATAAACCAAATTTATTTAAACCTTACAAGTGCACAAATCGTTTGACTGAGTATAGCGACAAGCAAGAGTCGATCCCACGAGGAGTTTCAACTTAATTTAATTTTAAATTTATTTAAGACCTAAACAAGAGCAATTAAAATAAATGGAAAGGCTTTTGGAATTAAATTGAGAATAAACTAAATTAATGCATAAAATTAAATAAAAGAAAATCAATGAATAAAATTTAGTTAGGACATCCTATCCACCACTAAACAATCCCTCAATTTGCTAAAAAGATTAATAAAGCAAATTCATAATAATGCATGATGAAGATATTCGCGACAAGGTATGATTAACTCATGCCGTATAGATTTTTCCTTAATTAGTATACAAATCGCATGATGTCTACGTAGATGTATGTATTCCTAATTATAACCTAGCATGATGTCTACTTAGATTTAATAATTTGAACCCATTAAGCACTAGAAGAATATGAATATCACACAAATCCTAGAACATGATGTCTATTCTAAACATCTATGAATTAATGTCCCTCAATTGGATCGTAAGCAATTGATTGTTGCAAATAAAGAATATGTCCGTATGATGTGCGGTTTATATTCTTACAACATAATCCTAAAAATATGTTTATAAGGTGATCAATCAAAGAAACAAAATAAATAGAATAAAATTAAATTAGAGACATTAATTTCATCATGCAAAATATAAATCTTTATTGAAAAAATAAACAAATTGAGTTCATGTTTAAGGCTTCAAGTTAGCCCTAACAAATAAACTAACTAAATAAAAACAAAGAAAAGAAAAGATGAAATCGAAGCCTTCAGCCTTGCTCCTCTGCTTCTCTTTCGATCCTCTGTCTTCTGATCTTTTTTTTTAATTGAATGATGAAAGCACCTATTTATAGGCACCCAATCCTTGAGAGACAAGATTTCCTCAATTGAGAATGATTCAACTTCCAACTTTGATTTAGAATCAAGTTTTGATATGGAAAGTAAATATCTTTTATTTAGGACTAAAACTCTTCCTAATTGCTTAACTCATTTAATTAGGACGTTTCAAGGTTTAGGAAATTGATTAGGAATGCTAAAAGAGGAAATTCGAATTTTCTATATTTTCCCGTAACTGTCAGATCTCGTGACAGCCTGACCTTCGTGTACTAAATCGGTCATAACTTTCTCTAGAAAATTCCAATTGACAAACCGTCAATGGCTATAGAAACTAGACATCCGGGACTTTAATTTGATAGGTTATGGCTCACATAACTCGAACTGTGCACTTCGTAAGAGCTCCCGCAAGTAACTTCACGTTTCTACCCAAAATTCTGCAATTTCCTTCTAAAACATTCTCCCATTCCTTGAGCTGCAATTAATCTTCAAAAATCATTCGATTCCATCATTTTTCTTCTCAAAACCTAATTCAAAGCATAAAAACACAAAACAAATTAAAAGTACCAATTCCACACAAAAACATAGCATAAATAATAGGTAATATGGGCATAAAATAATAATAATCAATGACTCAGCAATTGTGATGGTTTTTTCGGTGTTATTTAGCTGATTTTATGATGGATTTAAGATAGAATTGCGAGGGTTATGGTTTGGATTTGATTGGGAGTGGGTGTTAGGGATTGTATGATAGGAAGAGGAAAATGATATTGTTGGTTAAGTTAGGGTTTTAAATTTGAAAGTAACGAGCACATCTCGATTTGAGGTTCGATCTGAGATCAAAATTGCTCAATTTGGGACCATATAGACTCGATTCAGGATCAATTTACTCTCAACTAGGAGATTAAAAAATTGACCATTTTGAGACTAGAAAGATGCAATTCGAGACAAAATGTATCCCATCCGGGGATCGATCTTAGTTTCCCTAATTTTCACTTTCGAATCCTAAAACTGACCAATTCAAGACCATAGATCCAAATTGGGACTAATATTGACAAATTCAGAACAAAATAGATCCAAATCAAGACCAATATTGACAAATTCGAGATCAAACATAGTCAATTTGGGATTAAATAATGATAAATTTAGCTCCCAAATTGAGACCATTTTTGTCAATTTGGGACAACTTTAAACACAATTTGGGACCTATTTTATGTAGTTCAGGACTTATTTGCTTACTGTTCTGTTGAACATGATTTTATTTTTTAACCGTAATTTTGTGTATGGTCTCGATTTCTAATATCTAGGTCATATCAATTAGTCCCGAGTTCTATTAAAATGTGTCCTAGGTTACATTAGTTAGGTCTTGAATGTCAGCTTATTGGTCTTGAACAAAATGATATAAGTCTCAAGAGCAATGATATTGGTTCTGAGCAATGTTTTAAAAGACGAAAGGTGAGGCAAAACGGTAGATCTCGACGATGCGAGGTGGTCGCCTCAAGGCGATCGAGACGATTGCCGTAATTGCAAATAAAATAAATACATAATCCTAACTTATAAAATCATTCATAACATTGAAAAAGATAGTGAAGATCAATGTTAGAAACATAAGTATCAAACAAAATTGAACAAATCCAACAAAAATACTTAAACATGCAAAATTCTAAGCTATGTTAATATGACAAAAATATTTAAAATAACTAAAAAGTGCAATTATATGAAATGTGAGGGGCTAGCAAAAGTAATAATATAATCTTTAATAAATATTAATACAATTAGAAAATATATAAAGTTAAATCACACCTCTTTCCCGATTCTTTAGCTCTCTCGATCTCTCTCTTTAGCTTTCACACTCGTCTCTCGATTTCCCTCCTCTAGCTTCTACCTTTCTCTTCAACTCTGCGTCACCCTTTACTCAACCGTGACCCTCCATGTCCCCCTCCTCGGTGGCACCACGGAACCCCCCTCTTCCATCGTAGCCCACCAAGCCTAGCCTCTATTGCCTCAACTCCAAGCTGCCTCTCATTGTGTGGCCTTCTCCTCTCTCTCTCTCAACTAACTCTCTCGTCCTTCTCATCTCTCTCAACCAATTGATTTTCTCGTCCTTCTCCTCTCTCCTTTCTAAATCATTTATTTAAAAAATAAAATAAAATAAAATGTCAATTTTGCCCATTTAACTGTGTTGACCACCTCAAGCTTGCCTATAGGCTCCTCGCCTCGAGGCAACCTCAAGCATTCGCCTCACCCTCCAGAGACAGGGTTTTTCAGATGCTTTGCCTTAGGTGACTGCCTTGAGGCACCTTAGGCCCTAAGACAGTGATGCAGTGTCTCGACCTTCAAAACCATGATTCCGAGTTGATGCTTATTTGACCAGATTTCAAGATCTACATAATTCTTTTTTTTTTTTAACTTCCATTTTAGCATCACAAGTCCCAAAATCTTGCCCCAAAGTCCCATCTATTGCATAAATATGTCAAACTCATATCCTCCTTAAGGCTCAATTTGGCGTGCAAGATTGGAATAGAATATAATGAAAAATCACCGTCCCATGTTTGGTAGAACTTGAGATTGGATTAAAAACTATATCATATCATGTTTGGTGTAGGTTGGGATTAGATTGAAATAAAATTAATTTATATTTTTTATTATATAAAATTAATTTTATAAAAAATCTGAAAAAAAAAAACCAAACATCATCTTTCACAATTCATTAATATCATCCACCTACACTTCATTAATATCATCAATCTATTTTATCAGCATCATCATCTCCTACAACAATAACATCATCAACAATATCAAAACATCATAACATTAACCAAATAAATAAATAAACTTAGAATATCATCATCTGTTCAAACCCAGAACTAGATAGTTCTAGTTTGATTCCTAGAACCATCCTAACTCAAAAGGAAAAGGGGGAAAAAAAAATAGGGTAAAGAGGTTCTGTGGATGTGTGATAAGAGAAGGAAGGAAGATGAAAGAAAGAGAGATAGATGGAGAGAAGAGAAAGAAGATAGGAAATGAGACATCTAATCTCACTCAAAGACATGGTTTTGATTGAGATTCAAAAATATCGAAAGAATGGGAAATGAGGGAGTTTGGAATTCAAAGAATTTCAATCTCATTACATTCCAATTAATCTCCAAACATGATATGTAAGTACTTTGGGATTTTTGAATCTCAATCTCAATCTCATCCCAAATCTCACATACCAAATATACTCTTAAATGGTTTTCTTCACTAAAAAAAAAAAAAGACCTAAATAAAATTCCTAAAACAACCTTAACCAACCACAAATGTATTCCAAGTAATGAAGGGGAGTAAGACGAACCTATATCAGTTATCAGATATTTAATACGGAAAAAGGAGAAACCCACGCACGATCAACCGTATTTTTTATGCTTCATGGCAACAAAGGTGGGATGAGCTCAATTCAGTTATGTCTGATAGTGAGAAGAAAGAAAGTAAGGGAGAAAGAAGGAAAAAGACAGTAGAGATATAAATCACTAAGTAGTTTTGCTAAGCTTACCAAATTTTTTATGGGTTATTATCAATTTACGCCCTAAAAATGAAAACAATGTCAAACCATTACTGGTTTTAAAAATATTAACCAAAAAGGCCCAACCATCAATTAGAATAGTAAAACGGTTAAAAAAGTGACGGATCTGTTAAGGTTAAGGGTATAATCGTCAATTTCCTTACATTTCTCAGTTAGGGACAATTGGATTGAATTAAAATATTAAATAAAATTAAAAAGAAAAGCAAAAGGCTTCAGGTTCATCAGTCATCACCATCAATATTACTCTCTCTCTCTCATCTTACTTAACATCCACCACCATTCAACTTCATCATCACCTACACACCATCAAAACCTAGCCCTATCACCACTCAACATACCACTCTAACCCATCGCCACCGTCACCTATCAACCAATACCATTACTGTTGTTGTTCTCTTACGCCGTCGTCGAGCTTCATCGCCATCACCCTCTCACTGCCGTTGATACCTACTTGAGCTCTGACTCTATAAGCTCATTGTTAACGAACCCAGAAGCTCCGACACCAACTCATCGCCGACACCAAATCTCATCATTAGTGAACCCCAACAAACACCCTCCATTGCTTGAGCTTCTCAAATCCATTGTTCACCATAGTCACTGTTACTTGAAACAGTAGGCTCAGTGGGTCGAGTTGTTGGGTTTGAACTTCGATCTTGACCGCCCAAATGAAGTTGGAGGCCATAATAGCATTTTCTGTTCTCTATTTTTGGTTTCTGGAGTTGGTTTTTTAAAAGTAAAAATGTTGGGTTTGCTATCAAATCATGGTTTTCTCTATTTTTGGTTTCTGGGGTTGGTTTTTTTAATGTAAATGTGTTGGGTTTGCTATCAAATCATAGAGTTTATGATGTTTATGGCTAGTGTTTATGTTTAGGTTCAAATCTGGGTTTGAATGTAAAAGTGTTGATTTTTTTGTAGATACACCTCCATCTTTGCCATTGAAATTTGTCTAATTTGTCAAATATTTTTATTTTTAATTTATTGGATTTTGATTGTGCATGATGATTTTGGTTTACTAGATTATTTTTTAATTTTTTTCAAGTTAATGATGGGATTTTTTTTTATTTAGTTTATTTAATTTTTTATTTTTTTTCTAATTAATCTCCCTCATCCATCTTAAGATAGAGGGTGAAGATTTGATAAAAATTTTTTAGTTACTTTATTTAATTTGTTTAATTTTTTAAATTAATCTCCATCGTCCATTTTAAGATGGATGGTGGAGATCTAATGAATTTTTTTTATTTAAGCTTTTAATTTTTTTCAAATTAATTTCCATTGTTTATTTTAAGATGAACGGTGTAAATCCAATAGAAAATTTTAATTTAATTTAATTTTAATTATTATTAAATTGTAAATTCTAAAATTTTTATTTTTTATTTTTTTTTATTTTGGTTATGAAAGGGTAGTTTGGTAATTAATTAATTGGTTTTGTTTTTTATATTTTATTTTTTAATGTTGTAAGGGTATTTTGGTTTTTTATTGTTTTTATCATAAAACCACTAAAAGTCCGAATGGAAACCACTTTTGGGAGACGATAGGGGATTTTTTTGGTTAATATTTTCAAATTATGGGGTAAAATGAGGTTATTTTCATTTTTAGGGAATTTTTTGGATTTTTTTCACTTTTATTTAAATTCATGCGCAAATGATATGACGTATGAGTTGTCAACATCTCATAAATCATGAAATGATATGATAATTATATATGATATTGATAACTCATATATCATATAATTTGGATATAAATTTTCAAAAAAAAATTAGGACGTGTAGCATTATTCTAAATGAAAATATAAAAAATGCAGTCATGAAGGGTATTTTGATCGGTTTATAATTTTAGATGATTTTAAAATTTAAACTATTCGTTCAGTGATGAATGTATTTGCTATTTCTCCTTATTTTCACTAATTTGAGTTAAATATGTTGACAATCTCCTTCCCCACAAAGGAGAAGATTGATTTTGGAAGATTCATGAATACTAACCAAACTATTGGCTAAGTGCACCCAACTTGGACCAAATTTTGGTTTAGGATGATAATCATCATTAATACAAGATTAGGAGTCCCATCACGATAATACAATTTTTTTGGAAAGCTTATAGCAAAGAATGACAAAAAAACGTGTGGCAATTTTATACGGCATCAAGAAATATCATTGGCAATTTGTCTTATTGTCTGGCATCTTCAACCCTGAATCAGAATTTAGTATAATCCTAGATTAATTCGGATATAAACACCACTCATTCAACCAGCTAGTGCCCTAGATCAAATAGGCCATTTGTCCTCGCGGATTGCTTTCATGTGGTGAGTGAAACGTCGCAGTACTTGACAGATATGGAAACATACAAGTGTGGAAGTGCCCTTAAGCGTTCTCGGATACTGCATGTCCATATCCATAAAGAAGTGGGGGCAATGTGTTCAACATCTAGCGAGCGAGGTACAATCATACAATGCCAATTCGTCAAAACAATCACGCAATGCCAATTCGTCAAAACAATCACTTCCATTCGACAGGGACACTTCATATATGTACCCGCACCATTGATCATACTCCCCAAAATTTGATCACGTGTTCTTGTTTGTTACCATTTTTGTGGTGCCACAAGGCCCACGACAATAATTTGTTTAACAAATGAAACAAATTCATTTAATTTTGACCCTCCACCTTCCATTTGATGCCTTTTGTCTTCTTCATGCATATACTTCCAATATTTTACCCAATAGCGTATAGAATCTTTACATGTACCTCCATTTTCTATTGTTTGGACTAATATATTTATGTCATTAAGTCGGTGACAAAAACGGCCTATCGACTCTATATCAATCCACTTCCAAATTTCTTCTATTACTGCAATTTTTACTTGGTTTTTGGGTCATGTACATTCTTCATACTTTGAATTCATTGTTAACATTATTTGTTAGCTACCAGAAATTTCTTTTGGGAGTAAGCTTTTAAAGTTTTAAATAGTCTTTTTTTTTTCTTTTTTTTTTAATTAACTTACACCTTTTATGGGATAAATTACTTTCGAAACTAGTATAGAAGAAGACTCTAATAGCACAATTGTGATTGCTACTCTCAAAAATCGGAAGGAAGCTTCCCACACAAAAGTGGGAGGGATGAGAATCGAACCTGTCATCTAATGGGTAGGTAGGATGTATCTTTTCACTAGACCATCCACTGCCCTCAATTTTAAGTAGTCTTTAGATAAGAAGGTTTGAACCGGTAGTAAATGTCCAACAATTTTTAACCAAGGTAAGGTAACATTTTTGCTTTGCTTTTGATTGTAGTCACTGCATTATTATGGTCACAAATTTAAAAGGAAATCAAAATACCAAAAACAGATTTCAGTTGAGTAGTTAATTATATTGTTATTTAATGTTTGGCCCATTTCGGTGTGGCAAGGGAGAAGAAAACATGTACTGTCATTCTTTGCTCCAAGTTCCATAGCAAGATGACTGCAATGTTGTTCTCATTGGGACAGCGACTGGGTCGATAGCCAGTGCCAGTTTGGAGCTACAGGGCCTGAAAACTCCATACACAAATGAATAAGAGAGAACTGAATTCATGGCAATGAAAATGATTTATGCAATTTTAAAAAGATTCATAAATCACAGTCGGTCCATAAATGCTGCCAATATAGTGGTCCGTCCATATAATCGGCTCTGACTTCTCCCTTATCAAAGGTTGTAGGCTCTAATATTCACAGCTGCGACTAGCTAGTAGAAAATCAACGGCTAATGCAGTGATTACTGCGCTAATTCGGTGAGGTACACGTGCTCCTTCGGTTTTCAGCGACTTTTATAGCCGAATTTGATCTAAAAATGTAATTTGCTCAATGGAGGCATATGCTTTTTATCTTGTTAATGAAAAGTCGAAAACTACTACAAGTGATTGTTTTGGAGAAATCAACAAGACAATTAATGTTTTTTGTTTGAATTTAAATCAAAAGGAGCTCTAATACGCTCCAATCCACATCAAATTTCCCGTTTCTTATATTGTGCGTCAAAAAAATCTGCTACACATGATCACCACGTCATGTCCAAATAAAATTCATGATTTGTCTTCAATGAATTAGACTAGAGATTAAAATGCTTGTTAATCAAATTTGTTTCCATTTTAGGACGCTTACTAAGACCATTCTTTCTTTCTTTTTTCAATTTTGTCTTAATTGATTATTTTTGTCTGAAGATTACAATTTCCAATTCGATGGGCCCTATTCCATAAGCGTTGAACTATCGCCTCATTCGAATTGCATAACATTTGGAGTAAAAAGGAAAATCACAGACAGTTAAACACGTTACGTAAAATCATTTCTCACAAAGATGGGTTTTGTTTTATACTAGTATGCATTTATCCAAATTTCTAACATCGCAATCAAAAAAATAAAATTCTAACATCACCAAAATTTCAAGATATGCCTCACATGTTTTAATATGTTTAATCGATAAAAAAAAATGAAGAAGAAGATGAAAACTTTCGTCCAATCCATTTAACAGGGACGTAGGTGGCTAGCCTACCCGAGCCCACCTTACAAAAAAAATATAATTATAAAATTATATTTATCTTAAAATTTGTTAATATATTTTTTTTATTTTTATTTTTTATTTTTTATTTGAGTTCAAAAATACATATATATTTATTCTAAACGTATTACATGAATTTTCTTGTTTATATTTACATTTCTATTTTAATATTACATATATAATAATTTTATTTTATACATTAAATGTGCAGTTTTACATAAACTTTTTATATTTTTTTATCAAAATATTAGTTACATAATATACTACTAAAATTTAATATCTTTTAGTGTTTTTCCTAATAGACTTATTAATTTGAAGTGTGGTAGTTTTTCATATTTTCTTTAATCTTTTTACTTTTTTTTTTAATATATTTATTTATAATATAAACTTTAAAGAATAAGTTTTATTGTATCTCCTCTAAGTAGGTAAATCTACACTTTTCCATTTATAAAATGTCTTTATATCATTGAAATTAATTTAAAAAATTTATTTTAATCCACTCTGTTGTATAATTCTGACTACGGCTCTACATCTAACAATACAAATAATAACATTGGTTTCATTAGTGCATCACTTGAGACATAATTATATTTTTTACAGCTCCATGACCAAGTTATTTAGCCTCGCTCTAAAAATAAATAAATAAAATCACAAAAGAACTAAGCCAACTAAGTATAGTTTCTGGTATTTATGCACATCAAATTCATCCCAGCTTGAATAGTATAATGTGTATCGAAGATTGATCAATATATGAACTTAATTATATATGGAGGCCACTTGGTACGATGCATATAGTATCATTAGCAATTACTTTTCAACATACCAATACTAGTAATGGCATGAGCATATAAATTTCAAATAATTAAGGGTGGCTCTATTGCCATTAAAAAAATTTCTTCACACACCAAATTATTTCCTACACCCATTTTATAAATTTTCAAATTAATCTTTTACTCCTTAAAAAGTACCAAAACTTACCACAAGAAATATTAATCACTTTAATTTATAATCAACCAAAAAAATAATGAAAGTTAATTTATGGTTTAATAATAGTTTTCAATATTATGCTGCAATTTGAGCTATGAGAAATTACTTAAGTATAACTTCATTACAATAAATTATTTGAATAATTTTAAAGAGATTTTTTACATACACCATAAGAAAGTTAATTGATACGTTAAAAAAAATTAAAATGGAGAAAACGTCAACAACATAGTTAATGAATTCAATAAAAATTCCAATATATATTTTTTTACAGATGTATTATTTAACTTTCTTATGATACACATAAAAAAACTCATTCAAATAAATTTATTTAAATTAAATATATTTAAATAATTTCTCATAACATAAAATTACATTATTATTATCATTAAAGATTTCTGTTAAACAATTGATTAATTTCTCATACTTTTGTATTTGAATATTTATCATTTAAGGAAATTACGAATTGCATATCGCAAGATTTATTCTTATTTCCATATTAAAGTGATTAATATGTTTATGGGAAATTCTGGCATTTTAGAAGGAGTAAATAACCACTTTGTAAATTTATAAGATAGCTGTAGGGAATAATTGAGTATGAGGAGAACTTTTTTGGGTGCAACAGAGTCACACTTTTTTTTTTTTTTTTTGTGAAGTAGAGTCACAAAAAAAATTATTTATTCACAACAATTATTGTTCTCGTTCTCGGGGCTTAATTTACAACTTTTTCGAAACTATTGCAAAACCAGTGAATAATCAAAGACGAACCGAATAATTAAACATAATAAGAGGAAGAAATTAATGAAAAACTAAATACAAGCAGCCTGTATAATATAACACAAAGGATGCATAATTAATACGTACATGTCTACCGTATCCGTACACGTTAGAGACAAGCCATGAACGGCTGCTGTGTTTCTCCGTCAATCCACGTGGCATCACCGTTAAAAGTCCACCCACAAGAATTACCATACCTCCCACTGTTCTTCAACTCAGGCAATTCAATCTCACCCCAAAAATCGTCGCCGTCAACGTCGCCGTCGCCGTCGCCGTCAGATACATTACTCTTTTTCGACGAAATCACCGCATGCGCAGCCTTGGCAGCCGCGGCCTGGATGTCCCTGGCAGTACACGTGGGCGGCCGCGGCAGGTCGTCAACCTCGTCGGGGAAATTCAGCTGCGCTTTGCGTCCCTTTAGACAGTACGCGGCCACGTCGTAGGCTCTGGCAGCCATCTCCGGCGCCGGGAACGACCCCAGCCAAATGCGCGACTTCTTGCGCGGCTCTCGGATTTCGGAGACCCATTTGCCCCACCGCCGCTTCCGGACTCCACGGTAGACGGGGTGGCGAGTGCCGCCCCGTTGTGGAGTGGATTTAAGGTGGATTGCGGCTTCATCGGCGGTTGCTGTAGTGGTGAGGTCATCCTCAGCGTATGGTGGTTGCTCCATTTACATTAGAGACCGTATAGGCTGGGCGTCGTGGCATTTATATTTCGTACTTGACGTCGTAACTATTGCGTACATTTACCGAATTGCCCTTTTCGAAATGTTCCTTGTCGTCTCTTAAAGCAAACTATTCACTTAGCATAACGTACGCGCGCTACAGTATTTGATAATTTTATTTTATTTAATGATTCATGAAACTGGTTTTCGTACATATTTCTCACTTATCGAATTTTTCCTTTTTTTGTAGCATTTGATCGTGACTATTATCTATTATGTGAATCAATTGTGATAAAATTATAATATATATTGCCCACATAAGTGATGGAAGATAAGTAAAATCTATCACTTTGAAATGAAAAATAGGTGAAAAAGGCTTAAACATGAAGGTAATCCAATTTTCTCTGCTTATCGATTTTTATTTTGTTTTTTTAGTTTCAATATTTCCACTTATTGAGTTCTATAGGATGTATTTTTAAAGAAGCGGAATGGCTTTGAGATGAATGATAAATTAATTTTAGCATTTTATAGTAATTATTCAAATGATAGTGAAGAAAGATTGTAAAAATATTTGGAAATTGATTTTGTGAGAAACAAACAGCACTTACTTGGATAAAAACACCGCATAAGAGAATTTTAGCTACACAATAAGGGGTTTCTTAAGTAAATTTAGAAATGAAAAATGAGTATAAAAGAAAATGGTTTTATATCTCACATAATACTGTTATACATTAAAAGAGATGTTCTAATTTTAGAACTCTTATACGTTTAAAAGAATTTTTCTATTGTACATAAAGAAAAGTTATGTACTAAAGAATTTCAAAGTAGTTTAATTATGAACTTTGATTCTCTCCTATATGTTCTATATGCTGATTTTTTTTTTTAATAAATATAAATTTAATGATATGTGTAATCAATTATTGAAATTTATACTTTTTGATTTTGTTGGCTTTCAAATTCATTGTATTATTATGATATATTTATATCAATAAAAATATCGGTATAGAAAAATATCTTAATTTAATAATTTTGAACTAAATTCGAAGTTATAAGATTATTTTTAAAAAAATTATGTAAAAATTTAGAATAATTATTGGAAACCTCCCTTAAATTGAGATAAGTCAGTGTAGTAGCACAAACACGAGTCATGAGTCATGACTCATGAGTGCTTTCATTTGACACATAAGTAAAGATATGGTTACCGTTTACAAATGGCAATGATTTGCAGACAAGTCATCGGAGCGCGTGGCCTTATAAAGTGCCCAAGTCTTCTGTGTCTCCTACCAGGCGTGGTGGAGTTTCGACACATTAGCACCACAATGACTAAGTTGCCCTTTCACGAAAACTCGTTTTCATAGCTTAACGGCTATAGCTTTTGGTCTCGAGTAGACTCGGAGGTGGATGGTTCACACTTCACAAGGCGTAAGGTGGCACGAGAAATTAGTGACCTTTTGTTCTCTTTATGGGCCTTTCGTGTGATTTGTTTTGCATGATAGTTGATGGTTTTGTGGCCATGAAAGTTGTCTTGATTATGACAAAAGACCATGTGTAGAAACTCCCACTCTTTTTATTATCTTTCTTCGTTGCCTAAAGAGAATCATATTCACTAATGAATGAAGATTAGCATTTAACACGTCATGAAACTTTAAAATTAAGACGGATTTCTCACTCGTTTTATGCATTTAAATTTAAAGTTTTCCATTATCAGTAATCTAAATAAATTAGATAACTAGGTATTATTTAAGTGGAATGGAAGTTGAGGAAACTTAATATCTCACCTAAAAGCCCAAAAATTCTGTGTCACTTTAGAGAGATCACGTGCCTGATGCATCTTAAATTGCATTCATGTAATAATGAAGGGATTTTGGCTAATAACTGATGTAATAGAAATTATTATATACCCTTTTCAAAACAGCTGTCCTGACTTGTGATTTGATTTGCCTGGTTTTAAACTTTAAAAAGGGAAACTTTAATTTGATTGGCCAACCTAAAAGCACAAGATAAGTCGAGTATCTAGCTCGATTAATCTGCAAGACCAATCAATAAATTGCTTTAATTTGTTTTGAATTATAAAAATAAAAATAAAAATAATTAAAAAATAAAAATAAAGGACGAAACAAAGCTGGATGGAAAACATGTTGTACATTTTGTCTGGTTTGTTTAAATGGTCTTGAACCTTAAACGTTATCCAGCACGCAAGATTGGATTTGGGCAGAAAAAGGCGAAGTCCAAGTTATTTCTTTTCTGGAATGACCATAATATTATTATTGTTGGTGGTGCTGTTGCTTTCTCGTCAAAAAAAAGTAACTTGCTTCACCGTCTGGGAAGCTAACCACCAATAATATCTTATCTTCTCCATCCATAACATCATACTGCAATCATGTCTACGTCTACACCTTTTGTCTTTATTTTCTCTTTTGTGCTAAGATTTTGTTCATACAAATTTTTTTCAGTTTATTTGCTTATATATATAGCAAAGAAGCTGTCCTAGAAGCCTCTCACTCTCGCAAATATCTAATAAAGGTTGATGGAGATAGTGTCGAAAGCATACTGTCCTCTAAAACTTGTTAATTATTTTGGCACTGGGACCTAATGCGCGCGTATACAAGTCCTCATAGAGGGACTCTTTTTTTTCTTGCCCTTCTGACATTACTACTGGAACCGGTGGAGATAAAACTTTAACGCATAGCCTTGAATTCCGCTCCTATAAGAAAAGAAGGTTATCCATACAAAGATGAAAAAATTGCTCGCATATTGTGAGCTTTATGAGAGTAGAACCCACCACCGCTTAAATTGAGATGGGGGAGGTTGGTCTTAACCATCCGACCAACCCACTTCTCTCCTCATATAGGGACTTAATTAGATGATAATATTTAATCACAGTCATATGAAGAATATCTTGAATATACTTTTGTGTATATACATTATTTTGTTATTCAATATTGATATCATATCATGTAATATTAATAACTAATAAAATGTATTTTTTCACATCATATAATAAAATTCTAGTAATCAAATACATGCATTAAAATTCATCTTATGACTCATAATATTATATGAAAAGTTTATTGACTATTTATCATATTTTTTTAAGTAACTCTATATTTTCATAATTTTTCATTGACATTATTATTATTATTATTTTACATAGAAATTAATGTTTGTTATATGAGAATATGTGAGAGAGTGTAGGTATTTGCTTAATGATATAGACGAGATAAAATGATTCATTACAGCAACATACAAGGAGATAAAGAGTGCAAAACAAAAATGACAGTGAAGAGAAAGGGCTTTTTCATTTTTAACACTAAAAAACTGATCTCATGTTTTTGTAGCACCAAAGAATTGATTTTATGTTTTATAGCACCATTTTACTATTTGATTTCTTTTTTAAAATTCTAAAACTACCCTTACTTTAACATTTAAATATTAAATCACTTTTGACATAAAAACTAGTCGTTAGTCTTTTTAGTATTTGAAACTGAAACTTGATGGAGGAGTCGCTTTAGTTCAGGAAATCATCAATGAGGCGGAACGCAAAGAGTCACCACACTCTTTTAAAAGTCATTTTCAAAAACCAAATGTGTCATAAAAAAGGAAAGCGTCATAGGAAGAAGAAAAAGGAAGAAGGGCATGAAGAGGAAGAAGACGGTACAAGAAAGAAGAACAGTACGAGAAGGTGACAACTAGTCGTTGACAGCGCGAGAGAAGACTAACGATGTGGAGAGAAACGGCATTGGTTCAGCGACGGGAAACAAAAGGTGAGAGGAGAGAGAAACAACAATGAATGGCACGAGAGAGAAGGATGACACAGGAAGAGTGAGGATTGATCGTCGACAGTGTGGGAGAAGACGAACGACACGGAGAGAAATAGCTTTAGCGACGATGACGGGATAAGAGAGGTAAGAGGAGAGAGAAACAACGATGAACGACATGGGTGAGGTTTTAAAGGTGAGTTTGATGCTTTTAAGGTTTTCTTTTTACTATTTTGATTGATTTGTGATTATTTGAAGTTGGATTAGTTAGATTTTGTTTAGGTTTTGAGTATGATTATTGATTTTGATTATTTTTTAAGTTGGATTAAGTTGATTTATGAAGTTATGTCGTTATTGATATGGTGAATTGATTTTGTTTGCATAATTGTGAAGTTGAATTAGGTTGGTTTTTGAAATGTGATTAATATGGATTGTTTATAAACTTTGATTGAGGGAGGAAACACATTTTGCATTAATTTGTCGAGCATGGCAGTCGTCCACGCATTCATTTGGTTTTCTGCACCTTTATGTGTGTTGTTTGTGCCTTTATTTGCTTGTTGTCCTCGCCTTTGTGGGCATTATCCACACCTTTATGGGCATTGTCTGCATCTTTATTTCTAGTTTTCCACGCGTTCATGTGCACGTTGTCTGCACCTTCATGTGCATTGTCTGCACCTTCAACTACGTTGTCCACGACTTTATATGCGTGTTGTGTGCGTTGTTATAGCTTGTTGTCTGTGCCTTTTGCGCATATGGTCCATGCGTGACAAAGCTTCTAGTTCTAGTTCCATTGTTGTGTTGTTTGTGCATTAATGGATAAATACTTTCTGTTTTCTGTCTTAGTTTCATGTTTGTGCCCCAAGTTTAAGATATTTGTTTGCGTTTTAAGAAATGCATGAGTTGGAGATGTAATTGTATGTGTTTATGAATTGACTGTGTTTAATGTTTTTTATTTTTGTTTTTGTGGTGATGTTCTTGGTAGATGAGTGGAACACACACTTTAAAGGTAAGGAACACACACCCTGAAGGCGTGGAACACACACCTTGAGGCCTCGTTTGTTTGCTGAGATTGGACTGGGATTGAATTAAATTTTATCCAATCCCACGTTTGGTGCAAACAAAAGAGTTCGGAGAAAGTTATCCCACCATGATTTTATCCCGCTGTTGTGGGATAAATCCATCCCATTAAAATAGTGGGTTAACTTTCTCCCATCGGATCTCGCTCTCTCACAGACCTCGACGCGTCCTTCGAACGATATCACGCCGCCACATCAACGTCCAATTGAACAATCACAACAGTGATCGCGTCACAGCCAAGTTCGATGAGATCGTACTGGAAACGGTGCTGCAAACAACACTGCAAGTAGCTTTGCAAACGGAGGCACTTGACGTCGATGTCAGAGACAAGCGAATATGATGGTGGAGAGTGAGAGGTATGACTTTGCGACGGAGGTGAGAAACAGTGGAGGAATGAGAGAGTGGGATTCGATGCAGAGCGGCGTGCAGCAGAGGTGAGATGCGGTGGAGGGATGATGGAGAGAGGGCTCGATGCGGAGGACAGCGGGAGGAAAGAGATGGCAGTCGCCGATTTTGTGATTTTGTAGCGGGAGGAGAGAGAAGCGTCTGGAAAAATGGTGGAAAATGGCTTAAATTAATACAGGTTTTGCATAATTTCTCAAAAGTCCCTGAAAAATTTATTTAAAATCCAATTTTATACCCACTATTTTTAATCTTATCCTACTTTCACCAAACATGAGATAACATCTAATCTAATCCCATTTCATTCGATCCAATCCGATCCAATCCAATCCAATCCAATCTCATATAAATTATCTAATTCTATCCCGCGTACCAAACGAGGCCTGAAGGTGCTAAAATACACACACCCTGAAGGAGTGGAACATACACCCTGAAGGTACAGAATACACAACCTGAAAAAGAGGAAGGCGCATAACACAAATCCTAAAAGCATTGAACACACATCCTGAAGGAGCAGATAACACAACTTGAAGGCACGAAAGATGTGAACACACACCCTAAAGGCACGAAAGGCGCGAAACACACCTTGAACGAGCGGAACACACATCCTGAAAACGTGGATAACACAGCCTAAAGGTGTGGAACACATACCCTGAAGGTGTAGAACACATACCTTGAAGGCATGGAACACACCTTGAAGGTGCAGAACATACATCTTGAAAGCATGGAAAACACACCCTGAAGGCATGGATAACACAGTCTGAAGGCGTGGAACACACACCCTGAATACGTGGAACATGCAACCTAAAGATGCGTATCATGCACTCTGAAGGCAGGGATCATGTACCTTAAAGGCGCGAAACACACACCCCGAAAGTACGGAATACACAAACTTTGCACACGGTTCGTGTACAAACACAATTTCGTGGAAGAAACATGTAATAGTTCTCAACCATCTAATAACAACACAATTTCTCTTTCTCATTTCTCATTCTATAAATCATTCATAATATACCAACCACAAACACTAATCGAAATAAATACAAAAACGAACTCATTTCCTTTCATACACAATCTCACAAACGCTAATTGAAATACAAACACTAACCCATTTCCTACACAATCTATGCATATGGATGTCCAAAACCAAAATCAATAAATTTAACCTCAATCTCGTATTTCAAATGACATTCGTACCTCCAATTGTGGAGATAACAAGAAATTAATTGATAGCAGAAAATTGAGGACACTCAAACGACATATACCTGAGACTCGACGATGGTGGAAGAGATGGAGGGACGATGAAGGTGAAGGATTCATGCACTTGAGTGTTAAATACGACAGACGACACCAGATGACATAGAAGGAGAAGTGCGGGAGAGTGGAGGAAAGGGAAGAAGAGAGATATACTTTTTCAAATAAAGAGACAAGAGAGAGAAATATTTGTTTAAAACCTTTTAATGAAGGGGAGTATAGACTTTTTACCTTGAAAGGTGCTATAAAATATGAGTTCAATTATCTAGTGTTAGTTGAATATGTGTTCAGGTTTTTAGTGCTATTAAGCATCGTTCACTCGTGGATATATCCCTCGGTATAAATTTAAATGGGCATAAAAAACATGTTTGTCATCCTTTTGCTGAGTCTGCAGTGATTATTATGGCATAGAGTTGCAAATATTACAGCGATGCTTGTGTCCGAGAGATGCGATGAGACATAGCCATATAATTTAGCTGTCCATATTTCATTGGCAGAGGAGGCGATAAATCAGAATCCGACAAGTTGTATTCTTGTCACATATTCATGTTATAATTTATAAATAATATGACACATGTTTCTTATATACGTAACACATCACAATTTTAGAACTTAGTTTCTCACTAGCATCACAAGAGTTCTAGTTACAACAACACGGTATCTGTGTGTTTCTGTGCTACACCTTTCAAGTCGTTGAACGGCCACGTAAATGAGATGAACTTTGGCATCATTTACATAAAATAAAGGGCAAATTGCACAAACCTTGCCTGAGGTTTGACGAAATTGCACAAAAATGACGATATTTGGGTAACCTACACTAACCTCCCTTGAGGTTCCAAAAACTCAACACAAACCTCCCCTACTGTTAGTTAACCATTAGTCAACTTATGTCAAATCAAAATTATTGAGGGTAAAATGGTCAATACACACGTTATAAATATTTTAAATTAATATATATTAATTTAATTAATAAATAAACAAAAAAATTAAAAAAAATATATTTTTAATTAATAAAATAATAATATAATATTTATACCCTAAAAAAAAATCTTCATCTTCTACCTCTCCATCATCATCTTCCTCTTCCTTTTCTTCATTTCATCATTTTTATCATCCATCTCTTATTTTTTTTTATCAAAATCATCATCTCCATCATTTTCTTCAAACCAACATCATCAAAATCATTCATCAAACCAAATATCACTCAAATAAAAAAACTTAAAGTTCACGAAATTAAAAAAAAAAAAAAAAAAAAACCCTTTGGAGACCAGATCTGGTCTCCGGCGATCTGGTCTCCATTGTCGAAGACCAGATCTGGTCTCCCGCGAGGGAGACCTGGAGACTAGTGGTCTCCGTCGGCCTCCATCGCCATGGAGGCCAGGAGACCAGTGGTCTCCATCGCCGGAGACCACTGGTCTCCAGGTACGTCTCCATCAATAGAGACGCACATGGAGACCACTGGTCTCCTCTCCTATGGAGACCAGTTGTCTGGTCTCCGCCGGAGACCAGATGTCTCCAGCGCTCTGGAGACCATTTCATCAGGTTTCCAGGGTGCTGGAGACCAGATAAAATGGTCTTCAGCGCAGGAGACCACTGTCTCCAGCTGGAGACCAGACTGGTCTCCGGCAATGGAGACCAATTTCATGGTCTCCATCACCGAAGACCAGGATTTGGTCTCCATGGGAGACCTTGGTCTCCCATGGAGACCATCTCCTTTAAAAAATATATATAATTTTAACTTTCTTCTTTTTTTAATCAAATTAAAAAGATTTTTTATTAATTTTAAATTTAAAAAAATAAAATAAAATATTGACTTTAAGTTTGACCTAAAGGGTATCTTTGTCTTTTCATACTTTTGACCGTTGACCGTCAGGATTTAACCGTAGTTGATTGACGGTAAGGGAGGTTTGTGTAGAGTTTTTAAAACCTCAGGTAATGTCCGTGCGAGTTACTCAAACTTCGTCATTTTTATGCAATTTCGTCAAACCTCAGGGGAGGTTTATGCAATTTGCCCTAAAATAAAATCACGTGTATTTTTTTTTTAACTTTTATCCGAATATTTTTTGAAATCACATTGTTCAAATGGATGACAAGCGGCTTGTCTATTTTTTTATGACTAGTGAAACAACACCGGATAATATCAACTAAATAATCTTCATTTACCACCAATTAAATGGAAATGTTGAGCTAAAAGCTTAAACTAACAAGATGAGATTAATTTAATTGTAAATCTCTCACTCATACTCCTTAAGTATCGTAAATTCGAGTCATTCAATGTCTCTAAATCCGATTTAATTGTAATGTTTAAAAAATAAATAAATAAACAGAGCAAAAGCTATATAATAACAATGACCTTTATTTGAAAAACATGAATGATGAAAGTTTGGCGTAATGGTAAGCTTTCACATCCATATAATAAGCTTAAGGTGTAATGTTTCAACTCCAACCCCAAATTTGAATTTAAGAAAAATCAAAATTGAATTTGAAATTTTGATAGGATATATTTATGTAGGGGGCATGTATAGGAAACAGTTGGTGTTTTTAACAACACTACACGTGAAGTTAAAAGCAAAACAAAAACAAGGAAAAAATGAAAGTTGAATAAATGTTATATGGACCGCCAAAACTAACAACTTGGAAATTTCTTGGTTTATCATAAAAGGCCCGACGCCGTAACTTGCAATGTATTGTATCTGGGACAGTTACCTGGATTCAAGCGGTGGTTGATACTAAATGAACCGAACCTATTTCCTGATATCCCCAACTTCGATGTTGTTGAGCAACCTTTTTTCTGAAGTTTGAGACCGATCACCTTTGGATAACGAGATTAATTGCTTTTAAGGATCGAAACAACAATTCCCATTATAGAGAAGAAATCTTCCCATAGTGATTTGACGGACAAAAGTGAGATTTGAACCCTATTAAGGTTGTAATTGAAAAATGTAACTAATTAATTGAAATACGAGAGGAAGTGCAAATGTTGTGCAATCTTTGGATGTGCAAAAGTGGGCTTGCGGTAGTTTAAACTTTAAAGCAATTGAGCATGGATATTGTTGTCATTACACTCGTGTATAAAACGGTTTACTTTAAAAATTTCAGTGAATTTAGTTGTTTTTCATCATTATATACTGTTCAGATCAAAAGTATAAACAATGTGCATCTAGTCTCTAGACGTCAACTTTCAATTATATATTTGAATCAATATCTTTATCAGCTGTATTTAGAGATTATATATAGATAATAGGAGTGAATAAATCAATAATAACTAATAATAATCAGATTAAGGGTAAATCAGTCTTGTACTATTCTATAGCTTAATTCATAAATAAATTTGCCTGTTTCAATTGAAATATCGCATCAAAGGTCAATGGTGGTCCGCAGACGTCGAACCATGCCATAGTGTGGGTCTTGGGGATTATTGGATTAACAGAGCGTTTTTTTTTTTTTTTGAAAGAGAGTTTTCTTGCTATCGTATTCATTTTTCCCATACAAATATATAAACTTGTTTAAAAGCCCAAACCGGAAAAACCAATATGCAATTAAGCCCAATATATATATATAATTTAACGTTGATTACCAATATATATATATATATATATATTATCTGGCTCAATCTCCATAATCGCCTTAAAATTTAACGTTGATTACTAGTCTCTAACAGCTATAACTTTAACTTGTAATCATTATTATTTTTTTTAATAATACATAGTTATAATTCTGAGAATAACTAATCAACATCTGTACTAAGAAGACAAATTTAACATGTCTTTGGACAATCAGGGAAGGCTTTTTAAAGCAAAGATGAGTTATATCAAATTAAAGAAACGGAGATAGAGATAGATGAACCAACCACAGAGATTAAATGTGCTTGTTGATTAAAGGAGAGAAATTTCGAAAAATTAAATCTATAAATTTTGTTAATTTTTTGCCAAAAAACCATAATTTAATTGCGAACTGACCCCTTGTAATCTTAAAGAATGATGAGACCAAAACTATTGAAAGACAAAAGAATTTACAACATGTTTATTTAATCTCTCATGGGTTGAGACTTGAGATCTCTCGTTTGAAAACAGCACTTAACTGGGCTATTTATTGTACGAGGAGACGTTGTTGGGTTGGTTACTTGCTTCTAATTCTGCTGCTGTATATGATTAACATTTTTACTTTTAAATTTGTATCAAAATAAATTATTGAATTGAATTCGAAAATATATTAATACCTATTAATCTTACTAGACTTATATGATAGCTTAAAATAACCTTTTTAAGTTTATTGAAATCGTATTCTAATTGTAGTGGTCCTGTAGGTGATATAAACAATCCTATTTAGACTATTAATGAGATAATTGGTGTACTCGATAAAAATGAAAAATGTTTAAAAAAAAAAAAGAGAAAAAAAAGAAATAATTGTTACACTCAGGAAAAAAAAAAGAAGAGAAATTACTACTGATATTAGACCGTACAAACGTATGAACTGAAAAATATAAGTATTTTGATGATATTGATGCCGCCTTCTTAGGATATATATATATATGGTGTTTATTTGCAAGTACAAATATTTTGAGGAAAGTTAGTGACTTAACATTAACAAAATAAGGTTTATCCTTCCTTAGCTCATCTTCTTACGGATGGGATATTTAAATGCATGTCTATGTATTTTAAAAGTACACATTAAATGTATATTTTTTTTCTTTTATTATATGAATAGATATTACATATGAATGGTTATTTGAATAATACAGATAATAATTAATCTCAGATGATTTTTAAATTTATTTGGTATCAGTTTTTGAAAAAATATAAAATTACAGGCAAACATCGAAAGAATGTTTATTATAGTAAGAAAATCAATAATTTTGTTTATTAGTATAATTATTTGGAGGCAGCCAAGTGTGCAAAGAGAGCATGTGTTTGAGAATAATATTGGTGAATAGTATGTGAAAAGACTTTTCTCTTGTGGAAAATATCGTGGTGATTGGTTGATCGAAATACATGTTTTGAAAAATTGTATTTCTACGTAGCGTGGTGCGGCCTCACCTAACATACAAGTATACGATGCTTCGGCGCACCAAAGGCGATCATGTGAGGAAAATTGGTTAGAATCTCGCTATCATGATTCATGAGTCTATTTGTAACCAAAACAAATTTCAAATGTGTCAAGACGTATTAGGCACGTTCACCTGGTGACACGTGCTTTCCTTTCTATCATACTTAGCTTCCAATCACATTAATTCGGGACCCACCTCTCTTTCAACCAAAATATAAGGAAAGGATAAGGCGCTCGCTCTCTCTCTCTCTCCCGCTCTGTAAGGAAAGGATAAGGCTCTCTCTATATATATTAGCATCTCTATCATCATCAATGATAAAATTAAGGAACGTTTTATATTTTATTAATTTTTATACTCAAATGATGTAGTATGTCAATTTATGAGTCATTTATTTTTTATACTTAACACTTAATGGTGCTGAATTAGGCTAATTAAGTGATTTTTGTCTTTTTTTTTTAAGTGATCAAACCACTTAAAACCACTGAAAATAAAAAACTACATTTTTTTACTTTTCATTGAATACCAAATCACTTGATGATTTTATAAATTTATTGTTTCAATTTTATCCTTCCCAAAATAATAAATTTCTTAGTTTCTTCTAGTTTTACATTATAAAAATTTATTTTAATACTTCAACGAATATATTTCCAAATTTGACGTGATTTTACATTATACATATTCATTTTAATTATATTTCTTTCAATACTATTTTTATTTAAATATATAACAATAGTAATTCAACTTAATATCGTTTTATTTATTTTTATTTAATTTACTTTACTATAATAATTTATTTATGTATATATAATTTTTTTTAAAAAAAATATTTTACTATAATAATTAATCATATTTTAATTATGAATAAAAATATTATTAATATATGCATAAAAGTGTTTTAGGTTTTGCTAAATAATTTATTATAATTGTTTGTATTATATTAAATAAAGTTACATAACAACTAATAGTAAATGATATAAATGTCAAATTACTAATTTTCAGACAATTTTAATTTTAAAAAATAAACAAGATTACTATACATTCAGACGTAAAGAAAAAAAAAATAAACATATCATTCAGATTTCAGGTTTCAGTCACTATTCAGTCTTCAGTCTTCAGCAGCACTATTCAGTCTTCGGACAAAAAAACAAACGACCCCTTATATATTGATTTAGAATTATTCATTACATAAATATAAATGATTTTGAGGATATATATATATAAATAAAATGAAACTCTAATATTTTGTGTATGTCACATTGAAATACATTAATAATTTGAAGTATAAGTGTGAGTGCATCTTATGTATAATAATTATTATACAATAATGCTATGCTTTTACAAAATTTATCCAAATATTTAGTTGAAGTAATATGGTAAATTGATTTATAGCAATCATATTATAACGTGATAGTTACAAATTAATTTGATACATTATCTTGACAATAAATTTGAATAAATTTTGTAGTAATTTAGTATTATTTGTGTATTAAAAGGTTTAAATTGGCGGTTCTTGAAATATTCATATACAAAAAATTTAGATAATTGTAGTTGAATATTGGCCATGGAAAAACTAATTAAGACTTTGACATGAACCATCAAGAAAACTTTCTTTTTTAAAATGAAGTTTTGAGCATGAGCTTATTATGAAACTTTTTTTTAAAAAAAAAAAATTTATGAAACAATATTTAAATAACTTTAGCAAAAACAGGTTATCTCAAAGGTTAAACACTTCATTTGACATGCTAACGTGCTAAGTTCAAGTTCACCCACTATCATAAGCATGGTATTTATTCTACAATTTGAAAGTTGGCCCCCAACTCTTCATAGATTGGTCCCTCCCATTTTTCGGAACTGATCCTTCAGCAACGCTTCAATATTTATCATTACTGGTTTGAGTTGTATCTTGGACTGATTTTATAAATATTATATATATATATATGAATGACTTGTTATTGCGTATTTTAAGTAGCAAGTGTTATTGAACTGACAGAGCGTTGAATTATTTTTTCAAATGTGATTCCAAATGCGTTGAATGATGATTTAAGTAATGGAAAATGCCTTTGAACAGATTACTAAAAAAATGTACAATTACAATTTACAAAACCTGATTTGACTCGTAAATGAACAAACTGTTAATATATGTTTGTGGCGACAAAAGTAAAAAGTTGTCAAATCCTGATGCTGGGTAGCAGGTGTGCTGGACTATTGGAAACCATTGGCAACGTACATGATTTCACGTTCACGCCGCTGATTTGTAAAGCCATTGGCTCCTCATTAGAGTGCACCCAACCAACTCCCACTCGCTATCACACTCCAAACACGTGGCCTATTTTACCTGCAGCTACACGTTTTATAACAATTTTGTTTTGGTAGTATACATACATAAATTGCAAATTCCTCCTAACTCAGATTTTTATACAGCTTTCCATTCATCTTAACGTATGGAGATTAAATTTCGTTATGCTCATTTGATAAATATATGTGGATAATACTTTTCTTTTATAGCAGGAGAATTTGATAAATATATTTGGATAATATTTTCCTCTTATAACATGAGTAGATGTCTTATTTTCTGAAAATATATTTTAATTAAATAGTAATTAATAATAAGAATAGGTGTGTCTAAATTAGTCACTCCTTATCAGCTTTCAAAGAGATAAAATTGAACACCATCTTTCCAAATGAAGTCTAAAACTGTTATCTAAGATTTGTAGAAAAAATTAAAATTACAATTTTAAATTCAATAAAACTGATGATTATTGAAGTGATTAAACTGTTATTTAAAATCTATAAAAATAGTTATTGAAGTGATTCAATAAAATTGATGAAAAACATTTCTATCCACTCCTCGTTGAAGTGATCGAATAATTGTTTCTTCTCGTTTTCATGAAAGAGATTGAAATCTCACTTAGAGATTTCTAGTTTCATTGCTATTATGTTTTAAAAATTTTTTGATAAAGATGTTTCTTTTTTGAATCATCATATAAGTTTTGGATAGAAACATTTATATGAATATTCACAAAGATAATTATTATCTAAGAGAAAGAAATTTGAAATTTGAAAGTTTTCAAAATGCTTCTATTAATCTCAGTTGGTTGGACCAAATAAAGTGGTATCACTAGTTAATCCTTTTTGTTGACAAATCTAATTCAATTCGATGTCATAATAATACTATGGCTTCCTTACGTGTATGTCAAACGCACAGTCGCACACCCACGATGAACTCGTGAAGTATTTTTTTAAAAGAAAAAATGCTAATATTTAGGGCATGGAAATCGCGTTTGAAGAACGTGGAGACTTTCGGGTGCGTTAATGGGGTCCGTGGGCAGTTGTTGGCATGTGAATGACAGCACGTCAGTCTAACATTTTATATGTCGTGCTACAGATTTTCATGTCCGGTACAACAGGTGGTGTACGTTTTAGAAGATACCCCGTGCACAAAGACGAGTGTCCTGCAAAAGTAACTATATTTAAGGAGAGCGAGAAAATAAAATTTAAAAAAGATAAAACTTCATTTTAATCCTTAAGGGTTTTTAAAAAAAATAAAAAGTTTAAAACTCTTTTAAAAATAATTTTTTTATCCCTAATTTTTCTAAAATTCTTTAAAAATATATAAACCATCAGTTAACTGATAATCAAACCAAACAGAACAATTTTAAAAACTTAATTGTTCTTATCACCTAAAATGACCGTTTTACCCCTAATGAAACCAAACTATTACATATTTTTCATCCAATAAAAAATCGACATGTGTATATATGATTATTGTTTTTTTTTTCAATATGATTATTTTTTTAATTAAAAAAAGTCAAAAAAATTTCAAAAAAATAATATTATATTTTCTTTAATTAGACTATTGCCTTTTTTTTAAAAAAATATGATTATCTTTTAATTAAATAATAATAAAAAAAAAAACAAATTGCATATATAAGTGATAATAGAGGTAATGGCTAAGATGTTTGACAGAGGTGATGGTCGGGACATCTAACAGAGGTGATGGATGGATGAAGAATTGATGACGATCTGGTTGTCTATGGATCGAGGATGACTTAGTGACGATCTGGTCATCTATCTGGTTCAAACCAGATAGCTTAATCTAGAACAACTGGATCGTCGATCTGGTTCGAACCAAATCGCTCGGTTTGGTTCGAACCAAATCGCTCGGTTTGGTTCGAACCAAATCGCTCGGTTTGGTTCGAACTAGATTATCGATTTGGTACGATTTGCTTTGAATCTAGTGTTGTCTCTGTTGTGTGAAGACTTGATTGGCGTGTGCACCGAAGATGTGCGAGAGAGAGTTGGAGGGAGCTAAAGGTGTGCACCGACGATTCACAACTGAGATAAGGGCCGAAGACCTAGTTATTGAAAACAATGTTGAATAGGAGGGTGCGAGAGAGAGTTGATTGAAGTTGGTTTTTGGTGATTGATTTTACAAAATAAGAAGAATAAGAGAGAGAGCTTTGGTTTCCGGGTGTTTCAGATTGGTTGCTATTGTGATAGTGGCTGTTAATGATATTTAGATTGATTGGGTGTTGATGACTTTATGTGGATTGTTGAATAAGTGATTACGTGGATTGTTTAATAGGTGATTGAGCGTTGACAATTTTCAGATTGGGTGTGATCATTGACGATGGCGGTTGTTGCAATAGGTGATTGCGATGGTGGTTAAAAAAATTGAAGATCTGAGAGGTTCATCTAGGTTCCAACCCAAATATTGAAAGATTAAAGGATTTGAGTTGTTTTATTTGGTTTTTTATCGATGAAGATGATTTTTTGTTTGTGTTAATTATGATGATTCAGAACTAGGTTAGTATTGATGATGAATGATGATTTTGCTGGTGAATGATAATAAAGATAATACATTATTTTTGTTTTTGTTTTTTTTTTAATTAGTTATTTACTAAAATATCCTCGCTTATCAAATGTTTTTTTTTTCCTTTTATATTTTAAAATCCTAATCGTCCATGAAAAGACAATTTTATCATTCTCATCCAAACTATTTGAACCTTTCATATGAAAATGTCATTTTACATTTTCTATCTAAACTATTTGTTTGAACCTTCATATAAAAATACTATCTTACCCTTCTCATTCAAACTATTTGTTACCGTTGACCGTTAGTTGACTAACGGTTTGGATATTTTTGAAGAGTTTTAGAAAAGTTAGGAATGAAAAATGCTGTTTTCAAAAGAATTTTAAAAATTTGATATTTTTGAAAATTTTAAGGATTAAAATAAAGTTTAAAAAAAAAAAAAGTCCCAAAAAAAAAGAAAAGAAAATTGAACAAACTAATAGCCTCCACGTCCCCTGGCCACATCAAAAAGAACGTGGAAATATCAAATTCATGGCACACGCCGAACACGTTAAACCAAATTTAACAAAAAACTTCAATATTAAATGCACATCACGTTCTTGTCACACAAATGACACGACCTACCCTCGCTTCACGTTACTGTCACGTGCTGTTCACGGGCTATTTACTGTTATTTTAATTGTTTTCAGACTTTTGGGTTTTACTTTGTCTCTCTCTTCTTTTGGTGAATTTTATCGCTTTTTTTTTTTTTTTTTTTTTTGGAGAAGTTATCGGTTTTGTTTTGATTAGATCGAGGGCGGATGGAGCTGTTAAACGTGTTGAGAGGCGACTGTGGCAGGCACGTGGTCGCCGCGTGCTGCTGTAAACGTGTGTGTTTCCTAGAGGAGTGATATAGCCGCCCATCAACGCGTGTCCGATACCTGCCTTGCCCGGTGATTCTCATTGGACGGTGCTATTCATGCCAACATTGGCACATGCAAACCCATTTTTTATTTTAACATCATGTTTCGTTGGTCAGTGTACCTCACGCTCCATGTAGGGCTTTGAGTGCTCAATATTACTTATTAATTAATATAAAAATCAGATATTGGTTCCAAGTAACTAACAAATAAATAAATAATCAGCCAAAAATGTAATTCTAACTGTTATAATACTCCTCTAATAGAGGAAAAAACCTTAAATATCTGTTTTGCGATTGACCTCCAGCCTCTTAGAGTAGGAGGGAAAATACTATTAAAAGATAGTATGATAAAATTTTAGGGTTTTAGGAGGAAAAATTATCTTGAACTTATAACTCGTAAAATATAAGTACTAAAAAAAATTAAGAGGATGCAAAAGTAAATAACTAAAAATTAGTGTCAAAATCTCGTAGTTCAAGAAGGAAAAATGATTCAGACTTATAATTTCAAAAGTATAATTATAGCTTACCATTTAATCAATTCTATATCATCTATTAATTGATTGAATTATAAATTCGATAAATTAATTGATACTTTTAAAAAGAAAATGAAAAAAGCATGAGTTCTATGTAGATCTATGTAGATTTCGTGATCCATGCTTAATAATAAAGTAATCCAGCTATGAAACATAAATCTATGTTACCATTATATGCCGGAGACACCTGGTTGATGTGGCCTCAATTAATGCTTTATAGATTTAAATTAAGATGATTAAGCATTTAAAACAGACTAGCGTGATAAAAGAATATTAAACATAACAGCAATCATGCAATCAACTAATTAAATAATGTATGTTACCTCGATTTCATTTGGCCTCTAATTAATTATCCATCTTCTCCTCGCTCCCAATTAAATATCAATTAAAATGAGTCAATTATCCCATTGAATTTATCATCTTTTAAAGGGAGACTTGGGTAAGTTTCCTCGCGTAACATGATTAACACGGGCCATGTTATGTTCTTATTGTCTAGAACAACATCAATGTTCTTCGATGAACACAAAACCTCAACCATTGATCTCAGCAGATTGATATCGGATCAGAAGAAAATTGATGACAGAGAGGGCCCACACTTATCACAAGAAAGATAAACCAGTACTGTTCCCGGTCACAAGCAGACCTAATTTTACAATATAATTGAATTAATTTAATGAGCGCACGATGAGACTTTTTGGCTTGGTATCACTTTCAACTCTTTTGTTTGCCTTAGATTCTACTCCATCAAGGGCCATGCTGCTGCACCATTATTGCTCAAAAAACATCAATTAACGTTTGATTAATCTGTTCAAACCTCAAACTTATCAAAATTTGTTCGCAACTGGGTTTTCTTCTTTCGCTTAAACTTTCTACGTCAATGATATGCCCCAAAGTACCCGACTTTAATCCAACGGTTAATTTTTCATTATCATATTACTTTAGTTTAATCAGAGCGCTTAAAAGCTTCATGGCTTCGGACCCCACACTGCTGAAACCTCGTTTTACTTTCTTCCCATATACCTTAAAAATATACAGTCAAGTACAAAAGCATTATAAATACGAGTAGAAAATTATGTCACGAAATTGTGTGCTTCAGTACTACAATACCATCCATACCTAAATGTTAAAATGGTAGGTATTTTTTTAGAATAAAATGGTAGATTTTCATGGTATAATCATATGTTAAAACTGCGATGTCTTAATTGTTATAAACATTGACATTATTTATTTTCTAACTGAATTAAATTTATAATTTTTTTCTTTTTTCTCTTTATTGTAGAATTGTAAAAAGGGTTGTTTCATGAAATTTCAAAATGGATTCACTTGAATATTTTGATAAACTAAAATAATTAAAAGTAATAAAAAAAAAAAAGCAGATAAATAAACAATCCAGTGGAGTCACAGGTAATACGTGCGCTTCTAATTTATTGCGTGCCACTGTGAGACATGAGAATCACGCAAATTCATGTCTCCTTTTCATTAAAATCATAAAATTCTTACCAGAAAAACCTTAGCTTTTTAAAGTCCCATGATAAATGATGATTATGATAGGTAAGTGATTAACAGTAAACTCTCTCTTGTGTGAAAATCCTATTTCCTTTCATCATTATTATTATTATTATTATTATTATCAACAATAAAAACACAACTTAAAAAAAAAAAAAAAAAAAATCAAACCAAAACAAAAACTTTGCCGACTACTCCTCAACCTCCAACCGGTATCAAACCCAAGTTAAACCAGGGTTACTTTTTAACCCTACTAAGTACTTAACACAGGATGCAGTTGGGATTTAGAGAGCCCAAACAACAAACGCCATCTCTCTCGCCAAACGCCCACTCTCTATTTCTTTTTTGCTCCTCTGACCTGCACTTTGCTACAAAAAGGGAAACGACTGTTTTTTCTTTGTTTGTGAAAATCGTTAATTGTTTGTGTGTTTTCTGGAAATTTCACTTCGCTGCCGTTGCTTTTTCTTCTTTGTTTGCTTGGAAAATTTACAGCTCTCTCAGAGACTCTTTCACTCTGCTGCCTTCCAATTTCGTTTCCTTTAACTGGTGTGTATCAACTTTTTGTTTTTTTAATTTTCTGAATTGAATTTCAGTTTGTATGTTTCATTTTTTTTCTCTGTTTTTTTGTGGGTTTTGGTTTATAAGTGTTGTCTTTTAGAGGTTGTGAGTGAGATCTGAAATCATAGTGACATGCTTTCAACTTATAGTTATCTGATTCCTTTTAATGCATTGAAATTCAAGTTTGATTATTTAAGTTTGGTATTGATTTACGGGGCTGTAGAGAGTAGATTCGATCTGGGTTTTTGAAGAGTTTGTAGCATTTTTGTTTTCTGGGCGTATTTTGAACTTTAGATATGAAAATAGAGGTTAACATGGGAGGTGGTATGTGGAATGATGAAGACAAGGCTATGGTGGCAGCTGTTCTGGGCACACGAGCTTTCGATTACTTGATATCCAGCTCTATTTCGAATGAGAACCTCTTAATGGCTATTGGCAGTGACGAGACTCTCCAAAACAAGCTCTCTGATCTGGTGGACCGCCCCAACGCATCCAATTTCAGCTGGAACTACGCGATTTTCTGGCAAATATCGCGGTCCAAGACTGGTGAGGTGGTTCTGGGTTGGGGAGATGGGTCGTGTAGAGAGCCCAAAGAAGGAGAAGAGTCAGAAGCTGCTCGGATTCTCAATATCAGGCTTGAAGATGAGACCCAGCAGAGGATGAGGAAAAGGGTTCTCCAGAAACTGCACACTTTGTTTGGTGGATCAGATGAGGACAATTACGCTCTAGGATTGGATAGGGTCACTGATACTGAGATGTTCTTTTTAGCATCCATGTATTTTTCGTTCCCTCGCGGAGAGGGCGGTCCTGGCAAGTGTTTTGCATCTGGGAAGCATGTGTGGTTATTGGATGCGTTGAAATTGGGTTCTGATTACTGTGTTAGATCGTTTCTCGCAAGGTCTGCTGGGATTCAAACCATCGTTTTGGTTTCCACTGATATTGGGGTTGTCGAATTGGGGTCTGTTAGATCTGTACCTGAGAGCTTGGAGTTGGTGCAGTCGATAAGGGGGATGTTCTCTACTAATTCGTCCTTGCTTAGGGTTAAGCCAATTGTTGCTGCAGCAAGACCGGTGGTTAATCAGAAAAAGGATGAGAATGGAGTGTTTTCGAATATGGGGATTTTGGAGAGAGTGGAGGGAGTTCAAAAGATTTTTGGGCAGGATTTGCGGAATTTGAATCATGTTCAATCCCATTTTGGTAGGGAGAAGCTTGCTGTGAGGAAGATGGAGGAGAGGCCATCTTGGGATGGTTATGCAAATGGTAATAGGACTGCTGCTGCGTCCCTGAATATTCGAAATGGTGTTCATGGTGGTTTTGGTTGGGGGAATGTTCAAGGTGTGAAGCAAGGAGCTCCTATGGAAATTTTCGGGGCTCAAAATGCTGCAAATAATTTTCAAGAGCTTGTTAATGGGGCAAGAGAGGATTTTCACTTTACTCAGTACCAGTCACAGAAGCCAGCGGCACAGATGCAGATTGATTTTTCTGGGCCTACTTCAAGGCCATCAGTGATATCTAGACCACTTAGTGTGGAATCTGAGCATTCAGATGTTGAAGCTTCATGCAAGGAGGATCGGCCAGGAACAGTTGATGAGAGAAGGCCGCGGAAAAGGGGCAGAAAGCCTGCGAATGGAAGAGAAGAGCCGCTTAATCATGTGGAGGCTGAGAGGCAGAGGCGCGAGAAGCTGAACCAGCGATTCTATGCTTTACGTGCTGTGGTTCCTAACATATCCAAGATGGATAAAGCGTCCCTGTTGGGAGATGCCATAGCTTATATCAATGAGCTTCAGGCAAAGCTAAAGGCCATGGAATCAGATAGGGACAAATTCGGTAGCACTTCAAGAGATTCTTCAGGGTTGGAGTCCAGCCCGAATACAGAAATTCAGCACCGAGTTCCTGATGTGGAGATTGAAGCTTCCCACGATGAGGTGGTTGTCAGAGTAAGCTGTCCGTTAGATTCACACCCTGCATCAAGAGTCATACAAGCTTTTAAAGAGGCACAGATTACCATTGTTGAATCAAAGTTAGCTGCAGCAAATGATACAGTGTACCACACTTTTGTCATCAAATCTGAGGGATCTGAGCAGCTGACAAGGGAAAAGTTAATTGCCGCATTCTCATGTGAATCCAACTCGTTACAGCCTTTATCATCAGTTGGATAGCATAAGAAATTGCATTTGACTTAGCGGATAGGCCTAAAATGTAGAGAAGAAGATCCCATCGAAAAGCTTTTACCGGTTTTTGTCACACTGCTAAGGATCCTGAAAGGAGCAGCAGGGACAACTAGAAGTAGAAAACAGCTACTTATTGACCAAGTAGGGCACCAGATTTTCTATGATTGTTTATATTATACATATCCTGTCGACCAGGAAGTATTTTTGCAAGATGAATTACATTGTAAGTTTAACCAACTTTTATCATTGTTGGTTATTAAAGAACTGATAGATTTGTTATTTTTTTCCCTTTCTTAAATGCATATTGCTCCTATTTTTTACTTCCTGGCCAAGTAATGCTCATTTTATTCCTCATTTTTGTGAAGAATTTGTGTACTTATAAAGTTTCAGTTACCAAGTAGTAGGAGATTGTGATTTGTGTGGGAGTGTAATCAGCAGTTTTGTGCTGCTTGCTCTGCTCCCTTTGGACATAACAATTTTTTTATTGTATGATGGTAGTTTATTTTCAGTCTGTTCTCCAATAATTGTCTGAATCAGGGATATGCTTGGTTCTTGACCAAAGAGCAAGTGCTTGGTAGCTCTTGCAAAAATTGTTAATAGCTTAGTTTCCTGATTTGTATTCCATTGCATGATGATCATCAATTTTAGTCATTTTGTTTTCAAATTTAAATTTGGACCTTTAATTGGGAAGAACAGCGGCAATTCTTGCATAATAAAAAAGGGTTGCATTGTAGCATGAATGATTTTTGCTGGTCCTTAAAATAAAAATGGATAAAGTTTTTGCTGGGTTGGATGTTTCTGTTAAATGGTGAACCCAACAAAGAACACTGTAAGATTCTCAATCAGTTAATTTTGCTTTCACCTTTATTGCAAGTGACTAAACAAACGAAGCTGCTTTAGTCTGCACATGGAAAGGTGGAGAGAACCGACTTTGTTCTCAAAATCTTAGCCATCCCTTTATATTTCTCACCCATCACTTTAGATTTCTCCTTTCTTTTTTTATTTTTTTTTAATTTTTTTTTTTTGAAACTAGATTTCTCCTTTCTATAAAGGGGGTTTGAGGTATCTCCAAACCTGGCAGAAAAGTACTTGAGAATAAAAAGGTAAATAAATCAGAACAAGTAGAATTCAATAAAGAGCAAAACAAATAGTAACTCCAGGATTTGCTTGAATAACAATCAATGATTTGCATAAACAATTAGAGCAAGGTAACTAATCCTTGTAATTTATTTGAAACACTGAAATGTTTGTGGTCCTATTTTTTCCGCGTGAAGACGTTGAGATTGAGCCAATGGAATGGCATTGACAAATATCATGTGGTACATGTGCAGTCCTTTTTAAAGTAGTTGTTGTTTATGACTTACAAAATAAATGAGCCCAAAAGTGTGACAAAACCTTCCTACATGTGCTTTGTTGACGACTACGTGCCCAAGAACCCCGTGTAAAATTGTGCATATATACAATTCAAAAAAAATAATAATAATAATTTGTGCATATATAGTCTTAATTCAAGTCCTCCCATCTGGGTCAATATCACTTTCACACAAATTATCAACACGAAGGAGCCTACCTGCGCGGGCAATCCGTTTTGTAGTACTTAAATCTTTCCAGGATTTAAGTAAGTTCCAAAATTCGTCAAAAAAATCACTGTGCACCCGTATAAGATTGATTTTGTTGATATTTAAAGAAAATACAATGAATTTACTTGTATTCTTATACACGCATTCTCATCAAATTTCCCTTATAAAGTGAGTCCAGCATGAAAAATGTATAGATACTGAAACAGATGGACGAAATAAGTGTCAGTGTGTCACAAAAGTCGTATAAGCATTAACCTTTAGCTTCTGTGCGCATATCTCACGTCACGCCATCCTGTCAATCACATATGGGGTCCTTGTTTTTTTCATTTATCATGTTGGTTTTTTTTTTTTTCCCCTCTTTTAATTCTTTCATTGCCTTGCAGAGGCGGTGAAGAAAGACCCACATTGCCCGGCATGTGATGGGTCAAATTTGGAGCATTCAAACTTGCAGTACAATCACATCCACATCAACACTTTATTGTAAATCTATGGACCCACCAATTGTTTTGGGTCCATTGTCAGATATTTCATTATTTATAACTGGTTATGGTTGACCAATGGAGCGAGAGCATAGACACCTAATTTTATGTACGAAATTGATCATAGCATAAAATTATAATAAACATGAATTTGGTAGTCTGGTCAATGCATGGTCCAAGAAATCAATTTTGGCTGTACAAATGTTGGGTGTATTGAAGTATTTGACCGGGTCATCGTACAAAATTGGAAGACACGTTTCATGAATACCAATGACAGAGATATTTATTTATAATTTAGAGATGACTTATCGTTTGAGTGCTTTTCCATAAAAAAAGATATTATAGTTTATGTTGAAATAATTTTACCTGATCTTATTTAAAAAAAAAAAAATTACCTGATCTATAACTAGTTTGAATTTAATATTTTGAAATTTGCAGGTCTTATTCAATTCAAATTTAATTTAATCGGTAATGTTTGAGGAATATTGTTATTGATGAGTTCAAGTCAATGTTATAATTACAAAGGAGAGCATATTACTGCTTAACAGATTCTGAAACTGGGGACTTGTGTGTTTTCTTCATGGCCAAAATTGGGAGACAAGTGAAGTCTTTTGTGTGTAATTATGATAAGCATATCAATTGGCTACGGTTAGAGAAACTTTGGTTGGTTTCGTGTGCTTTTCTGACAGAAAAAATAGCAATAATTATATCATGATTTTCAAAACTCGCAGTTAAATAGATAAAAGTATATTTTGATAAGTTATATAGTGATCATAGAAATTACTGTCTATCTTATCTTTATTTTAAATTATATAAGATTTTACAACGAAAACAGCTTTGATAAGTTAAAATATCCATTTACGTGAAGATTTTTCAATCATAAAACCATCTTTGACCAGTCATGTTGTCAATATGGTTACCTAAGCTGGAATATTCTTTAATTGTTTACTCTTCAGTCAAAATCATAACTACCATAAAATAAAGCGCCTTAAGTTTTTGACCCAATAAAGCACCTACCCATAAAAATAAAAAGTAATTTAACATAATGTGATGTACATTTATACAACTACCACCTTCAATTCAATTTTGGTGTTTATTTCGTTTACAGTCCTTGAAAGGAAGGAGAGAGAGACCTGTCAAAACACATCCATTTCAAGCATTAACGTCCTGATTATATGGAAGTACAGAGATGGAGAAACATAAACTACCGTCAATTGAAAAATTATGTGTTTTTTGACTAATAGACGTGTCCCTTTAATTGACGCCTCTCATTGCAGGTATTATAACTTCACACAAAAACCAACAGGACTACATTTTTCAATTAAATATAAACAACGTGTTTGTTCTTCTACTTGTTATTAAATCAACGTAGTCCTCTGTCCTCTGTCTGTCCCCATCCGGTCATTAGTTGGAGACCATGCAGACTGCACAAGGACCGCTACCAAGGCCGTTCAATTACTGGACATAAACAGAGAACCCAAGTGAGACGGATCAAATTTTCAACAACACCAAACCGTGAAAAGCCCAAGCAGGAACAACGATACAAAGAGTAACGATATTTACATCCCTAAAAAATTGTACATACACCTCGACACGGTTTATTTCTAACAATTTAATATTATAACTAAATAAAATTATTAAAAGTAGTAAATAATTTATAATTTCACCCACAAATATTAATCACTTCACTTCCTCATGTATACGATCAAATTCTTTTATTTTCTTAAACCTTCAACTTTTCTTTTAAATATCAATTTCAAATATAAAATAATTTTTAAGGAAACAAATTAATTGCAGAATATTGAGAATGAATCAAAATCATCGATGAAATTATTTTATTTAGTTAAAAAGGAAAAAAGAAAAAAGAAAAACATGTTTAAAAGTAAAAAACAAGAATATATATCAAGAAGTTTCTTTTATTTTAAATACTATATAAGGAATCATTCATCAATTCAAACTTATTTTTTTTTAATACATAATATATAATGAACCGAGATAAAAAATTAGATATTAATCAAATTACAAGAAACTTATTTGAATGCTATCATATAACTCTAAAAATTAAATCCAATCAAATACCCTTAATCCTCTCTTGACACCAAAAAAAAAAAAAGAGTTACTATCTCTTGTCCACCACTAGATGTATTACAGCTAAATGATTAACTAGAAAACTTCTCAATATATATATATATATATATATATATATTTTAAAAAGAAAACAAACTAAAAGTTTCTCGATGTGAATAATCTCTCTCCCTTTTTAAAGAAGTACCTTAGTATATATAAATCAAACACACAAGTGCATTGTATATTTCACAATATATATTTTTTCCTCATTACTCGCATGTACAGTTTGAAAACAATTTGGTAAAATATGATTAAATATTTCAATATATTTTTGTGATCAATATTTAGAAAAATTGTATTTGAAAATAAAATAAATAAAACAACTATCCTCTAAATGGCATTATGATTTCTATTTGTAGTTTGCTGTAATTTGAGGAATGTGGATTTAGAGACATAATCATAAAATCTCAATACCAATAATGTTAAAAAGATAATAATATAAATGTAAATGAGGTGTTGTTACAAATAGAAAATAGAACAAAATTAATGAAAGGGTAATTTTGATATTAGGTGGGGTTCATTTGTAACTTAGAGAGTTTTCAAAGTTTTAATAGGGTGTTTAATTAAAGGGGTGTTCATACAATTTTAAAGGGGACTCAGATACAAATACAATGACCAGTCAATATGGCATTTATATGCGCTTGGAAAAGAATTTCTAATTAAAGAACATCGCCATTTGAAGCAAATTCGATTTAAAATAGATACTATTTGCTACAAGTTTACATTTGGCTGGGACATTTAAATACATAATAATACAGACATCAGATTCAAAGGCCCTGCAGGGACTTCGAATGAGGAGCATATTATAACAGCAAACTAGAGACACTGTACTTCCACAAGATGAATATCAAACAACGGATGTTTTTACCAACTTACTCAAAAATTCAAGCTGATCAAAGCTACGCTAGATGGTTTTAAGTTTATACTTACACTTCTTTACGGCTATCAGCTACTTCAAAATGCTGTTATCCAAGTCAACTTATGTATCTGTAGGTGTACTCGAACTGTTCACATTCTGCCTCTTGTTCGTTTCCTTGTCAAAGTTCCTACTACGGCAATGTTTGGACACGTGCCCCTTCTTCCCACAATTGCTGCAGAAAACAGTCTTACCATCAATCTCTGATTCTCGCCTCTTCCAGCCCATACCTGGTTTTCTAATCTCTCTCATTCTTGGTCCAAAACCTTTACCCGGATGCCAGTCTACGGAATTCGAAGGCTCCCCTTGTTTGTTTGGATGGCGAGACTCTTCCTCAGTATGTATATGATCCATCAACATTCCAAAAGTAAGATATTCTTCACGCATCAACTTGATGCAGAAGTCCTTCCAGGATGGGGGAAGCTTGGAAATGATGACACTAACATGAAAATTCTCATCAATCATCATTCCAGCAGCAACAATGGAATCGGCAATGTTGTTAAATTCTTGAAGTTGCTCGAGAATTGATTTTTCATCGACCATCTGAAATTCAATATATTTTTTAACCTGAGACCTCTTTGTTCCGAATTCCTCATAAAGGTAAACAAATTTTAGCTCTTCCCAGAGTTCTTTAGCACTCTTGGTTTTCTTTGAGTACTGATAATAAAGATTATCAGATAGACAGTTCAAAATGTGGCGGCGACATATGTGGTCATCATGCACCCACTTTCGTTCAGCTACCTTGACTTTGGAGATTTCTTCAGTGCTTGCTTGTGGGCTTGGTATAACACCAGGGCATGGGTCACTAAGAACGTATTCAATCTTCAGCTGCTTCAAGAAATTTTCCATTTGTGGAGCCCAATACAAGTAGTTCTTCCCATTGAAACGGTCGGGCTCAGTAGGAACAAGTTCAGTCGGTGAAGTCACAGAATCTGACACAACTCCCTTTTCTCCATCCACTACTTTAGATCTACATGATCACATGGTTGAAGTCAGTCAATGATTCAGCTACCTGCTTGATAGCCAAGAAGTAATTAAAACCTGTGTATTGCATACTCAAACTTGAGTGCTATCACGACATCATTGCATATACTAGAGATATTATTTACTTGTTCAAGCTACACATGTAAACTTTTGGACTTGAAATTCATTTGGCTATTTTGTTTCGTTTTAACAAAATCAAATTTCTAGATTCCTATTAACAGTCCAGACTTGAAGATAATATACCAACAATGACTTCAAACATCAAGACAACACTCTCACCTGATCTTTGCTTGCATCTTCTTAATGGCTTCTTCTATTGCAGGGACACTTTTCCTGAAGGTAGCCCATTGATCAGTCGGCAAATTAATCCCTTAAAAGCAGAGCAGTGGAGAAAAATGATTTCAGTATCAAGGAATTAATTACCATGTGATCAAAACAAGGTAACTGGGAAACAATAACTGTTACGTTTGCAACAATACCAATGAGTTCAACAGTTATATCAGTTCCCAGTGAAACTAGCGATTTATAGACAAGCAATCAAAAGCCACAAAAATTAACAAAAAGCCATCCTACCAAAGGTTCCTACACTAAATCTCTATGTGCTTAAAGCTAGACAACTTGAACAAAACTTGCAATTATAGACAAGCAATCAAAAGGCTCAGAAAGAACAAAAAAACCATCATACCAAATACTCACTTAAAGCTGGACAACTTTGATAAAACTTGTGATGTATAGATAAGCAATCAAAAGCCTCAAAATTAACCAAAAAAAAAATCCTACCAAATACATGCTTAAGGCCATACAACATAAATAAAACTTGTGATTTATACACAAGCAATCAAAGCCCCATAGACGACAAAAATACCAACCTACCACAGATTCCTAAGCTGAAGTGCTACACGCTAAAAGCCAGACAACTTAACAAAGTTTTCAGCAGCAATATATTCAAACCAATAATTAAATGGTAAGCCAAAGCAAATGTATCATAAAGAAAAACTGTAATAAAAAATTGCATGAAATAGAGAACCAGGAGATAAAATCGGGAAAACACTCATTTGATCACCTTTGGCAGACGGACACAGCTTTCCATCTTTTTGATAGTAATCCCTAATTGTCAAAATAGTTCTACCCTTGAATTCTTGAACCGCCACATTCCTCTTGTTTGAAAGCTAAATCAAAGGGAACAATCTTCAATCAATGCATAATCCAGCCCAAAAAAAAAAAAAAAAAGCTTTCTATCATTGTGGTTCCTACTCAAATCTCCCACGTGTTATCGACCATAATGTCAACCTATAATTGTACAATTCTACAGGATCTAATTTGGAATTCAAAAGCAGAAATGCCAATTACATTATCAAAAATTACACAATAACTACAAAATTCGAACTCAATCTCAATATCAAATTCTCAACTACATAGCATGATATGCTTATCCAGAATTCACACAAACAAAGCATTCCCAGTCATCAAAATTTGACCAAAGAAATTGTTAGTTTTAGTAGGTTTCACCTGACAAATGATGCGGTCTCCGTCAAAATTAACTTCTTTTTTGATGTTGACTTCCTGCTGGTGACTAGTCTCTCCATGAACATTCGCATCAGCTTCTTTAGTAGCAGCCCCAGCGTCTTCGACGGTGAAGAGCAAGAACGACTCCACCACGCCTCTGATGAACTTCTTTTGATCAACATCGGAGAGATTGATTCCGAGTCGCTCCGAGGCCATGGTTCGAACCTTGAACTCCGTCATCTCCTCTATGTCCGCTTGTTTGAGTATCTCGAGCACTGTTTGCTCGATTTTCTGTTGACTAGCTGGCTCCATTTCCTGACAATTAGAGAAAGAAAGAAAATTGATTGTGAAATTGTTAAAAGATCATTAGCGAGTTAGGGTTTTGAAATTTGTCCATTGGACAAGTAGCTGTTGGTTGCCATCTCCATTAGGGTTTAGAAAAACCCCGCCCGAGAGGTGTGTGGTACCGTAATAGAGTAATAGCCGTTTTTGGCGCAAAAAGGAGAAAGAAACAAAATAAAGTAAAGGTTCCACCGAGATTTGAACTCGGGTTACTGGATTCAGAGTCCAATGTCCTAACCACTAGACCATGGAACCAATTGATGTCCGGTGACATCATAATTGTTGTTAAATATTGTAATACATCATCATATTTTGATGCATTAGATATTATATATTACTACTTACTCAGACTTACCTGCCCTAATCAAGAGGATCATGCACCTGTTCTCTTCCTTCTACTGTGCACCAACTCTGATCACATGAGTGTTTAATAACACACGAATGCTATTTCTTGGGGTAGGAGACCATAAAACACAATCACACATAACATGCTCCACCAACCAAACAAGTTCAAAGAGGGTTTCGTTCTTTATTTTTATTTTTTACTGATTGTTATTTTTATCTATGTAGAGTTGAGGCATCCAATTCAACCTCAATTGCATGTCAGGAATGTGGTATCAAAAAATATGTTTTTATTACCTTCTAAAAGGGTCTTAAAAAGCTTAAATGGTAATATACATATAGAATCAAATGGCAAGACAATTTTGAGACGATGGTTTCACCATTAGCCTTTTAGATGCAATTCTTTATGCTTCTACATGTTATAAAGTATCTATATTATCTCTAGAATTCGGTAGTTTTGATGGAGTTAGCCACCATTGCTTCAATCCTTGTCCTTGCATCTCTCATCGCCAATGTCATACACCGCTTCCTCAATCAAAAAACTACCCATAAGACAAAAACACTCCCTCCTGGCCCGCCAAGATGGCCCATTTTCGGCAACCTTCTCCAATTGGGCCAACTCCCTCACAGGGACCTAGCTTCTTTGTGCAATAAATATGGGCCGTTGGTCTACCTTCGCCTAGGCAACGTGGACGCCATCACCACTAATGACCCCGATATCATCCGTGAAATACTTCTCCGACAAGACGAAGTATTCGCTTCCCGGCCACGGACACTAGCTGCGGTCCATCTAGCCTACGGGTGTGGTGATGTAGCCTTTGCTCCATTAAGCGCACATTGGAAGAGGATGCGAAGAATTTGCATGGAGAATCTATTAACCATCAAGAGGTTAGACTCGTTTGCCAAGCATCGGGCCGATGAGGCCCAACATCTTGTCCAAGATGTTTGGACTAGGGCCCAAACTGGGAAGCCCGTCAACTTGAGAGATGTGTTGGGCGCGTTTTCAATGAACAATGTGACAAGGATGTTGTTAGGGAAGCAATATTTTGGTGGGGGTTCAGAGGAAGCGATGGAGTTCATGCACATAACGCATGAGCTGTTCCGACTCCTGGGTGTGATATATTTAGGTGATTATTTGCCGATTTGGAGATGGGTGGATCCTCATGGTTGTGAAAAGCAAATGAGGGAGATTGAGAAGAGAGTGGATGATTTTCACACGATGATTATCGAAGAACATAGAAAGGCAACAAAGGAGAAGAAGAGAATTTTATTAGTTAGAGATGAGGATGGTGGAGAGATGGATTTTGTTGATGTTTTGTTGTCTTTGCCTGGTGAAGATGGAAAACAACACATGGATGATGTCGAAATTAAAGCTCTAATTCAGGTAATCTTCTTCTACAAAAAAAAAAAAAGAATTTACATGGTATTGTCTTACAATTATAATTGATTATATAAGTCTGATTTGGTGGGGGGTTTTCAGGACATGATAGCTGCTGCAACGGATACCTCAGCTGTGACCAATGAATGGGCAATGGCAGAGGTGATCAAACATCCACGTGTTCTTCGCAAAATCCAAGAAGAGCTTGATTCTGTGGTGGGTCCAAATAGGATGGTCAATGAAGCTGATCTGGCCCACCTTAACTATCTTCGATGCGTGGTACGTGAAACATTTCGCATGCACCCAGCTGGGCCCTTTCTCATCCCCCATGAATCCCTGCGCGCCGCTACGATCAACGGCTATTACATCCCTGCCAAGACACGTGTCTTCATCAACACACACGGGCTAGGCAGGAACACCAAGATATGGGCCGATGTTGAAGAGTTTCGGCCCGAGAGACACTGGCTGGCTGACGGGAGCCGAGTCGAGATAAGTCATGGAGCCGACTTTAGGATACTTCCGTTTAGTGCTGGGAAGAGAAAATGTCCCGGCGCGCCGCTTGGAGCAACATTGGTGCTAATGGCTTTAGCTCGACTCTTTCACTGCTTTGATTGGGGTCCATCGGAAGGTTTAAGACCCGAAGATATCGATACTAGTGAGGTTTATGGAATGACCATGCCAAAAGCCACGCCTTTGTTGGCTATTGCTAGGCCGCGTTTGGCTGACCACATGTACAGCTGATTGGTTTTTTGACCAAAAGCGCATATGTGATCCCGTTCAAATAACGAAAAAAACAAAAGCGCATATGCAATATTTGCTCTTGGCCTTAGTGGTGCCGCTCAAACTGCGACACTATATGCAATGCAATAGTGCATGCAACTTGGAAATTGAATAATTTGCTACTTCAGTTGCTTTTGTGAATGTTAATTATTAGAAAGTGATCGGATGAAATTTGAAAGTTTTGAGTTGTTTTTACTTTTTAAATAATTTAAGCATCAATCAGAACATTTTGTGAAATGTAATTAAAATTTCTTACAAACATTCGTGTGTGAAATAGAAATGTTCATAATGGGAAGAGAGTGTCTCGTTGATAATTTAACCATAATTCAAATAATCAGTGTCAAATTCATATGATTATTTTGAAAAAAATAGAATTTCTCATTCATCCATAATAAAAAAATAATAGAAAGCTCTCATTTTACAATCGAAGATGTCATGCCAAACAATAATGTAAATTCAAATTCGTCACATTACACGACATCGTAAGGAGCAACATCAGTCGTTTAATACTCAACATAGGTGAGGGCGTCGATTTGCTTTGATCGCCGGTACTATTTTCTGGTACTGATTCCTTTAATCATCAATAATTTGTAACGAAACTAAAGCACCATCGTTTTTTATTCTAATTCTACTCTTAAATTCGCAATGATATTCTTCCTATTTGCATGGCACTTGGCCTTTCCTTTGAAATTGGATTACCCCAAACATGTTCGCGAAAATGCCTGAACGAGAACAGAGTGTAAAATGAATTTTAACTTCATAAAATGGTTGCTGGCTTTGTTACTAAGTTGACTTCTTTTCTATCTTAATTTTTTGAAGCACCATTAGTCCTTTATAAATTGAGCATTTTATGAATTTCCTTGCAGCTAGCATCATGTTTCTTCGTCGAACTGCGATTGCATTTCCTCACTCAAGAAGGCTGTTTAGTAGTAACAGTAGCCATGATTTCACAAGCACAATTGCGGAGTTCAACAAGGTAAGCCACCGTTATAGTTTCAGGTAGCTGTAGATTAATTTCAAATGTGTTTATTTATTATTATTATTACTATTTTGTATGCAAATAAATAGCGTAATGAAGTTTTTTTGGGTGAATCTTGAAGTGCTCATTTTATGATTGATAGTAGAGAATGACTGAGACCATTTGAAAATAACAGAAACTGAAAGTCTTCTTTGACAAAACCATTTGTTAAAGCTACATTTTTCAAGGTGTTGTGTTCTGTTTATGTGTCTAATTCGATTTCTATGGTGGAGTCTAATGTGATATCAAGACAAGATGTGATTGCTTGTGATAAATGGTTGTTTGATGTACGCTTGCTTATATGGTGTTTCTGGTCAAAGGAACTGGAGTCCGTGTTTGGAGAAGCTCCTCCAAGTGGATTTGCTGGTTCTGTAAGTAATGATTTTGTGGTTCAAGGATCTGGGCAGACATCTCAAAGAATGAGTGAAAACACGCCTAGCCTGAGCCACATTGGTAGGACTGGAGAAGCTCAAATGGTGGATGTGTCTCCGAAAGAAAGCAGTAAGCGAACTGCCATTGCTTGTGGCAAGGTAATTCTGGGCAAGAAGGTGTTTGACTTGGTCTTGGCAAACCAGTTGGCCAAGGGAGATGTCCTTAGTGTTGCTAAAATTGCTGGAATTAGCGGAGCAAAGCACACAAGCACTCTCATCCCGTTATGCCACAACATAACCCTAAGCCATGTTCGTGTTGATCTAACTCTGAATCCGGAGGATTTTAGTGTAGACATAGAAGCGGAAGCGGTGTCAACAGGCAAAACTGGGGTTGAAATGGAAGCAATGACAGCTGTAACGGTTGCTGGCCTAACAGTATATGATATGTGCAAGGCTGCTTCGAAAGATATTGAGGTCACAGATGTACGGCTCGAGCGCAAAACTGGCGGAAAAAGCGGGGACTGGTCCAGGGAGAAGTAACGGTGTCATTTGGTGGATGAACATAATTATGCTCTAAAATGTCACGGGAGTTGCCAAGTTAGCACTCTATATCAGCTTTTGTCTTTTGCTTATCACAACAAAATGGAGCAACCCTATTTGTTTTGATGGAATTTCACAACACATGTTTGAATTATAAAAAATAATGATAAATTAAACCATAAAGTCAGTTCCTGACCTAAAATAAATAAACAAAATTTGAGTATCAGTTATCCTTGAAATTATGAGACTACACTTAGTCATGCTTCAGAAATCAGGATAGGCTTCTCAAATCTGAATTGTGCCTGAGCTCTAATTCTTTTGCTCATACAACTGTACGAGGTATGAATGAACAATTGATTTTAGCAATGGCCATCAATTCCAATCCTTTCTTCTTTCGTTTTCTGGGTATACTGCTCTGTGAGACTCCATACCGGGAAGTGACCTCCATTTTTTTAGATCGTATTGGGTAACAGGTGTTTATCAGTAATGTAACTTCATGTTGCATAGACAGTTCCAAATTTTGTTTTGCTGAGTACTGCCCAAGCTTCAAAAGTCAATTTTCTCAATCTATCTTAGCAGTTTGCTTTATGCCTTTATCGCAGCATCTGGGTCCACTGCAAATTCATATTTTGCTTCTGGTGTGTAGCATATGATTAGTTTCTCCCAAGACGAACCCATTAGTTTGTTATTTCATTTTCTTCCCTCTATACCAACCACATTTGCTCTGATAACCTTACGCCTAATTTTTCATATATGAACTCCCCAAGTTGCAGATATTTATAATTTCATAGAGTTTCATACGTTCAAGCTGATTCAATATTTATGCTGTTGTACGAAGATTCCGCATGCAGAGGTAAATTGCCGAATATCTTTACTCACACTGTTTACTGTCACTGGTGCTGTTGAGGGTGATGACATAAAGAATATACAATGAACATAACATCATATAATATAGTTCACTGAAAGAATTATTCTTGGTTTGAAGCTTTTGCTTTGTTCAAAGAACATCTTTATGACCTCTCTTCTGCTTGATAAGGCATTTGTATTTTTAGTGCCTAAGTGATTGGCATGCTCAATTCTACTGCTCTTAGCTTTTCATGATTCCTCTTTCCTCTATTATTGATTTTGGCTTTTTAAAAGTACTTGCCCCTTCTTCAAAAAATAAAAATAAAAAAAAGAAAAGTACTTGCACCAACCCCACACGGTTTTGTAAACAGGTTTCAATTATAATCATGTGAAAAAGACAGATTATACTACTTATCTCGGCTGGCTTTTGTGTCAAGCCCACCTTTCAAGGAGACCTTTTTCCTATGTAAGTAGAGGGTGTTCCCTAATCCCTACCTTGTAAAAGCCCACTGCGGCCTTCCCTTATCTTCTCTTTTTCTTGTTTGGCTGAAAACATTATTATTATTATTATTATTATTTACTTATGGAAAAAAATCATGCATAGATTTCATTCACCCAAGTAATCTCTTTAGGTACAATGCCACGGTGTTCAATAGTGTTAGCTACATAGTGTACCTACTTGCTGCTTGGGGGGACCATTGGCTCGTACCCAGTTTCATAATTAGCTGCTACTTCACATTTATGTGTTACCGAACTCGTCTAGACCAAATCGGTATACATAATATCGGGATATTTTTCTAAAAACAATACATACTTCTGTGTGTATATATATTTGAATTAAATATAAATGAGAATTTATTTTAAAAAAGAGAATCCTATCAATTCCTTGGCTGGTTCCAATCTTATTGCATGAGTCACGGTTAATTACTTAGCACTTATCGTGCTTTGAGGTTCAAATGACAGTCTATTTTTTGAGTTTTGGTGGGTGTCAATTCTTGGAAACCAAAATCCAATTAGCTACAGTGAATATGGATGATGGGGACCTACAAAGATGTGCAATATGAACTCATTCGCATGTCTGTGTCACTTTCTGCTGAAGCTGTGACAAATTAGTCACCATCTTCATGATCAATTAAACAACCTAGTAAAATTATGCTTCATGGTTCTTGCTGTACAAATTCCGTATTGGCTAGAGTACAAAAGTAGCCCCAGTGTTACACGCGAAGGCCCAAAACCATTTACATGCTCTTTTCTAATCAAAGTATTCGTTTATATTAAATTTGACAGTTGGATATATAAAAACAAAATGATAAAAGAATCACTCACATGGTTTATAATGTGGACAATTATCAAAGGATTCTTCAAAGTGAAAGTTGGGTTCAAAAGAATCCAAATTTTTGGAACGAGATCTAAGAAATCGCGCATGATATTTCTGGAATTGCACCTCAAGGAAACCGTCGTAGTATACGTATCGTGCGCTTTCTTTTTTGTACAGTGATGAAAAGGGGTAAAGGAGAGAAGGGAGAGATTACAAGACAAGAATCAAAAGCAAGAGTCACGAGGAAAGATCGATCAGCAATCGCAAGAAGCTCCAATCTAAGACATAGAACATGAAAAGCATGAAATATCTTGGGCTTTCACTGATGCTTGATATTTACACCTTTGATCACATCTTTTTTGTCATTAATGAGAACATGCTATAAAGTCAAACATGGCATTAATGATTAGGTAATGTGAACATAACTGAAATTATTGAAAATGATAATGAAGGCACATTAGATTGTATCAAAATACTTGAAATCTAATATAAATTTTCTTTAAAATGCTATCCTGTTTATTTTCTTAAGTATGTAGTATACGATTCATTTAAGCCATCTAACATGGTAAAGTTGTAAATTCAAATCCTTTAGAACAAATTAAAGAACATAAAATTGTCAGAGATTTCTTTTTATGGACCCACGCCCATTGGTCAGGTTAACATCCCCTTCATATCACATTGGAAAGTGTAACCATGCAATTGGAGGAAAATGACAATATTCATTATCCCGTACATAATTTATCTTTATATTGTAACGCATTAAAATTACTAGTATGATTTGCTGATGAACATAATAAATAAGTGAAAAAAAAAAAGTGAACTTTCAGGGGATTACTTCAGTGTTGAAGTCCCAACAAGTCAAGCTCAACTCAAGTCCCCAAGCGAAACTCTTAGCGGTAACTGTTGGCATAAAATAAGCATTAATTACCGTGTATAAATACAAACCCGATCCAACTTTCACCAAACCAAAGCAAATATGAATACTTGTACCTACTGGGATATTTGTTCTTCCCACCGATGTCCAAAGGGCATTATTGACGTCATTTCATTGTTGCTTTCACTTTCACTTCCACTTTGTACCCAACAGGCAACAAATTTCCACTAGTTTACTTTTTTACAATAAATTTCCACAAGATTTAAAGTAGAAAAACCAACTATCAATTTGGGAAATGTTCCATCTTGAATTTTAAGAAAATAATGAACCAACTAAAAACATGAGAAGTGATAACTCCACTTAGAAACCGCTTTTACCACTCCCACTGTCTGCAAATATTAATTATATAAAGTGGATCATCCCTGGAAATCCTTCACTCCCTCACTGTGTCCCGCATTATCACTTTACTGGTCACTCTCTTCAATGGAAGGAAAACCGAGAAATGCCTTTCTGTTTTCCATCTTCCCCGTTTTCCTCCTCTCCTTTTCCTGCGCTAACTCTCTCCAGTACCAAACCCTACTCCTCAACCCTCTTCCCAGCCCATCCACTCTCTCATGGGTTCAGCAGTCCGACTCCGAAACGCCTTTCAATGTATCCGACACATCCAGTCTCTCTCTACAGTTACATCACATAGACTCTCTATCCATCAACGAAGATCCACAACAGCTCTTCAACCTCCGTCTCCAACGTGATTCCTTACGTGTCGAGTCCATTACCGCCCTCGCCGCATCCGTCGCCGGTAACCGCTCCCCCGGACGCGGCAGCGGCGGCGGATTTAGCAGCTCCGTGACATCGGGGCTGGCGCAGGGTAGTGGGGAGTACTTCACGCGCCTGGGCGTGGGGACACCTCCCAGGTACGTGTACATGGTTTTGGACACTGGAAGCGACATCGTTTGGCTCCAGTGTGCGCCTTGCAAGAAATGCTACGCTCAAACCGACCCGGTATTCGATCCGAGCAAGTCACGCTCGTTTGCTAGAGTACCTTGTGGGACCCCCTTGTGTAACCGCCTTGACTCTCCTGGTTGCAACCCGAGGAAGAAGACGTGTCTCTACCAAGTCTCGTACGGTGACGGCTCTTTCACAGTCGGCGAGTTCTCCACCGAAACGCTGACGTTTCGTGGCAGCAGAGTTGGACGCGTGGCGCTCGGCTGTGGGCACGACAATGAAGGTCTCTTCGTTGGTGCCGCGGGTTTGTTGGGACTCGGTCGTGGGAAGCTATCGTTTCCTACTCAAACCGGCCGCCGGTTCAACCGCAAGTTCTCGTACTGTTTGGTAGACCGGTCCGCTTCTGCTAAACCGTCGTCCATGGTTTTTGGCGACGCTGCCGTTTCGCGAACCGCCCGGTACACTCCTTTGATCTCGAACCCTAAGCTTGATACATTTTACTACCTCGACCTTGTCGGGATCAGTGTCGGTGGTACACGTGTCCCCGGCATCACAGCTTCTCTGTTTAAACTCGATCCGGCTGGTAACGGTGGGGTCATTATTGACTCGGGCACATCCGTCACTCGATTGACCCGACCCGCCTACATCGCGCTCCGTGATGCTTTCCGGGTCGGAACTGCCAGCTTGAAGCATGCGCCGGATTTCTCGTTGTTCGACACTTGTTTTGACTTGTCGGGAAAGACCGAAGTGAAGGTGCCCACTGTAGTGTTGCATTTCAGAGGCGCTGACGTGTCGTTGCCGGCGACCAATTATCTGATTCCAGTGGACAGTAGCGGGACCTTCTGCTTTGCGTTCGCTGGAACAATGAGCGGGTTGTCGATAGTAGGGAATATCCAGCAACAGGGGTTCCGGGTCGTCTTCGATTTGGCGGGTTCAAGGGTCGGGTTTGCTCCACGCGGCTGCGCTTGAGTTTGGATGCGCGTGGTTGTAGTTGTATGGGAAACATCTCTTTCCCGGCATTCCTGGCGTCCTTTCTTGTTTTTTATTTATTTTTTTATTTTCCAAAAAGCAGAAAAAAAAGGTCTTTCTTGGATATCAATCTGAGGAAAGATATGGATGAAAATGAGGCTAGGTGAGTAGTTTTAATTTACATGTTTTTCTTTGTTGTATTATTAAGTATGAATCTGCAACAAAATTGTTACTCAATATATGGGTTATTATATTTATAAAAAAAAAAAAATCAGTAATGCGCTTAATTACTTGTTGTTGTTTACCTTGAATGAAATATGCAACAAGTTCTTAAAAAAAAAAAAGAAATATGCAACTAGTTATCTTGTTTTTACCATCATGTTTATACTCTTTTGGTTTGTTGTGTACCTTGAATGAAATATGCAACAAGTTATCTTGTGTCTGTGGCTCTATCGCTCAGAGCTATTTTGTTTGAAAATTGAGGAAGTTTCTCCATTGCTAAAGGTTAACTATTGGTGCATATGTGAAAAATGGAAGATGTTTCATTCTAATATTTTCGTTAGTACACTTTAAATGAAGTATCTTATATGTTTTTATTCATCTTTCTTAATCTAGTGACACTAGACACGTAGACATAAATAGATATGAACGGTTATGATTTTGTTATATCTGAAACTTTTTAGTAATCTTGAAAACCAGTCTCTCACTGAAAAGATCCAAACTATGGAAACCAAACTTGTTGGGTAGAAAGATGGCCGTAAATATGGGATATATTTCATTTGCCACTTGTTGGCCAGATGTCAAGCCACGTAGAAGAGCACCTATTTGTTAATACTTCCAAAATTCGGTAGCCTATCAAATGTAGTAGGAATTCTAGGTGCTGTTTACCCAACTCTAATGCCTGGAATTTAAGGAAATTCATGTGAAATAACTACTGAAATTTGGTATAAAATTTACTCTGATATGTGGATTATTGTTAGTATTCTAGATGGCGATAGAAAGCAAGTAAGAAACTTAAAAACAGTATGAATGAGTTTTATATTTCTACAGCGATTTAGGACAATGATGGCGATGGTTTTATTGCGGTGCAACGTTGAAGATAGCATGCTCAGCCTAAAGGCTTTAATTATATGATCGTAGTACAGTCAACGGTCAACAGATCGACATCTTGTTGAGCATTTCGATCTTCACGTAAAGTGTAAACGTGCTAGTGAGATTGAATTGCGGTGGCCCCAATACTTTCTTTAAAATGTATTTAACCCACACCAGTAGTTTATAGTCATTGTCTGGCTCCAACAACAAACTCCCATTATCGCTGCTTCGATGATCTTATAATTTCTTTTCAAATAAAAAATTAGAATCACCACGGTGAAATCTTGAAGTCAAAAAGTCACATGCTAATTTGCCGTGATTCCAAAGCAGCAATGTAGCACATGGAAGCATCAGCCAAGTCAAACAGAGTGGGCACAATTGTCACCTGCGTATGCAATTTTAACAGCTCTGAGCCTCTGAGAATGACAGATTTTAAATTAGGTCTAAGGAGTGGGTGCCGGCTAGGAAAGAGCAACGCAATTCTCTCACTTTACAAGTTGGGCTCTAGCTGGTGGAAAATAACAAAAGTGAATGTGGACACACTCACTATAATGTCCTTTACATGCGTCTAATTATGTCTCTGAAACCAGCACTGCTTGAAATATATATTTTTTATATGAAAAATGCCCACTGTGCATAATGGAAGTGAAGATGCCTTGACGAATTTATCTAAATTCTATAATTTATATGTAACTTATGAGAATATGCTTGTGAAAAGTCAGACCGAAACAGATCTGGTTTTGTTAAGATCAATTAAGAAATCAGAATCCCTTCTGTGACTGAAACAAGTCCTCAATCATCGCGTTAGTGATATTTACCAGGAAGCTTCTGAGTAGTACATTTGAAATTGCAAGAGTCCTCCATTGTTCCTGAGAAAAGTCGGACCAATGGAAGTTGAGTCTCAGACAAGAAGGTCAATGAGAAAAGATAAACTATTCATTTGTTTAATCTTGATCAGGTTTACTAAATAATCATGGGAGGACAAGAACCTACATCCTCTCCCAAACCTGCGGTATGGTGTTCCATGAACAAACAGCATACATAATTAATTATCAGTTTATGATCACATGAAATTGAATAAATATTCAGTCTATTTAGTGTATGCACACCAAAAAGTCAGTAAAATAATTGTCTGTGATTTCTTCATGACAGTTCAAGATGTCAATCAGACACAACACATTTTTGTCAAGGTAGCAAAGGGTTTTAAGTATGCAGCAGAAATCAGCGTTCATTCACTGGGGACAAAACATGTTAATCACCGTCATCAGCTAGACAAAGTCATTCATTTTCCATGACTATATATATATATATATATAAATTTGCTTTCTAGTTTGTTCTCAACTTGATGCTAAACCAACAATATATTTATTTTTTGTCAAACACTGTTATCTAAGGTCCGGGAAATTTAAGTATGACCAGTCTAGTTTGTTTGCAAGTTGAATGTAAACTAAGGAACTTTGGGCTGGATTGAGGACAAAGTTAAGCTCAGGCCTCTATTGGAGTATCCTATGACCAAATCCAGAAAAGAGTAGCATTTGGGCATAGGAGAAGCCTTCTTTTGCATAAGAAGATCAAGTATTAGCATTACATTAGTTTATGCAATAAACAAACTAGGTAATTTTAAACCACAACACAATAAATAATGCCAGCAGTTATATGCAACGGTTGTCACTTTCGTTACCATTAAATTTCCGGGGACATCCAAAGGGGCAACACTAGTATTTCCTTATTGAAGACAAATCTAGCCTTGAGATTGACCATACACGTACCATAAAATAACGTACCTAAGAATATCTAAGTTATAGAGTGTGAGAATGCGTTAGCTGATACAGTTAGTCAACGAAAAGCAAAAGGAAAAATTAACAAGAAACTGACCACACATTCTTTGCTATAAGCATAATCAACTACTATTTAAGATAGAGAACTAAATATCTATATTTTTTTAATAAGTTGAAATGCCTTGATATATTTACCACATATTAAATTCTAGCAGTTGTGTGAATTTAAGAGAACTATTGCACAAGAAGAGAGCTCAGTCAACATGCCAGAACAATCTTCTACTCGAATAGATGCGCAGCTATACTTAAGGGATATCTCTTTCGAAGCAATACAACATGGATAAAACAATTTTGTCTGGGTGCGATCACGAGGGCTTGAGATCTTTAACGTCAAAGTCTTTCATAGGTTCTTTATAAGTTGGGTATGTATATGAATTGACCATACGTAGAGATCCTGTCAGACGTCAAAAAAAGGCAAGAAGGGGTCAAAGGGCTGATTCTAAGTTCATTGTCGAAAAAACTGCATCCCATGGGGGTGACCATAACGTGGCTTTTAAATAAAAGAATCTTTCTGTATAATTGGCATTACTCAAGCCTTCTCTACAGCTGGGATGATTGTTATAGGAACAATCAGTAGCGTCGATGCTTCATTTGTAATTGAAATGGAAGATCTTCTGGTTTTGTGGTAGAGGAGATGAATGACAGATTTGGACAGCGTTTTATGCTTCCAATCAACGATATACCAATAGTTGAACCTGCAGAGTCAGAATAAACAAGGCCACAGATAATCACAGCAAATGCTCCAGTTACAACTTACAACCAGGTTAGAATTGGAGCATGTACGTCCACAGTTTATTCCAATTTCTATACCTTTGATTCAGGCTTCAGGGACTCAAGCAGACAAGTTGATGGACCAAAATTCCAATGAAGAAGAAATTAATCGGAGCACCATTATCAAAGCCATAACTTCATGGATTAAGCCTAAAAGAAACCTTCTAGACTCTGACTAAGCTTGCAACATTTACAGATAGTAAGCTTAGATTGAGACTCAGACACCCACCCAGTTGTCACATCATAGTGTCGCTTTTTTTTTTTTTTTTTATACCGTGAAGCTTCATTTAACTAATATCATCCTATTCAATCATTTTTAACATAGAAGGAGAGAAGCATTCTAAAGCATTTGTTCAGATCTCAAGCTACAGTTATTAGCATTTTGTGGCTGATTCCAGCATAGATGAGGTGATGACTCAAGAACCAGTGGTTTAACCTCATCTGTTAATCACCAATCAAAATCTTGCTTTCTTGTGGTGCTTTAATTTTTTTTCTTTCATATTTTGAGAATATCACATAAGCATGAAGAATAATTAGTTTTATATAAGCACTAGTAAAAGTTAGTTCACAAATTCAGTTAAAAAAGAGAAGGTATTTGTCCTCTGTTTGCTAAATTATGCAAAACCACAGCATCAAGAAACCAAAAAAAAAAAAAAAAAAATCAAGATACGACACTTTTGTCACCCAATCAAACAGCGGGAGAGTGTATGAGGATAAGATAAAACTTATCAAGTTTCAGATACTTATATTTAATACATTTTCTTAGCAAGTCGATGGAGCAAAAAAGTATCTTGGATATCTAGAATTAATGTCAAACAAAGGAACCAGTCAACCAATAATAAATTAAAAGAAAAAAAAAAAATCGAAAGTAAAAGCAGGAATCTTAGATGATAAGTACAACAATTTCTTTCCAGCTTAACTAACTTCAAGAATATAAGTAAAGAACCATAAATTAAAATAATGAACACAGTAAGTGACGATTAATAGCAAATGAAGTACCTTGAAAATCTTGGAACTTTTGGATCCAAAGAAGCAGATGGTAGCTTCGATTCATAGCAACGAAATTGGAGGGAAACGCCAAGCCAAATAGAAAAATACCCTAGTTTAATAACGAAATTACAAAACCGCCCTAGAGAATAGATAACCTCCCTATGCCACGTCATTAGATAGTTTTAAACGTAAGTGGCAGTATTGTAAATTGAGGCAGCACGTGGAGGGTAAGGACTTTACAACAGAAAACCGACATGTTGACTTAGCGCGCATTGGCCGAAATTAGGGATTTTGAAATTGAAATTGAGATTTGATTTCAATCTGTGTAGATCGATTGATTCGTGAAAAATGGAAGAGGAGGGAGGGAAGGTGAGGGCGTTGATAGAGAAGGCGACCAACTCAACGGAACGAGAGGTGGACCCACGTCTCCTCAAAGCCATCAAAACCGTGGTTCGTTATTCGGATACGGAGCTCCGACTCGCCGCCCAAACACTCATGGACCTCATGAAACGCGACCACTCTCAGGTCCTCCTAGATTTTGCTTCTTTAATTGACTATTTGCTTATCTTGTAGTTCTAGTAATGGCTGTTTCTTGATTTTTTTTTTTTCTTAAAAAAAACTTGAAGTTTCGTGTTCTATTGTTCTCTCGTTAATAGCTTGAGTGTTTGTTAGGTTGATTTCTTGTAAAATTCGAATGATGAGAAAATTATTAGGGAAGTTTGTGATGGCTTTTGCAGGTCCGATATCTAACTCTTCTTATAATTGATGAACTTTTCATGCGATCGAAGCTTTTTAGGGCTCTCGTTGTCGAGAACTTGGATCAATTGTTGAGTTTAAGTGTTGGATTCAGGAGAAATCTACCCCTTCCTGCTCCTCCAGCCATTGCATCTGTTTTGCGCTCGAAAGCTATTGAATTCTTGGAGAAATGGAATGCCTCTTTCGGTGTTCATTACAGACAGATTAGATTAGGTTTTGATTACCTTAAAAACACTCTAAGGTTCCAATTTCCTAATCTACAAGCGAATGCAGCTCGGATTCAGCAGGAGAGGAGGGAAAGGGAAATGAAGACAAAAGAGATTTTAAGGAACAAATTTGAAGCATTGGGGCAAAATTTTATTTCAATGAAGGAAGAGATACAGTCTACGGTAGATGAGATTGGGGAGTGTTTAGACATTGTTCATAACAAAGAGGAAAATATGGTGCTTGATTCTTTAGATGAAGAAGATTTTGAGGAGTTTCGTTCTTCTGAATTGAGGCAGCTGCGTCTGGATTCGTTGAAAGAAGGGGAAAAGGTTCATGAGAATAATGACAATAAGGTGGTTTTTGATGCACTTAGGGAGTTGTACAAGCTTTTAATGACGAAGCATATGGGTGTGGTCCAGGAATCAATTTCTGTTCTAATAAGGGTGGAAGTGCCAGACAATAGGCTAAGAGATTCTATGTTGAAGGAATTGATTGATATTAGAAACTGTATCCTCTCAGTGAAGAAGAGATGTGAAGAATCGGGTTGTGCTCTTGCAACTGATGTGAAACATCGCAAAGGAGAAGAAGAGGAAGAAGATTTTTGGGAAGAGGGTACGGTTGGATTGACTGAGAAAGGAGGTTCAAGCACATCTAGTAAGGCCAAGCAAAATCTTGCTGTGGCGTCAACCTCTGGTGAGATCAGTAATAAAGCTCCCAGATGCCGTGATGGGAAGTCCGAAAACAAGGAGTCAAGTAAAACTGATTCTGGCTCACATAGGAGTAAGCTTTTGGCTGAAGCTCCAGTGGTCGGGTGGGGTTCTTTCTTGGATAATTGGGGTTTGGACAGGGATTTTTTGGCTAATCAGAGGGGCTTGGAGCTTGACAATCATTGGGGTAGGGTAGACTATGATGCTGTTATTCCAGCAGAGAAGATAGCTGAACTGAATCTTCAGGCAACTCTTTATAAAGAAGAGCCAGTAGAAATACAACCATGCCGTGCACCTTTGAGGAAAGGAGGCCTTTGTCAGAGAAGAGATTTGAAGGTTTGCCCATTTCATGGGCCCATCATACCACGAGATGATGAAGGAAACCCTAGCAATCAGAACTCTTCTACAGACAACATCGCTATTGAGAAAAACTCATCACTAGATAAGACTGCATTTGATTTGAAATCTGATTTATCGGAGCAATTAGCAAAACAAGCTATAAAAAATGTTCGGGATAGAGAAAAAGAGGAAGTGAGGAAGAGAAAAATAGATAAACAATTACTGAATCGTGCAAAACTTGCAAAAGTACGGAAACACAATGAAGCAGTTCTACGAGATGCTGCGTTGGCGTCTACTTCAAGATCTGCAGCTATTGGAGAAGACATAGATGTTAGCTATGGGAAGAAATCATCAACCAGAAACAAGAAGCAAACTCTTGCATCCATGCTGCGGAATAAAGTAACAACAAAAGATAGGTTAGCTCAGAGACTTCTAAATACTCGAGCCAGGGATGCAACAACTAGACAATTAACCGTGGGCGAGGATGAAAACTACAGAGAAACCTTCCCGAATCAATGGTAGATCGATATTCAAATACAGGCTGGTGGGAGCTTTGTCACTGCTGGCGTTTTGAATAAACATTTCACTTGTATCAAGGGAGACATGAACCTCGTATGTTGATCCTACAAACGATTGCATGAAAATTTCAAGAGCATTACTACTGTGTTATTAGACAAGTTTGGTGATTTTAGGTTTCCAGTTAAACAGTGCTGCTTGTTAGCAGATTTTGTAACATACGTTGGTTAATTATTCTTTATATTTTTGTTACAGATGTAATACACTGAACATAAATAAAGAAAGACTTCTCTCTATATGTCAACTCCATTGAAATTGTGCTATTACATTGAAATGTGTCAAGTTCATAGGCTTGCTATTAGTTGCTTAGCCATACAATATCAGTAGTTTCAGTGAAAAAATTTTTGGTATGCGTAACAGATCTTTCTGGGTTTTGCAAACTAAACTAACGAAGATATTGAATCTTCCTAGGGACGATAACTAATTAGACCAAACCACTGCACCAATTTACTGTTCAGAGGAACCAGAATTTGTTGTTCTCCATGTGTTCGGGCAACTAAACTGGGGTTTGATTCTAACAACTTTTACAAAGTGGGGAACATAGAGAGAGCCAAAAAATAAAGGTCTAACAACTTTTGATTGAGTAATCATGGTACAACAAATGAATGAAAGTTGCTACTGTGAGAGAGTGACATTCCTTCTTAAGCCAGGAAAACGAGAAAAAAAAGTAGAAAGAAAGTGTATTAACATCCTAGTTTTTGATAACCTCAATATCCCATTCGCCTTCCAACTAACGTTGAACTCAAGTTTTCATTCTCTCTCAAATTATTTTCTTTGTAAGCATGATGAAGATAAAATTATATGAAATAAATTCTACATCATGTTCTGTAGATTGCACTAGTTATCTTTGTGATGGGAACAATGATGATGACTTTATACCTGGACAGATCACATTTAATACCCATGTGAAGAGAAATGTCTACGAGTAAAGTATAGAAACCAAAAATAAAAAAGAAAATTTCCACAACAATAGAATCTATAGAATTAGAAAAAGAATGGAGAAAAGTGGAATGATATGATGATAAATCATTCCTATTCGTCTTATCTTTCAAAGTGACAAGGTGAATTCTGAATCATATTCTAAAGTCCTATTTTAGTGATTCCGTCAAATACCAAATAGTCAAAAAGAAAAAGAATAGAAAAAGAAAAAATAAATAGATAATATTGACATTTTAGTCTTTTACCATAACAAGTGAAAACTACCAAGTGCCAATCAAAAGAAACTTTTGATTATTAACATGTTATAAAGGTACAGCTCAAATTTTCTTCGTGAATTTAAGACATTGTTGCTGATATTAGAAGGCAGATGGGAGCAATGCGTTTGCCATCAATCAATTCTTAGAAAATTTAAGACAGCCAAAATCAACCAAAAAAGGCATAAATTTTGAGCAGATGTTAATTATTTGTTTCTTTTTACTGAATACGTAGTATAGGCTGTAGAGATCAATCCCATCATATACTAGAGACGCTGCAGATAAGTGTATGTGAAATCAGAACAAACGGGACCAAACAAAAGCAAATTTACAATAAAAACAGAGGCAAACATGTCCTTTTATAATAAAAATGGATCATGTAGACCAATAATACGCCTCAAATACACCCTAGAAACAGCATCCCAATGTCCCTCCCCTTATGGAGTCCTGGTCACCATGTCACCGACCCACATATAGAAAAACCAAAACAGTAACAGCTAACAACCCACAAATAGATAGTTAAAAATAAATAAAATCCACAACAAAAAAAGAAAATAATAATAATAAAATAAATAAAAAAGAAAATTCCCACCAGTTTGTAGGCGAATCACAATAATTACAGTTTTCACTTTCATCATTCCACCTAATCTCCCTATCAAAAACTTTGCTTATTTTTTAAACTCCCTCGCTTCTTTGAAACCGTTTGATGTTGATCAACTGACTCGAACAATTTCGACGGTGACACCCCCCTCTCTCTCTCTCTCTCTCTCTTTCTCTTTCTCTCTCATCCGCTCTCTCAGAGACCGATGAAGAAGAAAGGCACCTCTTTTTGAGAAACGTTTTTTGTTCTTTGCTCTACGCTGATTCAATTGATCTTTGTTTTCCAGTCTTTTTTTCTCTTCAAATTCTGTTGGTTCTTGAATAATAAAGCTCGACCCAGCTAAAACACCCATTCCCACCAAATAAAAACACTGGTTTCTTGATTAAAGTTTCCTCCTTTCTGGATTTTTGTGGCTATAATTACCTGAAACAGAGTCAAGTCCATCGAGCAAATACCCATAAAGTTGATACCTCTTTTTCTTTTTCCCTTCTCTGTTATATGAATGGAACTGGATAGCATTGAATGTGTGCCATCCTTAGATTTGACTGATGAGGATGAGATCCATCACCATCATCATCAGTTTCCTTCTATTACAAAGCCACACAATAACAGCAGCAACAACAACACCAATAACAACACTAGTGTCTCTTCAGCGATTCATCTGGGGACTACGAGTGTCCATGAACTTCTTGAGTGCCCAGTTTGTACAAATTCAATGTACCCTCCAATCCATCAGGTTTGTTCTTTTCTTCAATCTGGTTGATGGTTTTTTTTTTCAATTGATTTGCTTCGTTTTTCTTTGTGGCTTTTACTCTTTGGGTTTTTATTAGCTTTTCTTTGTGTTGGGATTGGATGGTTCGTTTTTTATGTTTGATGTGGAGTATTTATGCAGTTTTTGTCCTTTAGTAGTTGTTGTTGACAGTCAATTTAGTGTGTTTTTGGTTCATATTGGGATTTTTGTTTTAAGATGTTTTAGTAATAATCTCTCAGATTAGCTGATAATCCAGTGTTGTATTGCAGAAGGGGGGATTTTAGGCTGGTTGGTTGGTTGGAGTAGGATTATGTTAATTTGTTTGATGGAATGCTTGTAGTCCTGATGGTACATTCATGCAATGGAAGATATTAGGTGCTAGTGGTTGGTTTGCGTTATGATTTGGAATTTTGGGTTTGTGAAAGTGAGGTTTTCTTTGGTTTAATTTACTAGAATCCAATCCTATTTCAACTACATGTGTTGAAAGCAAGCAGTATATGCCTGTTTCAAGTACATCCAAACTAATGTTGGTTTTAAATGAGATGCATTGGTGCCATGAGTTATCGTAACTGAAATCTGAAATCATCAGTAATCATGAATAAAGCGTATGGAAGATGGTGAAGGACTGTCTCTCTGTTTAAGAGTGCAAGAAAGTGACTTTAGTTTTATTATTGGGGTCACTGGAAATTATCAATCAAAGTACTATATGGGCGAAGTCTTGTCTTGTAATGATACTTGTCAGGAAGAGTCTCCTAAGGAGCATATCAAAGAGAGTGGAGGACTAACTTCATGCATTGTTAAACTCTGGAAAGCCTAACTGGCTCTCTTCTAGTGAGATTTTCACATGTTGGTTGTTTGAACCAGCATGCTTTTGGCAATCATAAAACAAGGCTAAAAAGAGAATGTCTGCTCACATATATTTTTTCATTTCATTACTGCTCAATAGCAACCAGGATTAAAAAGGAACCAAGTCCCAATTATTCTTATTACTTTCGATTGTGAGGTTGTGCTGAATGGGTATGTAGGAAGAGCCAGAGCTTGAGATGGTAATTAGGCTGTTGTGCATAAAAGGGAATCATTGTGGACTGAAGTCTTGTGAGGTAATTTTCTTATTTGTTTTGCCCTCTGCTAAGTAGAAGAAGGCCATTAAGATGGTTTACTTAGACTTTGCGATGATAACTTCAAGGAGTGAGGCTATCTCTCTTACAATATTGAAGCAAACAGGAAGAATGTGACGAGAAATTTGAGTCAACATATGCCATTTTTGTCAAGTGTGATAGATTGCTATTTGGTTATATTGTGAGCTGTGCGATAGTGTCTCACTCAGTCTTATCTGTTTGAGATAATCATGTATATTGATTGTGAATGTGCTTTATCTGTGAGGGCCTAGTTCCAGACAACCTGTGGTTCAGTTAGTTTTTATGTTTATCTGTCTTGTTAGAGTTTACTTCAATTTGGTATCTTCAGAATTAAATTGGTTCAAATTGCTTTATGTGTAGAAGAAATAGAGATCAATAAATCACCAATTGCTTCATTATTGGATTGTTAAGGAACTTTGAAATTTACTTTTTATCACTTTTTGGCAGATAGAGTAACTAACCAAGGAATGCTTTGGCTCTTTTTGAGGGTTGGCATGGTATTTGGGGTTAAAAGATGGTAGTTGGTGTTGAAGACAGCATTACTTGTTTGAAGCGGTGTATATGGATAGAGCAAAATAGAATAGCTTTTGACAGGATTGAGACTCTCTTGCAAAGTACTAGATTATATATTCTGAGGCTACTTTGATCTTCTCTTTGAGGAGCCGCCTTTTCTTTCCCAACATTTGCATAAAATATGTTGATTCTTTGCATTGTAACTCTTGATGTGTTATAGGGGAGGTCTTTGGTTATACCTTTTCGTGCATTTCAGAGCTTCCTTCATTTTTTCCCCACTAGTAACTTGGTACTTATCAAGTAAAGGAAATTGATTCGGGATGCTGATGATATTGAGTTTAAGGGTCCAAATAAAGAGCTACTAAACCAAAGAAAAGGAGGAAAATTGAATATAAGAAGCTGCTTTTCTGTACTTATTATTGTTTTTCTTTTATCTTGCTTATATCTGATTCTAATTTGTAGTTTCACAAACCTTTTCGTTAGTGGTTAATTTCTTTAGTTGCATGATATGTATGGAAATTTGATTGTAAAGGTTGATGCAGTTTAACACTTTCTTAGCCTTTCAAATTGATTTGAGTGTGTTTGTTCCTCTTTGGCCAGAATTTCCCAAAACCGAGTGGCACGCAAGTAGGCTACCAGGCTGATGGGAAACCCTTCCATTATTTTTAAGTAATATGAACTGAAGAGTAGTACCTGGCATATGTATCAGCATTCTTCATAGTCTCCTAAACTTGCATTTATATTGCTTTTGAGATATAAAAAAATTGTCTGAAATGCTGTAAATTCTGAGATCTAATGATCATATACAGATGCTAACTCATCTTAAATGTTGAAGGTTAGTTATATAATTGGACTGGTTATATCTTTCCTATTGTTTTGCTTCTGCAGTGCCACAATGGACATACACTTTGTTCCACCTGTAAAACAAGAGTACATAATCGGTGCCCCACATGTAGACAGGAGCTTGGCGATATAAGATGTTTAGCCTTGGAGAAGGTAGCTGAATCACTTGAACTGCCTTGCAAATATATGTCACTTGGATGCCCAGAAATCTTCCCTTATTATAGTAAACTCAAACATGAGGCCGTATGTAACTTGAGGCCCTATAGCTGTCCATATGCTGGATCAGAGTGTGCTGTTGTTGGGGATATTCCATTCCTTGTTGCTCATCTGAGGGATGATCACAAAGTGGACATGCATTCTGGATGCACTTTCAACCATCGTTATGTCAAGTCTAATCCTCGAGAAGTAGAAAACGCCACATGGATGTTAACTGTATGTGTTGTTCTCTTATTTGATTCACTTTAGACCGGAAGGAAATCATATAAGTTAGAATGAAACTAAATGAAATTGAATCCTTCTTGCTGGTTGGTTAGCTTATGCCGAGGCATGGATCTTTGGGATTAGGTAGACCATATATTGTGGCTTTACTAATTGGCATGCCAAATAGCTTATGAATAGTAATGCATGAGCCTCAGCCCAACTAATGAGAGTATGATGCCAGTTATCACAGTTAAAAGTTTTGTTCTTAGTTCAACAACGTAACCTGTACGGTTCTTTTTTCCCTTTGTCTTTCATTCTTTCTTCTTCTTCTTCTTCATCTCTGTCTCTATCTATGTGTTTCATTTTGCTGTTGTCAGTAGCATATTACTGGTATTTTACCAATGCTGTAGTAATTCTCCAAATTTGAAATTGAATGTTATAAATGGTATATAGAATTGAGATTAGAGAGATTCTATTTTGCCTGCATTCGGTTCATTCCAGCTAAGATGAATTTGTTAGATCATTGTTTTGACCAAATGAGATGGTGATCATATAACTATGTCAAACCTGTTATTTTGTGGTATCTGCATAGCATATACATATCATTCATTGTTTCTTGATTCTCACACCTAATTGTGATTCCCAAAACATCGTAATTTGTAAAAACTGAATGTTTTCTCTTTGAAAATCTATGTTTAGGTTTTCCACTGTTTTGGCCAGTACTTCTGTCTTCATTTTGAAGCTTTCCAGCTTGGCATGGCCCCAGTATATATGGCCTTTCTCCGTTTCATGGGCGATGAGACAGAAGCCCGGAATTACAGCTACAGTCTGGAGGTAGGAGGAAATGGAAGGAAACTCATCTGGGAAGGCACGCCAAGAAGCATAAGAGATAGCCACAAGAAAGTTAGAGACAGCCATGACGGCTTAATTATACAGCGCAACATGGCGCTTTTCTTCTCTGGAGGAGACAGGAAAGAATTGAAGCTTCGAGTCACAGGGCGGATATGGAAAGAACAGCAGAACCCTGAAGGTGGGGCCTGCATACCCAACCTGTGCAGTTAAGTATGGTTGGATCTCTCTTGTATGCGCGTATACTTGCATGGTGGATTTACTGTACTATTATATGTAGATGCAGAAAATTACTGAGGATCTCTGAAGTATGTATGGATGCTGGAGGCTTAAACTTTTATTAATTGTCAATAAGCTTCCTTTTTCATTGCAGAATTTGGAGTTCTGGCCATAAAAGAAGGATGTTGGATACTGCAGTCATGATCTGAGTCTTATTTTTTCTAATGAAAATGAAACCAATGATAAAAAATTGTTCTTCTTGGTTGTCGGCCTTCTCCTCTAGCTCTGTACTGTGTTGCAGAAGCCAAGCTAATGGGAACCTGATCACAAGTGTAAAAACCTAATATGATGCCAAGCTAATGGGAACCTGATCAGTTTCAACTTGTGTTCACATTTTGACACTCCCTTCTTAGAAATAACACTTCAAATAAAATGACAATAGCTAATCATTTTCACAATTCAAGTCATATGCAAACTCTATGTCACAAAGATTTAAGCTATTATTTTCGTATATTAAAAGCATCTGTACTATAGCTCTATGTGACTTGGTGGCAACTGTCAAGTTAGAGTTGTTTGATCATAGTATTATTAAAAAAAAATTAACATACTAATACATACATGTGTCATGAATTCGTAATTATACAGGATTGATTTATGAACTATATTTACAAAATCACAAAAATTTAGAAATGAAACATTTTTCTAACGGTTGCATAAAATCAATTTTACATGTATTTCAATTTCTCACTGTAGTAGTTTGACTCTATGAATGTTGACAAACTGACCAAACATTCATAAATAACAATTAAAAATGTTTTCATTTTATATTTATGTTAAGGATATGAATTTAATATGTTTATTTATCTATAGAGATTTTTAATTTTATGTTTTATGTATAATAAAAATAAATTTTTCTGAAAGTGTGTTTTCGGACTGCATGTATAACGATAAATTTCGATAAATCTTGATACACGCGTAATCAAGTTACCTCGTGATTATATTTTTTAAAAGAAAAAGGAATTAACTCCAAGTAAGTAAAAACGAGGCAGTATAATTTCAAAAAAAAAAAAAAAAAAAAAAACGAGGCAGTATTAGATAGATACTAGATAGCAACCTTCATCACCAACGGGGGCTTTAGCTGCGACCTTCCCATATATCCAAAAACCTTCTTTGCACGCTCAAAGTTTGAATTTTCCAAGACAATGGAGGTTCTCAATCTTCCAGTCTCTAAAAATTCACTAACTTTCTCTCCCTTCACTTCCAAATTTCCCACGAAAGCCTGCAACAAGAGAAACCCTTATTTATACAACATACCAACATCCAAATTCCATAAAAAGCCCTCATTTCCCTGTTATTTACTCTTCTCTTCCACCAGAAGGCTGCAGGCATCAGCTCGTTTTGGGGGACCCACCAGTCGCCGCAACTCGCTGAGAAAAAAGCTCCTTCATGATGAACAGGTGCATCAAAAAAACCCCATTCCTCTAGATGTAATTTCTAATTTCGTAGACAACTTGAATCGTGATAGTGTACAAGAGACTGATTTGAAATATCGTTTTGCTGATGCTGGTGTTGTTGAAACTAGTAGTGGTGAGGATTCCAAGTTGAAACAGATAGGAGAATCTGTTTTGTTGAATAAATTGGAGACTTGGATTGACCAGTACAGGAAGGATGTTGATTACTGGGGTATTGGTTCCGGTCCCATTTTTGAGGTTTTTCAGGATTCAGAAGGGAATGTGAAGAAAGTTTTGGTGAATGAAGATGAAATCATGAAGAGAAGCCAAGTGAAGAGAGAGGAATTTGGAGATAACGCGAAAGTGAAGTCTAGAATTGTGTATGCTAAGAGTTTGGCTAGAGAGATGGAGGGTGGTGGGGATGTGATTCCAAGGAACAGTTTGGTGGCTAATTTTGTTGTTGCAGGAGAGGAGGCCGGTTTTGTTAATATGGTTCGTGGTGTTGTTGGTCATCCTGAGTTTGTCCCAAAATTGTCTATGAGTGGGAGTGTAGTGTTGTGTGGTTTGGCTGTCTGTTGGGTGGTGAAGAAGTTGTTTGGTTTCAAGAAAAAGGAGGTGAGTTATACGGAATTGGAGAAGGAGATGTTGCGGAGAAAGATTAAGTCGAGGCAGGAGGAGTTGTTAGAGAAGGGAAGAGTGGAAGTTGTTCAAGAAGCTAGGAAGTCACCAATGGTGACGTTTGAAAAGCATAAGATAGATAAACAAGAACTAATGAAGAATATAATAAAATTAAAGGGTTCGAAGGATTTATTGTCATTGGCGGATTCTTTGAGTTCTCAAAGAAGAAAATCTAGAGATTTTGATGATAAAATCCTGGAAATTAGAGATATAGCCAGGAAAATTGGGGAGACTGAGGGCCAAGAACTGTTGCAGGTTGATAAGGATGAGCAAGAAGAAGGTGATGTGGATGGTGACTTTTCTGATGAGATAGGACTGATCAAAGAGCAAACAGAAGGTGATGTGACTTTTTTGGGTAATGTCTCGAATGGAGGTTCAGAACGTGGCAGCAGCATTGAAGGAACTAGGTTGAAAACATTTTCAGTTGAAGCTAATGATTTGAATGCTGAATCTTCCAGTAAGGTAGCTTCCTTTGTCAACGGGGTGGTGCAAGCTTCTAGTGCTTCAAATGATGGCCTTTTAAAAGATACGCAGAATATGAACCAGGATGGTAACAATAATTTGCACACAACAGACACAAAAGATGTTGTTCAATTATCTGATGCTCGTCATGGCAATATGTTGGAGACCAGTTCCATTAAAATAAAACCAAGGGTCATAAGGTCAGTTAAAGAAGCTAAGGAATTTCTTTCTAGAAAACATAGTAAAGAAGAGCTTGACCAATCCCTAGTTAAAACTTTGCAAGAAGGTGCCAATGTTTCAGGACAACCAAGTGATAAGGAGTCTGATAAAAGCGCAAGTCAGATATTGGATGTGGACAACAAAGCTTTTGGACCTGCCAAATTTGGCGGAACCTCTGGATCAATATCTGCTCGACATGGTAATGAAAGATCAACTATAACAGATGGGGAGTATGGTCCTATCAAGAAAGACTATGTTGAGTATTCCAACGAAAAATATAGAGTTAATGATATTCAAAACTCAGCGATTGCCTTAGATCCTGAAGCTATTGGCGGAAGTACAGAGACAGGACCATCTGTAAAGACGGAAAACTGGATGGAAAAAAATTTTCATGAAGTTGAACCCATTGTTAATAAGATAGGAGCTGGATTTAGAGAGAATTTTATGGTTGCTAGAGAGCAAAAAATTACAGATGCTGATATTAAAAAGCTTGGTAGTGAAGATGATGGTGAACTTGAGTGGATGAAAGATGATAGGCTTCGAGAGATTGTTTTTCATGTCCGAGATAATGAGTTGGCAGGGCGGGATCCATTCTACCTAATTGATGCTGAAGACAAGCTTGCATTCTTTCAGGGTCTTGAGAAGAAAGTTGAGAAAGAGAATGAAAAGTTATCACAGTTGCATGAATTTCTCCATTCAAACATTGAAAATCTCGATTACGGAGCAGGTAGTTTTTTTATGACTATACAAAATGAGCCCCCTTTTTTTGTGAATTCATTGTATAAATTTGATTTTCTAACCAATGCTACAGAGTACTTTCTAGGCTTGTTTTTCTCAAATTGGGTCATAAAAAACTGTCAAGTAAACTGGTTCCAAATGTTTTGGGATCATCTATGAACATCTTTTTCAGAACCTTTTTGTGTCTCACATCAGACAATTATCTAATCTGTCTGTTAGATTTATCATATATGGATCGGTTAACTATGTATATTTGAGTTTATACATCAAAAATAGAAATACTTATATTTAACAACTCTGCTGCTAATAGTATATTGCTCTTCCTCTAGATGGTATCAGCTTATATGATCCACCAGAGAAAATCATACCACGCTGGAAAGGGCCCCCATTAGAGAAAAATCCTCTGGTCCTCGATGACTACCTTAAACAACGAAAGGCACTTTTTGCTGCAAATGCTGGCACTTTATATCCTGTTAAGAAGGATGAGGAGAACTCTCTTCAAAATCTAACGGAGTCCCTTACCCATGAGAATACTGCAGCTACTTTGGCAACCAGTGATTTGAAAAAGAAGCAAGATAAGGATCCAAAACATTCCAAGACAGTGATACAAGGCAGTGATGGTTCTGTGAGATCTGGTAAAAAGTCAGGCAAGGAATTTTGGCAACACACAAAGAAATGGTCGCGGGAGTTTTTGGAATCCTATAATGCAGAGACAGATCCAGAAGTTAAATCTGTCATGAAGGATATTGGGAAGGATTTGGATCGATGGATCACAGAAGAAGAAATACAAGAAGCAGCTGGTCTGATGACCAAATTATCTGACAGGAATAAGAAATTTATGGAAAAGAAACTCAACAAGATTAAAAGAGAAATGGAATTGTTTGGCCCACAAGCTGTGGTGAGCAAATACCGTGAGTATGCAGAGGATAAAGAAGAAGATTATCTACGGTGGTTAGATCTCCCACATGTCCTGGTGAGTATGCAAATGTGCTTCTTGTTTTTCTTTCGTGTTGATCTGAGCCTGCTCATTTTGAGATATAGTATGTGTATCCTGTTCATTTTAGATGTCGCCTGTAGTCTATCCTACATATTTTTACATGATAATTTTTAAAGCTCTATTAACAAACTCAACATCGTGATTTTATATATAAATTGATTAATATTCCATGGTCAAATATGGTAGCTATTTAATTTTTTTTTTTCATAATGTTTTTCGATGTGCTGTTTGGTCTTTGAAAAATGTGCTACACTTGTGCATGAATGTAATTTTGGTCTAACTGCACTGAACAACACAAATTATTGAACCGTTTGCTTATCTCTTGTTTATATTCCAGTGCATCGAATTGTACACAATTGAAGAAAGTGAACAAAGAATAGGATTCTATTCATTGGAGATGGCTGCAGATCTTGAACTGGAACCAAAACCATGTCACGTGATTGCATTTGAGGATGCTAGTGACTGCAAAAATCTTTGTTACATCATTCAGGCTCATTTGGATATGCTTGGAAACGGCCATGCATTTGTTGTTCCAAGGCCTCCTAAGGTAAAGAGTGTGTTTTAACATTATATAATTTGATCTACTTTTGGTTGTTTATTAAGTAAACAAAGGAAGTTCCACTAAAGGACTAGTAAAGGCGAGCCTGCTTACATGCCCCATTTGTTTTATCGAGGGTTTAACCCACTTTTTGAGTAGATGTACTGAGGGGTTTTTTTAGTACCAAATTGACGGGATCAATAATTTGGATATGTTTTGTTATTGTTTGTGTGAGTGTATTATCATTGTGTTGCCCCTTCTTTCAGTCTAAAAGAATATATTTGTCTTCTACTCTGACTTATTATGTTGAAAATTTGTCCCAAGAGGCCTCTATAGTGAGGCGTACCCGATGTTAGTCTTCTAATTCTCTTCAACCATGCAAGAATGTGCAGTAATGCTTTCACTTAAGACCTTATGCTATTTAGATTTTTTATGATTTGGTTGACAAATCAATCACATTGCTGAAACAGCTTAGTCTTGGCTACACTTTTATCTATTACATATTTTCTTTTCTACAAATAAATACTTGTCTTTTCTTTAACTATCGCCGATCCTTACCAGGATGCTTATCGAGAAGCCAAAGCAAATGGATTCAATGTTACTGTGATCAGGCAAGGAGAACTACAGCTCAATGTGGATCAAACACTGGAAGAGGTGGAAGAACAAATCACTGAGATTGGAAGTAAGATGTACCATGATATGATAATGAAGGAGCGTTCTGTGGATATAAGTTCTGTGATGAAGGGTGTGCTGGGCAGCGGCGAACCCACTAAGAGGTAATTTCTCCAATTTGGTCAAATCACAATTGTTAGCAACAGAATATGGTTGTATAATTCTTGTTCATTGGCATTAGATGGAAACACTGTGAATGTATTTATCAGAATAGTGGTTCTGCATTGCAAACTAAACAACCTTTGAATCTCTTGGCTGTTCCCTTCCTAGGAAAAGGGCAAAGAGGATGCGGAAAAGACCTAGCAGGAAATGATGGTGAATCACGCTTGCCTCTTTAACAACAGGTGAAACCCAGGAAGTGGGTAACAATTAACCATTAAAGAAGACAACTATTAAGGCCTTTGATGACGGAGTTTCCCTCATTCCTTGTGGCCCCGCAAGTGCAGCTGAAACATTTTATCAGCAGGCAGAGAGTAAAACAGAATGCCCGCCTGATATCTTCTATTCACTTAGCAAACTGTTGGTTGCAAATGCAAGCATCTGGGAGTGGCAAAATGTACATGTCTAAAAATGGGAAGAGTTGATACTTTTACTGACCATTATAGTAACCTTTCTTTTGCTCCATGAAAGGGTTGTGGCCGGAGAGAGCTTTGTTCAGCCGGTCAACTCATCAAAACAACCTGTCCATCCCGCAGTACTTCTGGCCATGACTTGCATTTCAGAACCAAGCGGTCCAAAATGTTGGAGCACGTTATGGCCAGTGCCACTGTGCAGAAGGTTAGCTTGTCATGGTACTCGTGACCTCTGAATTCTAAATGGCTATGATGTATTTTTGTGTTAGTTGATAACGGCTTGATAGCACCCATTATTGTTACTTATTTAATGTATGTACGAGTTGATGTTGTTTAGCTGAATGATATAATCACTGAGCAGAATTTAATGGTATTTTAAGTTCTGCTTCTAGCTTTTCTGTTCCAGGGGATTTTTTAATAATCATTACATGCACGACGTGGCTAATCTACACATCGATTGAGTTGCCACAAAGCAAGAAAAGAAAGAAAATTAAACAAATGGATTTTCACCTCTGCAGCCACAGGCATTTCACAGAAACGACGTGCCAAAGTTCCACATTTTAACTTTAAAAAAATCAAAATCAAAAGGATCTGGTTGAGCGCGTTGGTCACTTGCATGAATTTATATGAAGTTTGGTCGGCATTTTGAACCAAATGATAAACTGGAAAGCTCCTCAATTGCATTTTGTTGGACTCTTGGGATTGGGAAACAAAAGATTTGTGTTGTGTGTTTTACATTCCATTGATTTCTAGTCATTGAAGACAAGTACAATACCTCAGGAGGCCATACAAAAGCCATGGCTAGTTTAAACATTTGAATAACCATGCCATATAAAAAATGACCAAAAATTTCCTGCCAAAGCAAGTTTCAAGTTGCAACTAAGCAACTTTGACAACAAAAACATGCGACCAACATACCAAGCACGGCTCCAGCAAAGACCTGTGATGGAGTGTGGCCAAGAAGTTCCTTGAGCTTTCTTTGGCTGATGGGGTGACCTTGAAACAAGTCCGCAATGATCATGTTAAGAACCTATGTCAAGTGAAAAAAATAAGGTAAGATGGATTTGTAAGGTAAACAAATATGTAGAAGATATATCTCATGAAGGTAAACTATTAACTAAAGGTCACAGTTCTCCGAAGAAAGCAAACAAAAGAAAATGTACCTAGATCATATACCAAATGAGAACACACGTGTGTAATCAATTCAAGTAACTAGCTAGTTGTCTTTAGAATTTGAAGGGGGGGAGGAAGATTTCAGAAGAAATGATAGAAAATTGAAAGAGAAGAAGTGCAACTAATTTACTTCTTTGATCAAGAATCCATGAGCAGCTAGCATAAGAAGACTTGCAAATACAAGTTTCATGCTTTGACATAAATACAGGGTCTCGAAAAACGCTGAAAATCCAGAAATGGTTGCAGGGCACTTATTTACTTTCAACATTGCAAGATTAATATATGATAACTATGACTTACGCTACTCGGAAAAAAAAAAAAAAAACACTGACTTATGTTTCTGTCCTTGATAATACTATAAAGCAAATTACAAAAATAGTAAGTCATGCAGTAAATGTGAGTATTGGATACCAATGGGGATCAGATAGTTAACAGGTGGGCCACGCACCCATATTCCAATCAAGAATTCTCCTACAAGAATCAATGAATTAAAAGGTATCTACATTATAGACACTAGTTACATATCCCTTCCAGCAATTAGCCTCATAATATGCGAAGCATAGAATTTTCTGTAATTAAATTTTTAACATAATTAATATATTAAGTGCCTGGAAGTAGCCAATACTTAGTTAATTCACAAAAATTCTATAATACCTAGTCCATCAATTACTTGAACAACCAATTCATAAAGATTAGACATTCAACTGGCCATTTGACAAGTCTATAACAATTTAAAATTTTGAAGTTTATTGACAAAGAAAAAACCAAATCCTGGGCTTTTTCAGACTTCAGACACAACTGCAAGCAGAGATGAAAGAAAACAAATGAGCCCAGCTAATGTGTTGCATCTTGACATTCTGACTTGTTCCTTCTTCCCCCAACGTCAAGCATACACTAAATTAGAGGAATCACATCCGATTAAATATAACCAAAAGCAAAATACAGAGCCAAAATTTTATAGTTAAAAACTCATCCACTATCTGTGACTTCACCAAGCCAAGTCAATTACACTGGACAAGCTTCTGAGTCCCTGGAGGGCTTCAAAGAACCAACAATTTCACATATACTTCTATAGGTTCTTACATTGTATTTATATGGACTATGGAAATAGTTACTTTTAGCTCTGGAAAGTAAGCAGAAGTCTTCCCCCAAATAACTTTCAGTGTAGGTTATAGCAGGCAAATCATCAAAAACTACAGACTTGACATAAAAATTCAAAAGACAAGACCAAGAGCACCTGATAAAATGATCCCTAACAGATTTACTAAAGCATGAGAAAATCAGTCACTTATTTAGTGTAATAAATTTGTTACATCTGTTCGATTCAATGGTTAACGTTAGTTCTATTTCTATATTTGTCCACAAGCTGCCTCATAATAAATGGCTTGATCTTTAATACCATTTGGGTTACTTAACAGTTCAAACTTTTATATCACGTGACACTTTTGTATTTTATATACCATAGCTCTACCGAGGTAGTGCCACTTTTTTCCCCATAACTTAATCATCTCAATTCTATTGCCACCACTCAAGGAAAACACTTTGCATAGCATTCTTGGTGTCAGTTTTGTAATATATGGCAACGCCTTACAGACAAAGCAGAGGTAAGTTCTTAAGTAAGAATGAAGAAAGTCACTGGCCCAACTCCTATCCATGTATCCAACAATTTGCTTTTTCCTATTCAATTTTCAACACTGATAAGTAACCTATATCCTAGTACTAGCAACAAAAACTACAAAAACAATCAAAACAGTACAACAGTAAAATAACTTACCCAACCTAGCCACACACCTAAAAACAGCATAAAAAGCCATAAAATTTTCAACCAAAAAAGAAAAAAAAAACCTAAAAACTAAAAAAAATAAATAAATAAAAGAAGAAGCATCTGTTACCTCAGCTTGCATACCAGCGTGGCGCCTAACACCAATTGCATCATACATGACAATCAAACTAAACCCCAAACAAACCGGAAATAACGAATCTGCGACTCCATGACAAAACGCCACTGACGTCGTCAAAGCCGTACAGAGAGCCGAGTGCGAAGAAGGCATCCCTCCAGACGCACACATTATTCTAAAATCCCATTTTCTCTCCACGAAGAAATTCAAAAACACCTTTATCGATTGCGCCGCCAGCCACGCAAACAACCCTGACACGAACGTCGGATTCGCCGCCAATGTCGCCACAAAAGGACTGAGTTTCACCTTCGCAGTCGACGTCACGCTCAACAAAGCCACCCCAAACGCCCCGTTTTGCAAGTAATTATTGCTCCGTAAATCCACCACACTCTCTAAATCGGTGTTGTAGGCCTGAAAACGTGAAACCCATTTCTGGGTCTGCGAGGAAGCGAAGCCTCTTATAGACTGCAAGATTGGAACTAAAACACGTAAAAGGTTTCGACGGCAATTCTGATTTTTGTGGTTTGGTCTGGGGTTGCTGGGATTGGACGGGTTTCTGTAGCAGAAAGTGATGACAGAAGACGGTTTGAAGTTGTTAAAATGAGTGAAGTTGAAGAACGAGAAGCGAGGTGGTTGGGAGAGAGGAGGCTTGGTTTTGGTGTTTATGGGGGTGAGAGAGAGAGAGCTCAACGTGGGTTTTATCCTGAAAGAGGCCATGAGTCATGACAGAGGTTTTTTGTGGTGTTGTGTGAGTTTTGTCAGCATTTCAATAGAGAGAAGAAGACGAAACTGTGTTTGTGTAGAGATTTTGAGAAGAGGAACTGAGGAGTGATTTTATTTTTATAGGCGCGATTGGCGAACGTTCACTGGGGGGATGAAATCGTGTGGTGGAAGAAGAGCCCTTGGTTTATATTCATTATAACGAAGATGCCATTCGCGCACTTATTTGGCAAAGAATATGCCGAGTGTTGTACCCAAATGCGGACCACCCGGTCCTAGACCGAGACCAGGACTCCAGGAGCGCCTATCCACTCAAGACTCATTTAAATTTTTAAGCCTGGAAAATGCCACCTATTATTTGGCATTTGCATGTATGTATCAGGTTTTCAATGGAACACAATGTCATTTATATGTGCCCACCCAAGTAAACCGTAACGTGTGCACATCCTGGTTCACCTTAATCAATCGTGGGGTTTAAATTCCACAAAATATATTTTACAAGTGTTATTAGTGTAGTTTTTTCTTTTTACCATGAATAAATATCTGAATAGCATAAATAATGTTTGATTCTAAAAGGTTTTATTAGGCTTTAACTTTTACAAGAAAAGGCATGAATGTAATATGTAATTTAACGAGCAAAATATGTACACACATATTGTCTGTCTTCTTAAATAATTATAGACACTACAAGACCATCTTATGGATACAGACTTCAGGGGTGGCACTTGCAGGGTTGGAATGTATTATTATTAGCATGGGCTGTAATAGGCCCATATTATTAGCTCCTTATCAATATGATCTTCGACACTTTGTTTTCTTTGAAAATGTTAATTCAATAATTATTGAGTATGTCTCGATCTTGGCAACTGGTGGACATGATATTGAATCAGTTCAAGCACACGCATGTAATTGATGCAATTACCAGGAAGATTTGTAAGTTTAAACCATCACGTTTATATAACAATTCAATAAGTATCTAGTATTAAACTAAGATTCAATGACTACAATTTAAAAAGATATAAATATTAAGACGTTGTGAAAAAATAAAATAAATTAAGATGTTAGGAAGTCTTTTTGTAAATCAAAAGACAAACAATTTCTTAGAACTTTTGAATGAATAATGGCAAAATTTAATGTCTTAAAGTTTTTTTGTCATATTTCATACTTTATAATTATAAATTTATAACTCAATTAGTGTATTGTATATAATTTCATAAATATGAATGACGTATCATCAATATTTTGTATTTTTTTTTAATCTGATAAAAAAGATTTAAATTAAAACCCAACTTGATCGAGAGGTGTGGTTATCATCCATTGCTATTGTTTTTAAATTATTAATTTCTATTTTCAAAGTTGTAAACTATATATTATTATATGTTTATCTTTCAAGTTTTGAATCTCTCATTGTTAGTGGAAAGTGGGATAGGCACGGTAGTATAGTCATTCTCACCCATACATCAAGGTCATAAGTGCTTTTGAAAGTAGAAATCTAGATTATGCTTCACAATATTATGTTAGTTGATTTCGACGATTTTCAGATTTGATGTCAGTAATTTAAAAAAAAAAAAAAAATCTCTCATTGTTCAACGATGATCCATTATTGGTGTTCTTAACATCACAAAATAAGGTACCTTATTTATGTTTCAAAATAATTAACACCTATAAATTACATTTAGGATAAAATTTGTTGTTTTACATCTGAATTCGAAAGTGTGAAAACAAAATTAAATCAATAACAACCTCATCAAACGCGCATTTACAATTGTAGACTGAAATTACCTTTTATATCCCAGCCATACTACGAATAACAGGGGTAATTTGGTCAATTAAGTGACGCAGAAACATGCAAACAAGAGTAACGTTAGAGACTTTCCAAATAGGGTTGATGTCTCATATATACCGAATCACTCTATTTTCCCGGTTCATCGCCTATCGTTTTTTAACACTTTGAAAAAGCTCTCCCTCTCTTTTCAAAACCAAAAAAATTTCAAAGCGATCACCGTCGATTAGGTCACCATCCGAGTCAGACCATAACACCACTGCCACCGCCCACTCAGCGATCAACTCGGTCCAACAGAAATGGAGAATTTGATATCATTGGTGAACAAGATTCAGAGAGCGTGTACGGCACTCGGCGATCACGGTGAAGAGAGCGCGTTGCCGACTCTATGGGACTCCTTGCCCGCCATTGCCGTCGTCGGTGGCCAGGTCAGATCTCCATTTCTTCTTATTATCTCATCACCTCCGACTCGTTTTATTGATCATGTATCGGTTTTGTAAATTTCACGTTGCAGCTTTGATTTATATGTTTTCAAACAATATTAAAGGATTGTTTTTTTATCTTGAAAATGTTGTGTGTTTATTTCGATGAAGTTTTAGTTTTCTTTTTCTTCTTTCAATATATAGAATTAATCAGAGCCGAAACTGTCTCTTAATTTGTCCCTGGACTGTATTTTGCGAGTTTTGCTTTATATACGATGATTTTATCTCATGCACTTCGATTAAAAACATTTTTTATTTTATTTTTTGCAATATTGATTTGTTTATCGTCTTGTTTGTAAATGAACTGATTATTTATATAACAACTATGGTAGTTAGACTACACATGTAAAAATAATCGCTTAATTAGTTCATTTAATAGCACTGGTTTTGAGAGTGCACGTAGTCAAATGAGAAATTTTGAAATGGAAGTTTTTACTCTGTTCTTCAAGTATATGGAATCGAAAATTGGTTTATTTAGAATATCATTTAAAAAATATCATTTGGAATACCACACTCTCTAACTGTATCAATTTCTATCACTTCCTCTTTTTGTTCGAAAACTGGATATTTCATGACATATTAATTATATGTTTTAACTTCAAAGTATTTATGTGTTTGCCGGATGGTTTTTATAAATATTATTTGATAGGACTATAAAGGGGATGGATTTGTGACGGACTCCCACTTCTTCACTTCGGCGAGCATATGGAAGTCTACACATTTATCGGAAGTGCATGTAGTCTAGTATAATCTACCTATATGTTAATAGCCAATTTTTAGCTGGTTTTAGGGGCAAAAAGGATTTTGTGAAGACATATATGTGGTTGGATGAATGGCACTAGTGATACAAATTATATGCATAGCATTGATGCATTTGTTTTTGTTGACAACCATTAATAACTCATCTCTTATGAAGATGGATTTGATTGAATTTTCACAATTCTTTAATGATTTATAGAGCTCCGGGAAGTCTTCAGTGTTGGAAAGCGTTGTTGGAAAAGACTTTTTGCCTCGCGGGTCTGGTAATTTATGTTGATAGATTTTTCCATTTTGCATCGTAGAGGGAGATGAAATCCATAATTTGCATACAAACATTCATTTCCTTTGAGATCCAAATAAATTGTGGGTCTGTTGTATGCAGGCATTGTTACTAGGAGACCTCTCGTCTTGCAGCTTCACAAGATTGATGAGGGAAAAGAATATGCAGAGTTTATGCACCTTCCAAGAAAGAAATTCACTGATTTTGGTATGTTTTATCTCTTGGCTGGAAAAGAGGACTTTGACTCAGTAGTGATATTTGATGATCCTTTTTTTTTAAAAAAAAATTATATATATTTTGAGTTAGTGATATATATTTCTGTGGTCTTCTAGTGAGCTCCTTTATTTTCTTTTGGTTGGTTGTGATGCTACATTTTGATGAAGTTTGTTTTTGCTTTTCTTTATTTAATCTGTCTATATTTTTCTTATTCCCTCTCACATGATAATTTAACTTGTATTATGCATGCAGCTGCTGTGAGGCAGGAGATTTCTGATGAGACTGATCGAGAAACGGGACGCTCAAAAGCGATCTCTACTGTTCCAATTCATTTAAGTATCTATTCCCCTAATGGTGAGGCAGAAAGTTCCTTATTAGAAGCTTTGTAAGCTAGGAAGCAGTGTGGATGGATGGTTTTTAACAGCTAGCAAGTCAGTTTAAAAGGATGATTTTTAACTAAGTAATTTGTGGAGGGTGCTATTTTAATTTCTTTAATCTGGTCACCAAATTTATTCCAGAGTCAATATCTTAAATTCTACATTGCAAATGATGTATTAACATATTGTGGATCAGTTTTATGCTATAGGGCAAACAAGGTGCAGATAGTTTTATCATCATTGTAGTAGCTTTTATTACCTTTTGTCCTCTCCAAGATCTCGCCTCCGTACCTTCAATTTCTATTTCTTTTCTTTTGTTTTTTTCCCTTGTTAAACATTGCACTTTCAGTAAATGCACAATTTCAATATATCATTGTTATTTTTCTTTGTTCAAGCTGTTTGATATATAAATTATGATTGTTTGACTTTGCAGTTGTGAACTTGACACTGGTAGATCTTCCTGGGCTTACAAAAGTAGCTGTTGGTGGGTTATATGTCCCTCAATTATAGTATGTTCATTTTGATTAATACATATTTACTAGTCCTGCATCTATTATAGTATGAGACTAATTTATGGACGTGATGCTGATTGTGTCTTGCAGATGGTCAACCTGAAAGCATTGTGGTAGACATTGAGAATATGGTTAGGTCTTATATTGAGAAGGTAATCATCATTAGTTAATCTGAAGCTTCCTGGTTGTAATCTAACTGTAGAAAATGCTGTTGGTTGGCATTTGTTTGAGCTTTTGGACCAAGTTTTGTATTTCGTATGTAAATTTTGGTCAAATGACTAAGCTTAACAAGTTTCAGGAAACGACACTTAAAAAGCATTATGACATTGTAGATATACTCATAAAAAATGTTAACTTGTTTCTTTATTGTTTTCCTTGTATGGAAGGATATGTTTTTGGGTGAGAATCATTAACATTTTTTTCCTGTCCTCTAATGCAGCCCAATTGTATTATCCTGGCAATTTCTCCTGCCAACCAAGATCTGGCTACATCAGATGCAATTAAAATCTCTCGTGAAGTTGATCCTAAAGGTATTGGATTCTTAACAACTTTCTGAACTTAAATATGTGATGTGTGATTATGAGCAGCAATAGCTTCTGAAAGATTACAAAAGTAGGAAAAAAATAAAAGAGAGAGAGAGACTAAATATATCGATATATCAATGCAAATTTGAGCGGGGCTGTGGGAAGAAAGGAAACAAAAAAAAAAAAGAATATTCAATTCCAATGGCAAGGTGTTTCTGTTGATGGGTTTAGTTGGCATTGGAAACATGTGTGCTGTTGAATTTTTGCATTGAACTTGGCCTCACATTTTATTTGCTGTTATGTTTGTTAAACTTGACTGATTGTGATTTGACTTTCATTCTTATCGCTGAGTGTGCTTGTGTGTACATGGGGTGTGTGTTGTTATTGGCTCTATGGTTTACAGACACTTCCCAAAAGGAAAATTGTTTTATGTCACATTTGAATTTTAACCACTTCAGTCTCTTAATTATTTTCTGTTTCTTGACTTATCAAATTGTAGGGGACAGGACATTCGGAGTTTTGACAAAGATTGATCTTATGGACAAGGGTACTGATGCAGTTGATGTAAGTTTGCATCATATTGACAAAGATCAACTAGTCTAATTACAATGTAAATTCATTGTAAAGTCAGTAACTCAGTTCTTCCATATCAGATTTCTGAAGCTTGCTCTTTTCAGTAGAAAGAATTATATGCCATATGCAGTTTTATGAATTTATTGATATATATCTTGCAGGATTAGGTCAAGTACCTATTTTGTAAGATTTGCTTGTTACTGCAAAGATACTAGCAATTTTCATTTCCTTTAAAAGTTAGTTTAGCATTTTTTAGCAGTTAGTGCTACATTTGATGGTGTATGCAGTCTGCTGTAATAAAGTTTTTGTTCCTTTGTTGGACTTACTTCGGTAACGGTGAAATTTCTATTAGAATTTTAAGGAACATAACTTTATTATAAAGGTTTTTGAATACGCAGGCATGTGCTTTTGGATGGACTGCCAAGATATATGCTATCATATAGATCTAATGACATTATTAGATTATTAATGTCCATTATATTGAAACTTAATGGTTTAAAAAGTACAAAAATTTAAAACATGTATATGTTCTTAGAAAATTTGTTTGGCTCATTATTGCAACTATAAAGGTGCTACATAGTAATAGAATCATTATTCACAAAGCAGGGGAGGATGGATATGTTAGTTTTGTTTTATTTTGTGTTAACTGTTATTAGATTGAATTAATCTAATAAAATAGACAAAAAGTTTGAAACATAGTCAAAGAATCTGTTGTATGTGAAGTTGTTATAAAATTATTATTATTATTATTATTATTTTCTATGTTCTTCCAATATATAATATTCCATTTTATTACTATGACTTCCTCCTGATATGGTGGTATTGTAGATCCTTGAAGGAAGATCATATAAGCTACAGTATCCTTGGATTGGTGTTGTTAATCGCTCTCAAGCTGATATTAATAAAAGTGTCGACATGATTGCTGCTCGGTGTAGAGAGCGTGAGTACTTCCAAAGTACCCCAGAGTACAGTCATCTTGCTAGCAGGATGGGTTCTGAGTATTTAGGAAAGGTGCTTTCTAAGGTATGAAGGATTCTTGCAATGCAGTTTATGTGAAAATTATTATCTTTGGTTTCTTATGCTGTGCTCTTTAAGGCTTGGTAATATCAATGAAAACGCTTAAGATTGAAGTGTTGAAATGGAAACTGGACAAGCAGGGCATTTTCTTTCTACACTAGAAAAATAAGAAAAGACAAATTTTACTTTTTACCCTTAGCTTCATTTACCTGTTGGTTGTGGCTTTTAAGAAACTTGAGGTTATATTTTGTTTTGGCAATCAGTTTCAGCTCTTTCTTTATACATAATTTTTCAGCATTTGGAAACTGTCATCAAGTCTCGAATCCCTGGTCTTCAGTCTCTTATTAACAAAACTATTTTAGACCTAGAGGCAGAACTGATCCGTCTTGGGAAGCCTGTTGCTACTGATGCTGGAGTAAGCATTTGTCTTATTCGTTACTTTCCATTTTTAAGTCATCCAAATGCATTTTTCTCTGTTGATATTTGCATGATGTTTGCAAAGTGAATCATTGCTAACATCCTTGTTATCTAATGCAGGGGAAGTTATACATGATAATGGAAATTTGCCGTGCTTTTGATCAAACATTCAAAGAGCATCTCGATGGCATGTATGTATCCAAGGCTGTTTTTATAAATTAACTGGAGTATATAGTGTTGTAATTTGACCTTTAGGTTTGAATTTTGATGATAATTAATGTCTGCAGACGTGCTGGTGGTGATAAAGTATACGGTGTGTTTGACAATCAACTGCCTGCTGGTTTGAAGAGGCTGCAATTTGACAAAAATCTTTCTATGGATAATGTAAGAAAGCTTGTTACTGAAGCTGATGGATATCAGCCACATCTAATAGCTCCTGAACAAGGATATCGACGTCTCATTGAATCCTGTCTAGTAACTATCAGAGGTCCTGCTGAGGCAGCTGTTGATGCAGTATGCACTCATGTCTACATCGATAGTTTTTTTTTTGACGTCTCATGCCATGTGGTGATCAAGTCATACTTTCGGATTTATCTAATATTCAATCAAATTAAAAGGAACTGGATTTTATATGAATAATTATGTGGCTGAGCCATTCCTAAATGCTTGCTTCTAAAGTTAATCCTTTTTATCCTGGGAAACTTGAATGCCAGGCTTGTGCTTGTTGTGTCTGCCCACAAATTTTATGCAATCATATTGTTGTTACTTTGATCTGCACTTTTCCTCTGATTTTGCTTTTGATTGTTTTGGAAAAAGTTGCCCACGAATTTTGTGCAATCATTTTGTTGTTGCTTTAATCTGCACTTTTCTTTTGAGTTTCGTTTTGATTGTTTTGGAAAAGGTTGCAAATAGTTTCACCATCAACTGTTCACAGTATAAATTAGGAAAGGTTGAAGGAGCTGCAGTTTGAAAACGTTATACAAAAACCTGTCAAATTTGCTGTAAATATTTACATGTTTTCTCCAGAAAAAGTGTGGGGTATGGTTTGTGATTCTTGTGCATCATTTGCAGTACTTTGTTTTTACATTATTTATCTTTTCTGCTGTTTATTATGGGTCATTTGTTTGATTAATAACTGTTTTTGCCTTATTACAGATCCATGCTATATTAAAGGACATGGTTCACAAGTCCATCAGTGAGACTATGGTAAGCCCCTGACCATTCTAATTTTGTTAGTCCATTACAGATTTTGTTTCTGAATTTTATTCTAATACATACATGATATGTTATTGAGAGGGAAAAAGAAACTAAAAAACATGGAGGATATTTGCTGTTTTATTATTATTTATACAGTGATGATCTGTTACACCTGCGAGCTTCACCTGTTAGCTAATGGATGTTGCATAGACATCCATAATATAAAATGACAGGAAAGTAGACGGAAAGTTGTAGGAATAGCTTTGTATCTCCTTGAAAAAATTATTTTCTATAAAAGGACACTGAATTACTCATCAAAGGTCATTTATTTGTTAAGTATTTATAATTATCGAAGTGGATGGCTCTTTGTATTGCATATAGGAACTAAAGCAGTACCCTAGTCTCAGAATGGAAGTTGGAAATGCAGCTGTTGAATCACTGGAAAGGATGAGAGATGAAAGTAAGAGAGCAACTCTTCAGCTAGTAGACATGGAATGTAGTTACCTGACAGTTGACTTTTTTCGTAAGCTTCCTCAAGATGTTGAGAAGGGTGGAAATCCAACACATTCACTTTTTGACAGATATAATGATTCATACCTCCGCCGAATTGGTAAGTGCAATGGAACACCTATGTGATGATGGGGACTCTGATTGATACATGAAATTTTGAAAAGATTCACAATTAACGCACTAGATCGTGCTGATTTACCATAACCCAATGAGGTCTAATTTGGTACTGGCTGCATAGTCTTGAGTATGTGAGGTTTTCTGTTTGCTGTGATTGGTGAATTTACTTGGAGTTATACATTTGTCTCTTGCTTGCATATTTAGGGCGTGCTCGACACACAGGAAATTTTGTAGGATTGGATTAAAAATTTCCATTCCTATGTTGACTTGTGTTTGAAAGCTTGGTAGGGATTCAAGAACCCATTCCAATCATGTTTGAAATCCTGTTTATGGGATTGTCCTTTCTTAACTATTATAGTAGGATTTTTCAAGAAAACGAATGGTTCATTAATTGCATTGACAACTTTTTTGTCTCTCTTTCCTCCATTTTTCCTTTTTTATTGTTTCTCTTTTTTTTCTTTTTTTTTTTTTTTTTCTTTGAGTTCTCCACTTCCAGCTTGTTTTATTTATCTATCCTCTACTTTTCTTTTTTAATTTTTTTTGTTCATTAATGCATGATATAATTTTAATTAGATCAGAAATTATATCAGAGATAGTGTTTTTTTTAATCTAATCTAATCCCATCAAATCTCAATCTTTCCCATCTCATTCTCATTTTCTTTTTTATTCTGCGCACCAAACGGGATCTATGTATTCATGAATAAGGAATTTGACCAATACATGATAATTGTGGAGAGATTTGTATTCAGAACACCTGTTAAATAGACACCTGATACTAGTTTACAAAAAACCAACAAACTCAGCCATTGGTTGGGCAGTGTAGTTATTTGTTATAGTACTGATAGGTTGCTTGCACATTTTGTAATTTGCCTTGCACTGATTAAGGTTTCATTTTCTTTTGTTTTTCCTGGGAAACAAACAGGAAGCACTGTTCTGTCCTATGTCAATATGGTTTGTGCAAGCTTGAGGCACTCAATTCCAAAGTCAGTTGTCTACTGTCAAGTACGAGAGGCCAAACGGAGCTTACTGGATCATTTTTTCACTGAGCTGGGTGCAAAAGAGGTGAGTATTCAAGATAAACACAACTGGAATCCATCTTTTATATCGCTTCCAAAGTAAGATTTTTTTTTTTTTCCCCCAAAAAAGGGCATGATTTCATAACTATTTTTCAGACGAAAAGGTTGTCTGCATTGTTGGATGAAGATCCAGCAATCATGCAACGCCGAACCAACCTCGCAAAGAGACTGGAGTTGTACAGAAGTGCCCAGTCAGAGATTGAAGCGGTTGCCTGGGCTAAGTAGAGGCAAAATCTTTCTTCTGGGTTCTTTAGATATTGGAATAGATAGTGGCTTTTGATTCTTTTATTCATGAATACTAGTACTTCTATAGACGAAGTTGAGAGAAGGGCCATGGCTTCCTCGGCTAGTATATTTTTTGTATGATCCATTTTAATTTAATGATTATTATTCTGGTAAATTAACTTCATTATTAAATAAGGAAAAAAAAATGCTGGAAGAATTTCCTATGAGTCATATTGTGTTAGAGTATTGTTTGGCACTAGGGCAAGGAACATACAAATTCCTCTGCCCTTTGATTGAAATTATGAATACATCTTGAATTTATAACATGTTTTCGGGATCAATTTTATAAGAAGTTCTACTTTATGAATTTAATTTGACATGCCTTCAAATTTGCAGATAAGGAAATTGATCTAATAAGTCTTTAAATAAAAATATTAAATTTTATTTTATGAGAAAAATAAGAATGTCATATTAAGGCCTATTCGATAATAATAAATTATATACTTTCACATTTATTTTTACAGTTTCTTCCTTCCCTCTATTCAACTTTTGTAGGTGCGGAGGTGCCTAACTTGCCTTTATGATAGTCCATGAGAGAAAGAAAGGTAGAAAAACCATATAGATTGGAAGAGCTTACAAAAAATAAAGCAAAATGTCAGCTTCAAAAAAAAAAGTAATTATAATAAAACAAAATGGAGGTGCGGGGAATCGAACCCCGTGCCTCTCGCATGCGAAGCGAGCGCTCTACCATATGAGCTACACCCCCATTTGCTCCAACCTTTTTAAATTATATATCATATAGTTATATTAATTTCGACAAACAAACTGTGACTCTCACTCGTTGTGTCAATATTTAGTTGGTTAACAAGCTACACATGTGAGACACCTGGACCCGGATCCTTTAACTTACTGTGTCATCTGACTGGAAAGATTTCAGTCGGTACAAGCTAGAGCTGGGTGATAAGGTATTGGCAACATCTTTGAAGATGAGCTCAGAAGGAAAAAAACAATTCATTTTTCTCTTTTGATAATCATTTATGTGTTTATATAAGATGGAGCCATCTGGTTGCAATTCACCAATTGAATTGTTACGGTGTGTCTCACTAAAATCAATGCATGGCATGGACTCATTGAAACACAATCAGACGCAGTAGAGACAGACGGGCTAAATATTGTATATCATATATATGATGAAACCAAAAAAGTTCGATAGATGAATTGCTCATAGAGGCGTGTGGTGATCTTGTAATTTCGAGCATAAAAGTTCTTAGTGATCGTTAATAACTTAATATTAGTACGTCTGAGGAGGCAACGTTCTTGTGCAACAACCCATGCATGCCACACAGAGATGAAATGGGTTGGCACAGAGGTTGAGTTGGAAAAACAAGTAAATTCCAGAACTATACCGAAATTAATATGGACTACTAACCAGACATGTTTGTGGAAGATCACGTTCACAAATTAAGCAAAACCATCATTGACAGACCAATAATTCCTATGAAGAAGGTCGCTCAGTAACTTGTATTTTACGCGTGCTTGTATAGTTTAAACCCAATAACAAATATATGTTATAGAATACAAAGGTTACTCTGTTTAAACGATAGCTCACTTATCGGTTGCCCGAAATTTGGTAAATATCTGAAAGAAGGAGATAGAAAATCATTGAAAACAGTAGCTTGTATTTTACGCGTGCTTGTACAGTTTTGAGAGTTAGTAACAGACTTACCGGTTTTAGTGGGTGTCCAAGGATTTTTGTCGACCGCGTAGATATTTTTAGATAACTGTTTCAATTGACATAAAACCTCTCTGCTTCCCAACAAAACCCAGAAACGGAACCAACAAGAACAAAAAGAAAAATCGAGAGACTATAAAGCACACCAAATTTTCCATTATACTTTAGACTATGAAACATTTAGCTATGTTGAAGATGGAATGGAATGCAGCATCAGCTACGAATGCCTATCTTGATACTCTGAAACTGGTACTTTCTTTTTACCATTTAGCATGAGAATTGTATTCAAATTTGTTTGATCTTTTCTAATAGTCGGCTTGCCTTTGTATTATTTTCATTGTCTCTGACATTGAAATGACAAATTATGAATCATAAGTATGGAGCAACGCCCTTTGTGAGCGTTAAGCTTTGCTGTTTATATTGTAAATTAATTAATTTGATTTCATTTCGATTACAGACTAGTGATTACAAGTGGCGGTGTGATTCGTGGAGGAAAACACAGGAGCCTGGGAGCAATGAATTCATATCAGCTCTAGCAGCAGGCATGAGAGCAAAATTTATAGTGGAGGTCTCCTCTAACTTCTCATCATCAACTTTAGCCTTGGCGGCTGCTGCGCGGCATACAGGAGGGAGATTTGTTTGCATCCTTCCCGAGCCTGTACTTGCTGAATCTAAAAGAGTGATTAAAAGTTGTGGTCTTAAAGACATTGTGGAGTTCAAAACTGGCGATCCCTCTGAGCTTCTATCGCATTATGGGGACATTGATTTCTCCGTAATTGATTGCAAGAATGATGACTACACGAGGTTACTCAATGCGCTCAATGTTAATCCCGAAAATTCAGTTGTGGTGGCAAACAACTTGGTGTGTGAAAAGAAAGGATTGGGAGGTTATGTTAAGGGAAAGAAGGATTGCGTTCAAGTGCGATCTATGAAGCATCCTATAGGGAAAGGAATGGAGATTACTACAATTAGTAGAAAGCTAGAGCATCACATTGGAGGAAGTCACTTCAAAGAAGCAATTGATGATGATGCCATGATGAGAACTGGCAAGAGCAGATGGGTTTCCAAGGTTGATGACAAGAGTGGTGAGGAGCATATATTTAGGCTGCCTAAAAAACACTGTTGAGGTCTCACATTGCAGAGAGAGGACATTGCCCTTCTAAATTGCTGCCTGTGAGACAGAATATGTTTTTTTTTTTTTTCTAGTGTTATTATTGTGAAACATCAGGGAAGGAAGTTCAAAATAGGCTACTGGAACGATGACAAGAACTTCACCCCATATGGAACCTGCAGCGGTTCTAAAATCAGGGACCCCTGGTAGTTTTATTAGCTTGTAAGGTGGCAATATTGATGTTAAAATACATTGCCAACATAGAAGGCTCTATTTTCACATGCCCAACTCTGCTTTTAATAACATAAGTATATATCACCCCGACACATGGTGTCATGGTAATATTGCAAGTGTGATCTGCCAGATAAGGAAACGAAAAGCTTCATGAATAGTAGCTGCTGCTGAGCCCATCACATTGCTTCGCTTCCATGCAATGGTAATTTTCTCACCAAATTTCACCTGAATTTTAGCAAGGCTTGCTATGGAACTAAGTGAAACGTGTTTTGTTGGTCACAAACAAAGAACTGAAAGAAGTTTCATAAGTGTGGTTTGGCCCCTAACTAAAAACAAGTAGTGTGGTTTTGATTGCGTGTTTGCTTTCTTCTATCTTATATGTTACCAAAAAATTTGTAGAGATATATTATGTATACAAGTAATATAAATGTATAATTGTAATTGAATTTCAGTTGCAGCCATCTTCTTGATTTAAGAACTCAATGAAAAAGAAAAAAAAAAGAAGAGTATTATTATAAAGTAAATCCTTGATTTGGTATCCATGGCAAATGAGTGGTGCTGATTTATTTATTTATATATTTATTAGCCTTCTTTTGTGGTTGGCCTGTCAAAGCTAGAGCTTTATTATGTTTAACTTAAAATACAAAACAATTATATGTCAAGCTCACATTTCATCATTACCTTTACTAATCATTTGGTACACCAATTTATAATTGCAATTGGTCAAATTATTGATCCGACACTGACCTGATCCTCCAAAGAAACATATCCTATCGGCTTATTGAAGACTGTTCAAATTTGTTACACAGAAGCCAAAAGTAAATTTCAAGATTCTTTCCAGCATCTTAGGGTGTGACTTGTGAGTTGGTGCTTGCTTACTTTTAAAGGCTGATATTCAGAACTTCAAAACTGTGAATTTTGAATTTTAACTTACAACTTTAGTCCCAACCAATCTCAATCATATATTCATATTAGCCAAAGGCAACATTACATGTCAATTATTTCCCATTATTGAATTATGATAAATTTGAAATATTTGATGGTTTGATCGAAACTTGAACAAGTAACTGTAGATGGGGAAGAGAGATGAGAAGGAACAGGAGGTAAGTTGGCAAGATTTGGCGGGAATGATAAGTACCCTCCATCCCTACCATCACCAACTACCATGATGGAACCTTAAATTTAAAGAAATTGAAACATCTTAACCACCTCAATGCTTTCACTCTCAAAATTTCTTTACTTGGCCTATGTTCATGTAGGTTTATGTCTACATTTTTGAAGCCTTGGACTCCAATGGCAAATTTTAGATTCCAGGTTCTGGTTTCACAGATTCTTGCTGGTTTGTATCTTCTGAGCCTGTTCTTGGAACCAAAGATTTTTGCAGTGGCTGATGGTGAAAATGCTGCAACTGCTCTTGTGGGGATCAATAAACAAGGTGATCCAGGTGTATTACCTTCAAGTACTACTACTGATGGTTATATTGGTGGCAGTGGCGTTGACAGCAGTGGTGAAATGTTAGAGCTGTGTAATACAGATTTAAGAACTTTTCTTCCTCCACCATATGGAAACATATCTGGCATAGTCTGCAAACCTGTTTGGAATACTTTCATTTTGAGGGTGAGTATGATCTATCGTAAATAATACATCATTACATCTAAACATACACAATAAACATTTGATTTTTGATGACTTTTGTGGATCTCATGGTTTGTGTGGCAGTATTTGCAAAGAGATGATCATGTAATGACCATCATATTATCAGCAATATACACTTCAGGATGGGTGGGGATGGGATTTTCAAGAGATGGAATGATGGCTGGTTCCAGTGCAATGGTGGGATGGTTTAACAAAAAGGGTCATGCAAGAATCAAGCAATATTTCTTGCAGGGCACTCGTCCATCGCAAGTCATACCTGAGAAGGGTGAATTGCCACTAACAAATGTTCCTCCGGTTGTTGCTGTTCATGGACCTATGATTTACATGGCATTTCAACTCAAGTTTGGAACTCATCTGCGCCGTCAACCAGTTATATTTGCTTTTGGAGCCAGAACCCCGAAACACCTTCACCTGACACATCATGATGACAAAAGAACCTTAGTTTTTGACTTCTCTGGAGGTTTGTTCATCTCTTTACTTCAGGTTTCTCATATCAGATTTTTCTTTTAGTTTGATTTGATTTAAGTACCATGTAGTGCGAAAACTGAAGCCATATATTGCATAATTTTCCAGGTTCTTCGTCTGTTTTATATGTAAGTTCTAGACAGAAGAAGAATCATGGGATATTGGGTATATTTGGATGGGGTTTAATCCTTCCTGTGGGAGCAATAATTCCAAGATACTTGAAGCATAAAGATCCATTATGGTATTATCTTCATGCAATTATTCAGCTTGTGGGATTCATTTTCGGGCTTGCTACCGTGCTACTTGGAATACAACTCTATGAGACATTGAATGTCAGGAGTTCCAACATAGATGCGCATAGAGGCATCGGAATCTTCATTCTTGTGCTCAGTATTCTTCAGGTTTGCGTCGGATATCTGACACAACCAAGCAGTTCTTTCATGCAATATTTATTTTTATACTATCTAGCTGCTTGTTTTGCAAATTTCTGTGACATCAACTTTGAATATTTAGAACATTTTAACTGGAGTTCATTTTCTGTTTCAGATACTGGCATTGTTTCTACGACCCAAAAAGGATTCCAAGATTCGCAGATACTGGAATTGGTACCATCACTGGTTTGGCAGGCTTGCACTTTTCTTTGGAGCTTTGAACATAGTGTTGGGGATGCAAATAGGGTACGCAGGAAATGACTGGAAGATAGGCTACGGGTTTCTTCTGGGCATAATTTTACTAGCAGTCATCATTTTAGAAGCACTGTCATGGAAGAAAAATTCACACAAGATTGATCCACCTTCATCATTCCAAATGAATCCAATGCAATGAGCAGTGTCCGGGCGCTCTTCTAAAAGTCTGTGTTTCTCAATTGTGTGTTAAATTCAATTTTGTCTGGTGAGCTTGTCTGGTCCTATATTTTGTAGAAATCACAAGAAAATCATGAACAGTAACTGATTTTACCCCAATTTGAAATGCCAAGCCGTGTCTGTGGATACAGTAACAAGAGGCAGTTTGTAAATATTGTCTACCTACCATATTCTACTTATGTAGGTTTTCGATTTTGTCTTAGTGGCGTGATCTATTATGAATTTGCTGGAGTTGGAGAGGTTTAAAGTTCCATCATTTAAAATAGAAGAATATTTCTCTTCTAACAGGACTTAACAAGCACTGTCCCGGAACTTAGTAGAAAGTGAGGCATCAAAATACATATGATCAGTTCAGTTGTATATTAGATAAGAGAAGATGTCACGTTCTTATGTCCTAACAATATCCATGCACCAAAATTGTCACCTTAAAGAAAACCAAGGAGAAATAATCCTCCTATCATAACCTGCAAATCAAGCAAAAACCAAATCAATTTAAAGCTGCAAATCAGGCAAAACCGTTGATCAGCCAACACAAACAAAATGACATATAATGTTCCATATGACACAGGACAAGTTCCATGGATTCTAGTTTTCTAATGATTCAAGCAACCCTCAAGGTTGACAATGTCAGTTACCACTATACCCATAAGCATAAGAGGTGCACATGGAGGATTTGAACCCAATACTTCTAAGACAAATTAATTACCACTAAACTCAAAAGCTTAGGCTATTAAGGACTCAGCTAACAATATAAAACTCGAACAAACTGCAAGTAAGCTCGCTTGAACTTGCAATCTCTAACCCAAGAGGTTTACCTTGTCAAAATCTTGTGCGGAACTGTTTGGATATAACTATCTACTTAATAACTGCCATACTACAAGATATTAGAAAAATAACTTCAAAGACTCTACATCTCATGCGCTTTTTTGTTTTAATGGCATTGTTAATTGAACAAGCAAGAGAAAACACAAGTCAACTTGAACAATGTCTTATTGCCCAATTTAAAAAATATAGGCAGTCGTATACAATTAAATCAAATAAATATCTCGTCATTGCTATTGGTAAAAAATTGTTTTTAAACGTTGTAGTGGAAGATATCAAAATTTCCTACACAATATCATGCACCAAAATTGCCACCTTAAAACACATTCAGAAACTATCACAAGTAATCTTCCATCATACACCTCCAAATCAAGCAAAAACCAAAACCATGTAACCCTGCAAATCAATAAAAACCGTTGATCAGCAACAAGAAGCGAAAGGAAAAGATCCATAATACAACAGTGTGGCCTGCATTTTTCTAATGATCCAAAAAGTTTATTGAAAATTTATTTGCTTAAGTAAATTTGCTATAATAATAAACCGAGAGATAATATCCATGAGAAGACAGCCAACAAAAGATGGTGATCAGGTGATGATGCATAAATCAAGCTCGCACACAATCAGTAGTAACAGTAAGATTATACCTGGTTCAAAAAGTTCAGCCTTTGCTCTGGTCACCAGCGTCCATATCTTCACTGTCAAAAAGAGTATCTGCAATATTGTTTGTGGATGCTAATATTTAACTTTAACAACAAATCTTGCAAACATTTTCACCAATTCTGTACTTAAATCTTCTGCTCCAACAACCTATAGTTGCCTCATGATGATTGCAACTTCAAAAATGCTTCAAAATGATAAAGTGTGCAGAAGGCCATGGCAGCATACTCATCAAGAACTTTAGCAAAAGAGAAATATGTGTATATGTGTGCACACAAGCATGTTCCTATGTATGTACTTAAATATGCTTCGGTTATAAAGTAATCTGCATTTTCTTATGAAAAAGAAACGAAGTTAACCTGGAATTATTTCAATGATCATAAGAATGACAAGGCAAGGCAATTTGTGACCAACAGAAGCCAGAAAGTGCTGTGACAAAATGCTTGAAATTTGTTTTTCCCAAATATATGTTATATTTCACTAGCTGTAGAATCTCCAGATGAAGGAAAGTTGGTAGACTTTGGAGCTTCACTCCCTCTGACAACCCTGTTATATATTACTTTGAAGGACTGTGAACCGTATGGTCGACTGAGCAAACTAACTGGCATTCTCAATGTCTGCTTTCGGTTTCTTCTCCCCCTCATTAAAATGCTGAAGGTTTTCTCACCTTCAACTTTCCTTTCTACACTGCTTCCAGCACTTCCATTCGGGCCATTTAACTGAAGTGATCCACTGCCAGAATTTTCAATCCCACACACATTTGGGTGACCATTTTCCTTTATACTCTCTAAAGCAACCCCAGCTACTTCATTTTCACTAACTGTTGATTTCGAATCTAGAGGGTTTGCTTCTTTCTTAACTTCTGCCACAGTATCAATATCCACTGGCAGAATTGGTGCTGAACTCGGACTCATAGAGTCATCAGATTGCACCTTTGACTCCAATAAAGGATCAGCTATTGGCTCAACGACAGGTGCTGGAACAGAGAACTCCATGGGAAGACAACCAGACCAAAATGTTCCAGGAATAAACTCTGGTACATTAGGGTTTACACTGCACTGCCATTGGAAATGATTGTGATGAAAGGCACTACTAGTTACAGGAAAGTTACTTGTTGGTATAGCTTGGGGTTGAGTATATGGAGGGTACATAAAAGGCATTGGCTGCATCATGTTGGGAGTTGGAGGAGGTGATGGGAATGGATGGTGCGGAGATGAGCACATTGGATTAACTGTGGGTAAGACAGTAGCAGACCCTGGGTGAAGACTCATGTTTACTGGCCAAGGTGCAACAGCTGGAACAGTACCAGGACCAGGAGGCAGTGTCATACTTAAGGGAAGCGGTGAAGCACGTGCAATGGCTGTTGAAGGGTTGAACGGTGCAGCTGATGCAGACAACTTCCTATTGGGTAGTCCCTGACTATCGCCTGGATATAGAACTGAGGGTTTGTCCTTCAAATCCTCAACCACTTGCAATGTGGGGTTCGAATTATCATGGGATTCAAAATGTCTAGATAATCCCTTCTCATAAAATTCTCCAGATGATTCCTTCTCATAAAATTCTCTGATGGGGGAATCAAATGAATTGGACATGCCATCAATCAATGAGCTATCTTGTACCACATCATGAGCCTCAGTAGCACCAGTTTTGAGTCCTTCCACACTCTCAGACACCATCAAAGAAGAGTTGTCTTCCACTGCATCATTTAACTGAGTTTCTTCCTTCGTCTCAACAATTCCACTTTCCTCTTTTACATCGTTTGTCAAATTTAAAACAGACCTCTGCTCTTCCAAAGTATTTTCTACTCCAGTTTCAATTGTGTTAACATCGTCATTCGTTTCATTGGTTTCATTTTGATGTTTTTCAATACTAACTTCCTGGTTATCTGGAATATCACATTGGGGCACCCTAACCTGCAACATTGGAATACTGCCTGGCGGGGCCAACGCTACTTCCTTGTAAGATGGAGACTTTCCAAGACTGATTATTGAGTTTTTCATAGAGCTGACATCTTTCGGTGCAGAAGTGGGACAAGATTCTGTTGGAGAGCTTAAGAGCTCACCACCAATTTTGGATGCTTCTATTGTACCAGTTTTTCCAGATGAAGGCATGGACTTGACCCTGTATGTTACAGCCTTCACCATCCTCCGCCCAAATTTGGCACCTTGTGAGGAGTTCACACTGTGGTGATCTGCAAAACTTCCATGAGATATAGGGCGTTTCTTTAAAAGGTAATACCTACTGTTTTGATGAGTATTTTTTACCGGAGAGTAGTCCCCAACTGTATCCATATTCCTTTTCTGATAACTATAAACCTTGCCGATTGTCGCTCGGCGCTGCTTTAGTCTCCGCCCATATGAGCCAGATGATCTTGGCCTTTGAACTGGTTGCCATCCATCATCTCCTTCTTCATGAGTTTCAATTAGAATATCTTTGGCAACATTTGGCTTGTCTTCTGCAGTCTCTTCCACAGCAGGCTGCTGCCGCTGAATAGGCGCAGAAATAGTCTCTTGATTAACATCTGTGTTATCTCCTGGTTCAGGTATATGTGTCTCTTCATCTGAACTTTCTTTCAGGATTCCTTTGGTAGATTCATCAGAACTTGCCAAACTGATATCTGTGTGAGATTTTCCCTTCACCTGTAAAGAATATCAGTTAGTAGGATCAGGTGCAATACCGAATAATATAAAGTTGAATCCACAAGGGATTACAAATTGTTGGCTATCTTTTACAAAATGTAGAGAAGAGGTTAGCTACATCTGGTTCTGCAGGCTGTCTTTGCCTCCATTGTGAAGCGAATTACAGCTCTATCTTTCTATTTCTCAGGGAAGCTTAAACTCCCCTCAGATCTTTTGTCTTGTACTTCTAATCTAAATTTGACAAATTGGTTAAAAGCATCTCCAACCAAGAGGACATTGCGCTCTTGTGGAAGAATGTGATGCCACTTAATTTATTTGAATAGAAGGCAAGTTTTCCATCACAAGCTGATCTTGGGTTGGTATCCACCCCTTCAAGGTCTGGTGTCAGCTGACTAATTTAGACTTCTGGCCCATGCCATGATAAGGCCTTTTAGATTTTTGTCCCAAGACAAGCTTCTAAGTTCTTACAAGCTCACATTATGGAACATTCTGTTACCCTTCAGAGCCTCACTCTAGCTTCATACTACATAGTTAAAATTTTATCAACCAACCATAACTTAATCTCCAACATACCTTTGTAATATAGCTCTTTCTCTTTATTGTGGACGCATCCCTTCCCTTGGGATCATTACTCGGATTAATGTAGTCAAGTAAATCAGACACACTGCCATGTTTTGACAACAAGGAATGATTATCAGCAAGAAATTTTGGGTGTTCTGATATGAAAAAACATAGATCATATCCTCAACAACAGAAATTATATAGTAATCAGTTGCATCATCCACCCCAAGGACAACATATATTACCTCAGATGGCCTTTGCTAGCTATGGATGCATCGGGTTTCCTAGTACCATTTCGTGCAGCTTCTTGCTGCTCAAAAGCCTTAGACTCAAAGTACTCAAGCCAAGCAGCAGCATCCTGCAGCGTTTCATCACAAAGATGAGGATTACAGATTGTAGAAAACAGGTTTGCAATTAAATCACAAACACACCAGCCCACCCCACCACAACTACCAACCAAAAAATATTAAGAAAATTTTTACTTTGGAGTCATCATTTGAACTCAGTATTACACGCCATTCATAATCTTATATGCCTCCAACTGTTGGACTTAAAAAGAAATATACCTGCGTACGTAGATCATCTGGACCCAGCTTTGCTCGAAGAATTTGCAGAGTTGTTTGTTCATGCTGAACACTCAATGGGTATGCCTCCATCAAGGAGAGTGCAATTGCTATGGCATGGTAACTTGCTGCTGTCTGAAGAATATTAATACCAGTATAAATACTTAGCTAAGAACATAAATTTCAGTAAAAATCTGAATGCATAAAAAATTTTCCAAATTTATTGTAATGCGAGAGCAGACACGAAGTACAAAGCATGATCTATTCTTCTCTTGTTAGATTAAACACTACATTCAGGTGAAATGACTGAACAGCTTTCCTATTTGCCAAAAGAAGATATTGAGTGTAGCTGTTAGGTTTAATATGTGCAAAAAGTTATAAATTTATGATAAACTGTCATGTACAGTAATTAACAAGCCCACCCCAACAGGTCAGCCACAGCCCTGTCTCATGCAGCAAAATAATCCCACTCTCAAGCAACATGGAAAAAAAGGTGATATATTTTTATCAGAGGTGTGGGGGATAAGTATAGTCGAATGCATAAAGTTTCAGTCTATCATCAACTACAAACGACCAAATTGTATTATAGATAATGTAACCATCGACAAACTTCAGCAAAATTTAATAAGAAAAGTAATGGAAAAAAACCTGAATATGATCTGGACCAAGTAACCTTTGGTTACACTTCAAAGCTTTGTGAAGATATCTGAGGGCAACATGCACATTTCCAAGTCCTTCTTCCATCATAGCCACATTGATGTATGTTGCAGCAGTGTTTGGATGAGACGGCCCACAAGTGAGATGTAATAGATATAGGGCACGCTTTACATACCTGATAAGCACAATCATAAAATGCACAACCTTCATAAATGCCTACATAGATATATGTCATATAACTCCTTTCACATCTCAGCACATTTCCTCAAAAACAATCTTCAACAAATGCAGTAGCAAAGATACGATTGAGTGTTACAAAATTATCAAGGTATTTTAGATAATCTAGACATCTTTTAAATCAGCCCAAGATCAAACAACTAAGTAATTCTAATAGCCAAATGCATAAATTTTAAATATAAAAAAGGAATTAAATTGTTAATTGGATAAAATGGTTGAGAAAATCAAAAACCATCTAAAAAAAATTATCACATTGAACTATATAGTATAAAACATAGTAGTTTCAAAAATGGATAAAGCTTCAGTCCCTTACTCCTAGCATCCCTCCATCAAAAGAAAAACTATGACCATCCATGAATTATAAGTGAAACCCATTCTCATAAATTTGCACTACATCATAAGATGCACCTTACACATGGCACTTCCCAGTTTAGTTCTTTGAGGTAAGGACTTAACCCAACCCAAAAAAATTTAAAAATATGAATATTAATTACAATAGAATAAATCATACTTGAGAGCCAGCTCTGTGTGTTGAAGTCTGTAATAAAACACTGCTAGATCCCCATAACTCTTCATAGTATCTGGATGATCAAGTCCTAGTTCTCTCTCGTTGATATCCAAGGCCTTCTGCTGATATATTGTAGCCTGTATAATTGATAGATTGTTGATTGAACATTATCTTAAAACCTTATATAGATAAATGCAAACAATGAATGTTATTGAGATGCTCATACAGTCAAGTCTACACAGAAATCCATTAGGTGCGGTTCTAAAATAGTTAATGAGAGCTTGGAAAGTTGACAAAAATATTAGTGTTATAGATGTCCTCTGGCAAGTCTAAAATTGGATGGTCAACAAACCTGATTGAAGTCTCCAGTGTGATACAAGACTACAGCAAGGAGGCTGTAAGCGCCTGCAGTCATTCGGTGGTAGGGACCACAAACTGCTACCAGCTTTGCAAGAGCCTGCATATGCCACAGAACTTGGAAATAAGACCCAAAAAAAGGTAGAAGAAATAGCTGTTACTACAGACCCACACTAAAGAAAGATTAATATAATAATTGGAGACCATATACCTTTGTACCATAGGTGACAGCATCTTCAAGCTTTCCCTTATCTAAAGCTGTTTTTGATAATTCTAGAAGTTGCCTTCCATCTGCAGATGAGCAGGCTGCTTGCTGCAAGAACATAGAAATGCAATTTACAACAAAATACAGAAATTCTACCATTTCACAGGCAACAAAGAAAAGGCTATGCTGTATCATCTATCTCTTTCTTCTGTTTTTACAAGAAACAGAAACATGTATACTACTTCTATCATCTATCTTTAGTTGGTACCTTATGCACAGGCACCAGGCTGACAACATCTGTTTTCCGGAATGGGCTTGAAGAATCCATATCAAAATCCCTTGAAACCAACTCAATACCAACCTAAAAAGGCAAACAAAGATCAAAATGCCTAGAGTTAATGTTTCATTGACAACAGAAAGACTTATTCTTTAAACTTGTTAGCACATGTAGGACTTTGTAATCTGCATCTGCTTTTTCCAAATTTCACAAAACGCTAATTTTCATGAGCAAAGATATACAATTTTAGTCGGATTAAAATTAACTTCAAGTAAATGGATTTAGACTTTTTAAGGAATACTCGAATCAAGGAGGAAAATAAGTCCATGCCATTCAAGGGTCCAAAGTTGAAGGTTTAAAAGTGTTATATAATTCTAATTTTCCCCTGTAGTTTGGCATAATAGCCAAAAACCCCATAATTTTAGAAATTACTAAAAATCTCCCTATAGTTTACAAAAATAGCCAAAAAACCCCTCATTCTGTTTATAAAATAGTAAAAAAAACAAAAACCCTGCGGTCAGGGGTATTTTAACTATTTTTATAAACTACCGGGGGTTTTTAATGATTTCTAAAGTCAGGAGATTTTTGGCTATTATGCCAAACTACAAGGGGGAAATCAGAATTATCCCCCAAATTAATTACTAATATGAAACTTCTCATCAAACTAAAACTTAGATAGTACAGACTTCAAAATTTGACAAGTCAATAATGATTGTTATATCATCAATTCAAAAAAATTTCCCACCAGGTTTAACCCCCACTGAATGGCAACTTCCAACATCCAACCTCTAATAAGTGCCCCTCCTACGATACTAAAGTTTTCTTCACAGTTGATACAAACTGCTCATGACGTGTCCCCAAATTCAAGAATCCCAAAAACAGGCAACAATATGTGATTCTATAAATTAATAGAATTTCAGATCCATAGAATTAGTTGAGTACAACGTAGACCATTCCAAAAAAAAAATCACAAGCTGAAAATCATAGTTAAGTGTCAAATACCTTGTGACATAACCCACGTAAAACTGCAAATTTCCGCACATCTTTGTAGTTTAAGCCACTAATATCCCATTCATATCGCTTCATCAGGAACACCTCCAACCATCTCCACACAAGGGAATGGACATTGTGAGACATATTCAATTCTTCATTTTCAGGAACCCCAAGCATCATATTCAATGCAGCAGCTATAGATACAGCCATTTTCTCCATGTCAACGATAGCTGAAATCACTGCTTGAAGAATGTGCTTAAATGCTCGAACTATCATCTCATGAATACAAAGTGACTGTACATGTGACAGCTTCTCTGAAAGCTTGACCTGGTTTCCAAAACAAATAAGAAGCATTAGTGATCAATGAAGCCCATATGTTAGAATTTAGGCATTTCAAAAGATTAAGAAAATACATAAACAGATTGCATGTGAGAGGATTCAAACCTAGGACTCCTAGGAGGCGGGGACAAATCAAGCTTCGATTTCATGTTAGTACGCTAGACCCAAAAGCCTAAGCTATCAACCATTTTCTCTAACGAGTGCAACTTGAATGCAGCAATTGAACAAAGGTTATTAAAGAGAGGCAAACAGAACCTAAGGAGATTAAATTTTTATGCTTAAGCCAAAAGGATGTAGTTTCATGGTTTATACAATTTTTTAAATTATCCTTACTCTAAAAAATGTTTACAAAAGCATATATAGATGGCCAACCACCCAAGATTCAGTGCTTACACAGACCCATCAGTTTTGAATAACTTATCATTATTACTACCATTTGGCCCTCATCCTACAATTGGGAGATAATTTTATTTGAAACTTTGACAGGTTAGTTCCCAAAATGGATGTACTACTACAGTATATAAAGATAATAATACTCTAAAAGGGGCACAATTATTATCATTTTGACATGCGTTGATGTACACATCACAAGGATTATAATATTTGATTAGTTGTTGAAAACAGATGCATACCATCTGACCACATGAACTCCAAATGACTATTAAATAAAAATACACGTGTACTAGAAAAACAGAAGACTAGTTCAGAATAAGCACTTACAACATGTCCAAGTGAACGCATTTGAAGGCCTCTAGTATGCATGAAGTCAGTTAGCGTCCGACCATCAACAGGTGAAAGTTCAAGAGAACCAAAGTCTGCTACCTGTATTGCATAATAAGTACTACAACTAGGAATCACCTTAACCTTACTTACAAGCAGATCACTACAAAAATTAAGGAAATGATAGTTTATAATTACCAATTTTGGAAGAGCAACTTCAACATAATATTTGTGAGACAAATCAACTAATTCCTGCAAAGACTGTGTCAAATACATGGCAAGTTAGTTCACACTGTACTATATGTATGAGGAGATATAATTATTCTCCTCCACAACAGTATCAAGCAAAAGCACCTTAAGATGCAGTCCAGTTTCTGATTCTTTTAGTCGAGCAAAGGCTGCATCAGACAACATTGCCTTTAGTGCTAGTTCATTATCTTTGGCACTGGTTTCAAGCTGAGAAACTGAAGTAGCACGTTCAGAATCTCCAGTAGCATCAGCATTTACATTTTCAGATTGCATTCTTTGACTGTTTCCATCCATTTTTTTCTTGTTGTTCTTAAGGGTTCTAAGAGGTGTACCAAGCCCCTCAACTTTCATTTCATTATTAGCCTTCTCATGTGATGGTTTCTTTTCCTTTTCTGCATTCTTTTGGTCTTGCAAATGTTGTATCCAGCAAGCTCCAAGTTCCCATCTCACAAAACGGTCCTGCTCTGGTCCCTCTTCCTCAAGCTTAGCAATACTCTCTTCCAGCAGTCTCTCCAGAAATGCTTGGGAAGCCTTAAGCTCTTCATGTTCTGAATTTTGCAAATGCATTGCTGGTTTATTGTGTTCTAAAGATGTTGTTTTGTGGAGAAGTAATCTCAAACTGAAAAGAAAATGACGCTACTTAGACCTTTGTATATTGAATAAAATGACCATGGGAAAACAACAAAATAAAAGCACACACTAGCACCACAAAAAAAAAAAAAAAAAAGACAAAATTCATCATACAAACAGCAAAAGAGCAGAAAAAACACGCATTTTAGTTTCAGAGATATACCTGAATTAGTAAGTAACAGGTGCACAAAGAAACAAAAAGGTGGCCAATGGGATTAAAAGAAAAGTATTTTCCACATGCAGAATTTGGCAGCTTTCGTGTGAAGATTTCCAATTCAAAAGTTTAGAGGGTACAAAATAGTACCCTTCTAAATGTTACTACATATGACATATAACCAAAGACAGCATAATATCAGATAATAAGATAATACATATCATTTATAGACTAAATAAAATTGAACATCCCCTAGGAGAGACCAAGGTGAACATTCAATTTCAGCATACATTTGGTTATATCTGAAACAGTATATGCATACAAGATTGTATTATTATTGTTTCTACATTTTCAAAATTTTATATTAAAAATTAACAATTAGTTGAAATTATCATACTGCCTTACAAGGGTGTTATTTTAGTTTTAAAACATTGCAGTCACAACAAACCTGTTAATATTTAGGGCATTAGCACCACCTTCAGGCTGTTCAAGTTCGATGCTTTGAGATAGAGGACTGACTTTCTTGTTTTCTCTTTCCTCAACTTTGACAACAGCTATGTAGCCACAATATCTTACATTGGCGACACCAAGGGTGGCAGCATCCTGCACTCCAAATGTAAAAGTTTGTTTAGTGAATTTAGCAAACCCCAGTCAACTAAAAAAATAGGAAAAGACATAATGTCTATCATAGATCATCAATCACATTATTTAAATTTTACATGGGCAGCAGTATTTTCATCAGCAGTTATCCCTTTCAGAAGGTTTCTCTCCACAAGATTCTTTTGACCCACTCCAGTTGCTTGAGTTCCATCAATTTTGGTGTCCACCTTACAGCTTGCATTACTAGCATCTTTCAAGACCATGATGTTCAAATCCCCAACTATCTCAGTAAATGGGACTTCACAAGTACTTGAACAGATTAAATTTGGTTTTCTCATTACATGCTTCACAGCCTTGATGGCTCTGAAAATAGCAACATCAACAAACAAGCTATGAAGAAGAAATGCTTTCCTGTCTCGAATCTGCCTTTCCTCTGCTGTCTTGCATGGCATAGATGTAAGTAAAGAAAACTCATTTGCCCAAGGAATCAAATCGCTCTCTCCATCTCTTCCTAGACCACCCCCATTTCCTCCCCATGCTTCATCCTCCATAGGAAGAGGAGGGAAAACTGATGGTAATTGTGTCGCAATGGGAGGAATGAGCCATGTGTTTGCTCGGAAGCCATAAGGAAGATTCCCAAACTGCAAAGAATAAAAAAAAAAAAAGGTTAATTAACATAAAATAACGACTACAATGATACATAAAAAAAAAAAAAGGTTAATTAACATAAAATAACGACTACAATGATACATAAAGTCATAAAAGTCTTATTCATGAAATTATTTTGCAATGTCAGTTAAAGCAATGAAGCATGTCAGTAATAAAATAAAGTGGAATTAAATACAACATTGATTTCTTTTTCTTTTTTTTTACCTTGTTACGTTCTAAGAATGCTTTCATGAGTTCATCATAAGCCTGCAAAACAAGAAATGAACAATAATCAGAACTTTTTACCATTCACAAGTTAATAAGTCAAGACCATGTGACAATCAAAGCAAATACTATTTCTAACATAAGGCTTCAGAAATACAAAATTCAGCTACATAAATACTTGAGACAACAAACTATGATTGACAATCTATGTTTAATAGGCATCATTCACAAACTTTAGCACATGAATAGAGTAAAAACAATGTACATCGATAGAACATAATTGAGCAGGGCAGCAAAAAAACTGACATTGTCAAAGGGTCTGCTAAGCTGCCGCAACAAATCAACAAGGTTGTGACACAGGATCCGCTGCTTTCCTACACTACAAAATCCCTTCCTGCAAACTTCAACATGAACCAACTTTCCATTGCAAAGCTTCACCTGAGAGAATTAATAAAAGAATTCAATGAAACAATTCAAAATAGTATGGCAAGAAAGAACATTATCAGCACTTATTGTCAGTGAGGTTGCTAGGCAAGACAAAACAAACTTACATCAATTGAAAAAAGATGATCATCAGCAGAAATGTCATCCACCTGCCGTTTGGTCGCTCTCCTTATAACTGCAAAATTCACAAAAACATCCACAATGCCTATCAAAATTAATATCTTTTTGTTCATATTAGATGTAGACACTTCAAATCATTCCAAAAAATAAAACGCAAAAAAAAAGATAATTCAGTGTTTCTATAAACACAAGAAAATATAGAAAGAAAGTAAAAGCAATTTACACTGAAGAGGAGGAGTGAGGTGAGAAAGAGAGAAGAACTCGAAGAAACTGCCGAGCTTAGGGCAAGAGCGGCTCATCTCTCCGTCTCCGTCAACCGCCGCATCCTCCGACGATTTTGAAGATTTTGACGGAGGTGGTGGTGGCGGCGGCGACTGCTCGTCTTTCTTCGACTTCGCAGCGGATTGCTTGGCGCTCTTGCTTTCTTGTGCGTTCCTGCCACCATCGGACTTCGAGACGTCCTTGGCCGTACCCGAAGGCCCAAAGCACGTTGTGGATGACACGACATCCAGCACTCGTCTAACGTGCGCCACCGCTTGCTCTTCATCGTAGTCCTCTGTAGAGAGAAGAGGAGGAAATTATCAATTAGCCGTTAGCAGCTCACGCGCTGGTATTATAGCTGTCAGTTGAGATGGCGCCGTCTTGAAGCTACTTGCGCGTCCTTGTAAAGCTAATTTGAATTATGTGTGTTTTTAACTTTTTGTTAAGCGCTTAAATTTTTACCGTTGGTCACGAGATTGTTTTACCTTCTCTTAAAGTGAGCACGCATGGCTTCAGTATTGAAATATCTAACGTGTCTTTTAACCGTGGCCCGCGTACCTGTAAAAAGGAAATTTACATGTTCTTTTTTGAAAATTTTACATTCATTTGTTAAATATTTAAAATTTACAAAATCTTGGTTAAAAAAAAAAAAAACTAACATAACATATATCATATGATTTTTACCTCGTGGGATAATGAAAAGTTAGTGATATTACAAGTTTTTGTGTTAACATAGAGCAGTCGACGAGCGTCTATAATTCTGTCAGTTGATATTCCCTGTTCATAAATATAATTTTCATCATATATCAGATTAATAAATAACAAATGTACTAAAGAATTGTGAAACACATTGAAGGAAAATGACATCACTTGGCCACCCAATACCATTTGTCTTGAATGTGAGCACAACCAAGAAGCAAGAAACAAACTTAGAATGGTTGACACCATGACTAGAGGAATTAGAAAATCAAGTATGCAACTTGCAAAGCATAAAGAAGAAAAAGATTCCCAAGAAAATTGAAGAATGAGGACACAAACAACACAATCACACAGTCGGTGTGGCGCTGACTAGTAGATGCATCAAACAAAATTTATAATAAATTAATTGAACGGAACAATTTTGGTAGAATTTGTTCAACACAACACGAGAGCCATGAGTACTCAACAAACCTTTAAGATAACACGAGTCTCATCAGGAAGCTCTACGGTGATGTCCATAACAACCGGAAGAACTGCAAACGCGTAAACAAAATATAATTAAATGGTAATTAAACCATTCATAATATTAATATTATTTTGTTAATACAAAAACAAAAAAAGTGGTACTCATGGTTATGTACCTTTATCTTCCTTTTTCTTCTTTTCGCCTTTAGCCTTTCCGCGACTGTTCCTTGGAGCCATTCTCGATTTTTTCTGATTATAGAGTGAGCTGAATCTTCAAGGTTCTTTCTTTTTTTTTTTTTTTTAAATTTATTTATATAAATACACCTGTTTCAAAAAATCATTAAACTGTGTTTCATCAATTCTATTGCCAATCAAGAAGGGAAAAATAATACAAAAATTGTAGCTGTTATGTCATAATTCAAGATTTTGCAATAATCTAGTCTGAAATTGGAGTTAAAAGAGAAAACGCAGTACCACTAGAGAATTATAGCTCAAACTTGACTAAATCTCTAGTGGTATTGAAAAGCTTTAAAGGAAAAAAAAAATGAAATTTAGCTAGCTGAGAGGAACAAGTTACAAAGAAGAACACTTTCAATGAATACAAACATGGACTGGTTATCGAGAGTTGTAGAGCATTATAAGTATATTAAATTACCAATTAAAAGAGCAAGGTATATCTGAACACCGAGAATTGAATGAAGAAGATAGACAGAGAAAGAGAAAAAAGAGAAGGGTCTTAAATGCACTATCGAATGATAGCAGCAACAAGAATACTTTTAGAGTAGTAGTAGAGCAACTGTATGTGGAAGCATACAAGGTGTGTATAAAGAGTTGCCAGATAGAGTAGTGAAGAGTGCTTAAACCATTAAAGAGGCTTCAAATGAACTCTCATCCACTATTGGAAGAAAACAGGGTGAGAGAAGAAAAAAGAGAGATAGAGATAGGTGGGGTGTGATAAGGAAGGAAGGGCGGAGAATTAACAGTCAGATGATATATGGCATTTTATGGCAGTTTCTGGCTTACACAGTAATTATCATTTTCTCCATTTTGTTTTTAATTGTATAAAATATCACTAAAAATAAATATAAAATTAAATATTCGAATGAAAGGAAAAAATACTGAAGAGGGCAGACAGGGGCAAGGACAGACCACAAGCCTTTTTGGGATTTTTGAATTAACACTAAAGTGAAACAAAATTAAACGACCAATGCATGGTCATGTATGGCAAAATTAGTTTGGTCAGAGTTCATGACTTTTTTCATAGTATAACAAAATATTTATTTTTGAAGTTGTAGGATTCTATCAGCGAAATGAGCTTTTGTCTTGACCATGTATGAAACAGTACTTCTTGATAAGATATATAGATTTAGAGATAATGTTGGGACTTTTGAAGCAAAAAAAGATTAATTTTAAAATATGACCCTCTAAGCCAGACCAATATGAATTAGATAACATTAATTCATGCTTTTATTTCATATTACAGTGTTGTTCTACTCTCGTGAGCCACAATCGGTTGAGTTTTATTTTTAATGGCAGACACTGGATTAGGATTTTAATAAGATATTCCTAAATTAAATCCTACAAACACAACTCAAATGGTTACGATAAATGAGATTAAAGGTTCGTCAGAGTTACTTCCACCAAAGGTAGTCGATATTCCCACACTTTTACATGCATGCAAGGTTGAACTTGAACCTCTTATGAGGAAGCAAAATTAATTAAACTAAGAAAGAGATTACCCATAAGACGAAGTGGATATTATTCTCAACTTTTTTTCTTTCTTATGTTGATTCACAATAATATATTAATTTGTTATAGTAAGTGAGAGAGTTGCACCCCCAAAAGAAAGTGGATATTCCCGCAATTTACATGCAAGGTTAAATTCGTACCTTTAGTCAAAGTCGGCTGAGGAAAAATTGAAAAAAAAAAAAAAAAGGAAAAAAAAAAAGCATAAAAAGATCAATTTTTGATTGATGTGCTCCACATTGAATCTTAATAATGTGAAGGTGTCCCACGTTTCAATGTTAATTAGATAAATTCAAAGGGATATTCATTTTATAATTGAAGTTAAACCAAGTAGGGATAAAATTATGCCGTCTAAAAAATTAATAATAATAGAAACCTTGTTTATTCTGTGAATTTCATCATTCAAAAATTGATCAAAACACCCTTTGTTGTTTCTAAATAATTGTCGTTATGATGAGATTTTTTCATACATTATTTGGAAAGGGAGAGTAGAAGTAAGTAATCAAAGTAAAAAATAAAAATAAAAAACAAAAATAAAAATAAATAAAAAAATAAAAATTCAAATAATAAATAGGAATTGGCTACCATTAAAACAATCCGGTGGTTGTTTTTATACAAGCCGATTCGTTCTCGAGTTGGATTGAGTCAACCAAGTAATCCGATAAACTTGATCCTACCCGAGAATATATAAACAAAAAGACGTACCCTAGCCACTCCACTCTTCAAATCTCTTTTATTTGCTTACTTTTCCTCCACTCTCCATTTCTTTATTCCCTCCACAGTCCACCCTTTGCCACTGATCTCTCTTTTTTTTTTTTTTTAAAATTTTCTGCATAGATCCAAGAGTATGTGGCCCACCCCTTGTATTCACCCTTCTCGGCTCCTCCCCTTAGTCTCCTTTCTCTTTTTCTTCATCTCCCTTTCACCAACGGTCTACCTTTCATGCCAGTTAGCTCTAGTCGTTTCTCAACCTACAGTCTTCAGCCTCATTCAAGCCATTTTTCGTGGTCATTTAGTCGACAATCATGCCACCTTTCATCCTTCACTTCCCGACGATCTTCTCTAGCCTTTCAAGTATCTCTTCTCTGTTTTATTCACTTGCTTGTCATGTCAATAACTCCAGTTTTTTATGTGAAATTTTATTGATGTACAATAACTTTTTTTTCACTCGCTTCTCTCTTACTTGATTTGATGTACAATAGTTGTAACTTGAGTTTGGCTAAACTAGAGAGTTAGTGAATGCCTTGGTTTCGATCTGGTGCATGTTGTTTGAATCTCAATCTTTTTTGTGATTTATTTTTGGAGTAAATGTTTGATCTTATTAGTTTTCAATTGTTTTGTTCAAAATGTTTGATTGTTGTTGTTGCAAAAAAATGATTTTTGCACCAATGAGAAAAATGAGATCTCTAGTCCCTTAGCTGATAATTAAAGACATCCTTAATAACGTTGGGATCGTTAGAACTATGGAACACTAGGTTGTCCCGTAGGGTTCTTCGACTCCCCTTCTTTATATGTTACCAAGCAAGAATGCCCTCAGAAGCAAGTTAGGTCCACATTTGCTCTAGCCCGTGGTTACCATTTGAGCATGATAAGTCTTAGGTTTGCAAGTACCTGTGAGAAAAAGAAAATCGTCAGAAGGGTTATCGATGAAAACCCTCCAACATTCAAGTCAGATAGGATGAATGAAGACAAACATTTAAGAAGAGTAATTATGACATAAGTATATATGAACAGTGGAGATTGAAAATACTTCCCTTTACTGTTTGATAGACATTTTAGTGAGAGATTGACTTACGACTTCCGTAGCTCCCTTCGACCAGGGAAGACACCAGAGCTTGACTTAGGTGATATGAATCCCTTAATGGTTCGAAAAGTAGGTTTGGTGCATCTAGATATCATCGGGCGTGATGAGGCTTCCTTAGTGAGCAAAAGTTTAGTTATTTTTTCCAACTCTTGGCCCTTTATATGAATGAGTGTCATAGAGATATCCCTCTCGTAAATAAGAATGGATTGAGATCCATTGAATTTCATAAAAGAAATCTCTAAAAGAGCTTGTCAAGTCTTTTAAGAGTCTTCCACTAGATGTCTTCCCTTTTGTGATGGAATAGTATCTTCCTTACCTTTTTACTTGGTCTTGGTGCTTCTACGTCTCTTCTTCTCGCTAGTTAAGACTTCTCTTAGTCTTATCCATTTCCCCTCTAACATGTTTGGTCTTTTTATATTCTCCTCAACTGATGGTTAATTCCCTTTGTTATCTCTTTTGACATAAGGTCATGTGGCTAATCCTTATTTATTCGTTTTGACATAAGGTCTCGTGACTAATCCTAAGTCGTTTTTTTTTTCCTCTATGGTCTAGTTCATCCTATGTCTTTTATGTTTTTCCTCAGTTTTCATCTTTTTGTTGCCCATACTGATGCAGGGACACATGATATTCTCTTATTTGCCTAGTTTTTTTTTTTTTTTCCTTTATGGTTTGAGGCCTGAAATCCCTAAGGTTCTATCTCACTTAGGCTTGCTACCAGACCTGAACTTCATACCTTTCTAATGGTACATGGGCTGTTATATGATGTGGAGACTTTTTTGAATTTCAAAGTAGAGTTTCCTTTTGGTTTGTCTTCTTGCCCCTTATCAGGGGTATTTTGGTCTTTTTTGTGCCTCTTCTCAAGGTAACAGGGCTGGATGCCATTGTGCCATTTTGGGCCAGTCTTTTGAGCTTTCCTTTTGGGTTTCTGCTACAAGCTAACCCTAGACTTTCTTTTTGCACTTCTCCCATGGACTAACCCTGAGTTTCCCCTTTAGGCTTTATGAACTACATCCATTTTAATTTTGTGAGGCTAATTTCCTCCCCAAACAATTGTAATTTGATTGATGATCTACTAGAACATAAACTTGCTACAAAATATGTTTAGACATAACTTTATTTGTTGGATGAGTAGTTTTAGATATGTAAGATCAAAATAACTTTTCTTTTATTGTTATTTTTTTATTGCCAACCCGATCTACTCAACTAAATCTAACCCAACTATTATTTGATTGGGTTGAAGAATTGATTGGGTTGGATTGGTTTAAAAACGTCCAACCCAATGCAACCCAAACTCAAAAATGTCCACCTCTAAGTGCATTGCAAATTGGCTCGTGTTAGGGACGAGCGTTTGTAGTGTAGTGTGTAGATAAGTAGATGACTCGATTGTCTTAGCAAACATTTGTCAACTAGTTTAATTACAAGAGCAGATTTTGTGAACTACTACACAAACACGAAACAAGTAGACGATCTGAGGAAGCACTTTTGATTTTGGACATGAATTGATGTATGTATTTCTGGATCTTTCAGCTATGGCTGTCCAACACACAAAAAACCGACAAACAAAATTAATTACTCGATTTTGTTTCCATAAATTCAAATTAAATTCAAGCACAATTATGAATTTTGATATAGTAGTAAAATTTGTCATGTTCTATGAATTTTTAAGCTACCATAATATGCAGCAGATCGACCTTTAGCAACAGCAATTCGTATGTCTAACCATGAACCATGTGGGTGTACAACACACTTCCACCGCCACCGTTTTCTTTTGAAAATGATATTCAATGGATAAGTCGACACATGCCTATCAGTTTTTGGACTTCTGCAATGGAAAAACACATTTTACAATAAAAAATATTGTAATATTCATTTTAATTATTCAGAAAAATGAAATTGGTTTTCAAAAATATGGACAAAAAAATAAGTCTCAGACGATTTAAGGATGCATTGTTGCGAGTGATACTTATCTTGGAAAGAGAAGAAAAAAACAACTGTTTCGTTTTCCAGAGTAAGCTAATCAAAGTTTGGTGGCCTGTTGATGAATATTGGTATTGCGTGACACGCTTCTCTACCTTTCTTTTCACGATTATTTCTACTTAATTTGCATGGTTCATGATTTTTTCAGAATTTAAATAATATGTGGTGCATATTTAAATTATTGTTAGTATTTTTTAAAAGGTATTAACATTAATTCATTTCGTGTTTAATGTCAATGCATGGGAACAGAAAGTCAGTGTAATAGAGTTGGATGGACTCTTGTTACTTCTGGCATTTTACACGCCTTGCAATTCGATTTTGGCCCTATTTGATGAATTTGAGTTGTTAACAATAATTCATTACGTACTATGTAACATGAAATACTTGACTCTTTAAATACTAGAACATTAAAAGTCGGTGAATTTTTGGATGTAATTGACATATTTCTACGAGCAATATATTAATATCAAACACTAAATATATAAAGCTCGAAAATGATAATATTGTATCGAAAGCTGTCTACTTAAATGTACATAAAAAAACTTAGAATCCTTATCATGAATTTGAATTATAAATATATTAATTATCTAAGTTATGTGTGAATATGCTATACAATTTTACTCAATAATTATTTTTAATTAAAATAAATGGCATATAAATGGTAATATTTATTGAAATTTGGAGTTTGTCAAAGGAGTAAGTTCATTGATTACAAAAATATTTCGAACACGCACTAAATATTGATGATCTAGATGGGAAATCAAAATTATTTGGTAGGTCAAGATTGATGGTGCTCAAAGCTTTACGCCTATCACTCAATTCAACTTGTGAAAGCTAATAAGCCATGAATGTTCTTAAATGATTAATGTGATTTGTCAAAAAATCAGAGTTTCTTCAGCTATTATAGAAACTGATGATGCATCAATGGTGAATCTTACTCTACATATTATTATAGCAAAAAATAATCTTAATTTAGTAGTTTTATGGGATGTTTAAACTGGCTCCCTTTCTTAATTAATTATATATAGTATAACGATTCAAAAGATTTTATTATTTTTTTTTAAATTTATAAATTTAAATATTATAAAAGGCTGATAGACTTAAAAACCAATGCATACAACAGTATGAAATGTTATTTCCAAAAAAAAAAAAAAAACAATATGAAATGAAAATTTTACCACAGATCACCTGACTTCAACTTAGTGATAGTTGATAGTTGATATTGATCTTTCTTAATTGAGATTTGAGAATGAGCTATGAGAAAATGCCATTGCCAAAAAGTGGAATGGGCACAAACGAATGACTTAAGTGGTACAAACAGTGAATGCCTGAATGGACATATAATAGCCATTGCCGAATTATCTTATCACGAAGGGATTGTAATTAACCACGTGAGAAGATAAATTTGTCTTGTCTTTAATTCTAATTAAATATCATCAGAAGTGGACGAAATCAGTGAACCTAAATTAACATAAAGCCAAGCACTCCATATCCGTATTACTGGAGATAATATTTTCAAATTTCACGCTAATAATGGGCTTGCAAGAGATTCCTTTAATGAGCAGAAGCCTTCTGCATCAGCATTATCTCTTTCTTTTAGTTTTATGTATACTTATAAAATCAATGAAAAAAAATCAATGAAGATGAATTTCCTTTCTTTTATTCGCTAGATATCATCTATGGTGTAGCAACTCAAATTTGTACTATTATAAAGCTGAATAACGACTCTCCACTACTGTATCACATTGAATAAATATTATTTTAAAAAATAAAAAGATTTTGAAATTTGTTGTAAATTTTGTATTATTTCGCTGATGTGCTTCTTAATGCACCCTAAACCTTGTCATAGATTGCTAGGATGAAGGGACACACAATACATTCAAAATAATAATAATAAAGAGTAAAAACAAGTCAACTAATGGCCACTACTGAAGGGATTTCGGGACCGTAATAAGCACTTAAATTGAACTAAGTGGGGCGGTATTAGATTGTATTTTAACTTTAATTATACTATAAAAAGACAAAGTTAAATAAATAATAGGTTCTTTTTGGTTATGTGTCAACCCGCGCTCTGGATCGTTAGTGTTAGCTCTAGTGTACTTCCACATGCCTTACAGTTATTAATAAATGGCACTTTATGGGGAGAAAGTGTTATTAGGATTGGTCAAAACTTGCCAATCAAAATACTGTATTTTTGTTGAAAGGCCAATGAGTGAGTCCCGAACGCCAAACCAACCAGAGAGTCGTAAACGCCGTATTATGGGAGGACGCGATGCATGATCTCGATTGGAACCAAACACACTCAATTTTGTCTGCGAAAAGCCTTTTTAAAGTGTAATGCTTTTTATAATGTTTCTACTTCTCTGTATGTAAGCTTTTTGTTTTTGTATAATACCCGTTAAAAATGTTTCCACTTGTGTTCAGTTTTACATGATTGATAATGTCTTCTCACTTCCTCGATTTGGCCGTGATTTTTCAACATTAAATACTACTCCTAGTTATCAATTGTTACTAAGTTGACGAAGTTAATGTTGACGAAGTTAATGTAGTGAGTGTTGTCAATTTTTTGGCCATAGTCAATAAAACTTTTTTTTTTCTTTTTCTTTTTCTTTTTTTTGTATCAATGATGACAATTTTGGAAAAATGTTTTCTATTGGGACATTACCTGAATCTGATATATCCCCAAAATCCAAAAGCAAACAAATTTATATTTATTATCTTCCAACAAATAACCCAAAATAAAAAAGAAAGGAAAAAAGAAAAAAGAAAAGAGTAATTGACAACGTTTCACCAACGAAATTATGAATATACACACATTATAACATCACAATATCTTTTAAGATGCCCATAGGCACTTGATTTCGGCAAAAGCAATAACAAGTAATTAAATATAAAAACCATTTGAGATGGTGCAGCCAGCCGACCAGCCCCCGTTTACAAACTTGGCGCAGTTTGGAGGTACAGGAAATTGAATGTAGATGATAGCAAATTGATGTTAGTGATCTTAACAAGAGAAGTTGAAAGAAAAGAAGAAACTTTCAAGAAGAAGAAGACGCACTCTCATATTGTGATTTTTTATTCCATTCACACAACTGATACCAGCTTCTAACATGTACATATATTCACTAACTAGTAACTAACTCTTTGACTCTCTAAAGAAGTGGTCATTATCTTATTGGCACCATTCTAATGAGGTGTCCTCATCTTATTGATACATGATGAAAGTCTGTGATGGTTGTAACTTTATAACAAGTGAAAGGGCAAAAAAAATTTCCAAAATGAATAATATGTATGATCACAATTGCAGGTAGAATAGAGATGTCTTAGCCAGGTATTTTTCACCTAAAGCATCTGCTACTACTCTTTAGATCTTAAAAGCAACGACAATCAATACATCCTTCTGCAAAAGAAGTATCAGTTGTCGTCGTTTAGGCTCTCTGAAGTAGTTTCAACTTTCATATATTAAAATAACCAGTCATCGGTCCACAAAATTCAAAGATTTAGGTTGCTTCAGCATTGCGAGCACAACCACATCTCTGTAACAAAATAAGCAGAAAAGTGCCAGAGCCAAGCAGCAATAGGCACATTAATAAGCACAATATAAATAAGGGATTATGGTGCAAACCAGCTAACAGCAACAACTTAAAGGCTTCCAACTTACTATGATTTTTTTTTTTTTTTTATCATCACTTGCTATGAAATTGGGTGCACTAGAAATGCATTTGTTCTTGATGGTGCAATGCAATTTCTACCAAATGGATACTCTTATCTAACTCATACAGCAATTTAAATATCACTAACAATCAGAAGCTAGAAAAAAATGAAGTCAAACAATAGCAATGGCTGAGACCTTACGGCAGTTAAAAGTAATGGTTTCGATGAACTTGTAGGCCCCAGTCAAATTTTAATTTAAGATCAAACTTGCTCACAAAATTTTTATGATTTCAAGACTTTTCTAAGCAACAGACAAAGGGCACCAGAACTAATTAAACCAACAAACCATCATTGAGACAGTTGCCTAAGTGTTATCAATATGTATGCGTGAGTGTGTTGTAATCCATGCCAGACTAAGAAATCTGTGGTCATGCAGAGTTTGCGAGTAAAAGCCTAATACTAGGATCACAGAAAATCTGCACCACCAAAACCAATGACAGACAACTGCATAAAACAGAGCCACCCAAATTTAACATATTGAACAACTTATTGTATAATTCAGACAACACGAATGCATCACAACAAAAAGTTAGTACATAACCTTCAAACCTTTGATTTCAAATACACAAAATATATCCAAAAAACGAGCCATCTGCAATCATCATAAGGACGTATCTCCTTAAAAAAACTTAAAAATTAGAATGTCAATGCTACCACCATATTTATTTATCAAAACTAATCCTCAGAGGAAACTTAGGACTATATCATATCTCATTAAATATCCGAAAAGAAAATCAACTTCTTTCAAACAACCAAAAAAAAAACATATTCTTGAGAGAGTACAGAAACAGAAAACAGCGAAACGGATCAGCATAAAGGTTTGATCAATGCAAGAAGCATGGTGGCGGCCAATAGATGAATGTCGGGAGAAGTCTAGATCAGCATTCAATACTAGAATGTAGCCCACGCCTTTTATTTCAACCCATTTATGTAGGAGAGGTTGCGAAAGTCGCAATGTCATGACTCAAACAAGGACGAGGGCCCTCTCCCTTTCCCAGAATTTTAACATCATCACCACCACCATCAACCTTCCTGCTCAGACCTTTTACTTTGCCATCATATCAATGTCGCCAATAATAACACAGAATACCAATAAGCAACCAACTCGTGTTTGTTTAAATTTGGATTAAGAAACTGTTATGTGATAGTAAAAATGAGACTACCTAAAACGGACACAGAGAACAAGAAGGGAAAAAAAAAAAAACTAATTTTACCAACACTGGCAACATTGTGCCAGAGATGAAGTCATCGCCAGAAGCTAAGTCCTCCGTCTACACGCATGCTTTTGTCTTCTGTTCGGGACCCGCTCTCCAGCTGTGATTGTTGATTCAGATAGAATGCCATCAGTGTTTTGGAAAGAACTAGGGTTTTTGAACTGCGGCCATGTGCGGTGCTCTTCTTGTTGAGGGGCGGGACTCCCTAGTCAAAATGTTAAATGGATAAAACGACGGCGTATGCGTCGGTGACGGATGGATCGCACAATTAATTTACGGCCCAGTCAGATCCAATGGCCCTTCTGTAATTTCTGCACCCATGTCATTTTGTATGTACACCCCATATTGATTTACAACTCTAGTTTATGATTGTTTACAAATCTAGTTTTTAATAAATTTACTAAAAGGACCTCATAACTATAAAGCCTAAGCATATAAATACTATTTACTATGAACTTCACATTACATGAGTATTAGGGCCAAAAAAAAAAAAAAAAAATCACAGTTATCAAAATAAGAGTCAAATTGATTAAAAAATTATTTTAGATTTTTAATTTCTTTGTTTTAACAATATTGAGTGTTGAATGATAAAAAGAAAATCCAAACAATTTGAGCCATCTAATAAACTTTTGAAGAGTAAAGTTATCAATAATAACAAATTTTGATGTGGGCTGTATATCTATATGTTATGGGGCTTATAGACAATGGGCCCTTATCAAGTTTCTTCTGTTTTTATAAACACTGGGAATGTTGGCACCCAAAAAATATTGTATGTGCATCCCTTTTTTCATGTTCACCCCATTAATTTGTTTTCTTTAAAAAAATATATTAAAAATTTATAATCATACCACACAAATTACTGATAAATCATTATTTTCTTCATAATCTCTACTACTATTATCATTATGCTCTCTATTAAAATTCTCATTCGAATATATATATATATATATATGAGTCTATTTCCAAAATTTCTTCATCAACAACACCAAACTCACAACAACATAAACTGTTTTATGTTCTTCATCATAAACCATAAAACTGTTTCATCTTCTTCATTAATATACAAATCAAACTCAAAACGTTTTCACAACAACACAAACTCACTAAACCCAAAATATTCAAACAAAATAAAAAAAAGCCATCCTCCATTATATTCAGACATTAGACATCAAACTGAACTCATCATGATCATTGTTGATTTTGTTGCGTGTTTTTATATATATATAAATAACCATTTGTTTAGGCCTAAGTTGAACATTAACAATTTTTTCAAAATCTTGTAAGAATAACTGTTTTTAGATAAAAATACACTTGGTAAAACTAATGAATATAAAAAAGTGTTATTGTTTAACTTTAGCCTAAAAAAGGTTATTTCGGTAATTTTCTTTCCTTTTTCTTTTTGTTTTTCAGTTGCTTGGTGGACATGCTCCCCAAAATTCACCCACCGTACAACATAAATCTGAGCCAACTTCTAGAAACCATGCAGCAATTATTCTAGCAATTATGCAGCTTCAGCACACAAAAATAACGAAAGCAGCTGGAAAGGGAGTGATGCTCCAATGAGTATTATTCTGTCTTTTAGTAGCTTTGTAGTGATTTTTGGAAGCATTTGCTTCCGTTCAAATCCTTGCAATTTGAACACTTTGAAAGAGATCATATTTTAGTTATTTCAACAACTTTGGCAAAATTTTCTAACATCTGTAAATTTGTCATATGTCAGTTTCATCTAAATTGCAACAACTAAACAGATATACAGTTTTTCAATGATGTTATCAAAGATAATATCGAGGTTTTATAAAATAATTACATTTTAAGGTATATATAGTTTTAGGAGGGTGGAAGTATCACCGCTCTTTTGTAAAACGACTTTCACGGTCCATTTCACATGCCTACCTCTGTTTTCAAATAGAGATGATTAGATTAACTCCTAGCAAGCTAAAAATACAACACGATTATGTCTAGTCTTGGTGAATCCTTTTGGACTATGAATTGATTTAATTAGTTATTTTAGAAAACAAAATGGGTAAAGTCAAACAGTCTACTAATATTCCCATTCCATTTAAAATTTCAAATAATCAATTTCAGCTACTGTATATATTGTGAGGCAATTTTATAAAGAACCAGACAATTCCAGTAGCAGGACTAGTAAGTAGCAACCCATTCTTGGTTGCTGAACAGGATACTGTAGTCATGGCATATTCTACTAACTCTTTGGCGGCAAGCCGACACCGTTATCACCTGAAAAGGGAAAAAGCAACATACACGGATCAATCTATCAACAACAGTCAAACTACCACATTCGAACACTGAAGTACTGGTCCAGTTGTACTCCCATCCCAGTATGGGCTCAAGCCAGGAGCCAGGAGCCAGGAGCCAGGAGCCAGGGTGAGTCAGTGAGTGCACACCTCTCCGGCAGCGGGTGCAGAGCCAGACTGATTCTTCCTCTCTCTCTCTCTCTTTCGCCCTCTCTCTATAACTCTCTTTCTTTCTCCGACTCTGACACCAAAAAAGATTTATCCGTTAACGGCTAGTTTGGGACCGCGAAAGGATGCACGCACGTGCAACCGCAGTATAAAAAGTCCGTGCTACCTTTCAATTTTTTTTTTCATTTCGCGCTTGTCACGTCGCAATTTTCAAGCGTCTCCCTCCTTCTCCAAATCTTTGGAGCCAAAACACGTCACCTTACATTAAACCATTTAAAATAATATTTTAAAATAAATGTAAATATAATAACTAATCGTATCAAACTTAAATATTTCCAAAAATATATAAGGACTGTGCGTCTGTTCAGAACTGGTCCGCCGTTGCACAAACAGATCCCTGTCTTCTACAAAACCTCGAAATTCCTATCTGTCAACTGCATTGATTTTCTTGAAATTTTTTTTGTTGCTTATCGGGGAAAATCGATTCTCAGTATCTTTACTCTCAATTAGAAGATCGTAATTTACAAATTGCCTTATTTAGTTATTTTTTTTAAGGAAAAAATAACAGAAACTTGCGACGTTCGTCAGTTTTCTGTGATTGTGGCTTCAATTAACTAGGGTTCTGATTGGGATTCACAATTGAATGGTACGTGGAATTTAAAGTAGAAAGTTGTAACTAGTTGTGTTTTTGATATTGTGAGCATATATACTCTGCGTGTTGGATGTGAAAAATTAGGGTTTGGTTTTAAAGGGCTAAAATAGAAGATGATAGTAAAACGACCTCTGAAACTCGAAACACAGGATCCAAGGCGGTGCAAGATTGAAGAAGAGACGTGTTACGAAGACGACGAAGACTACGAGTACACGTACGCGGCAAATCCGAGAAAACGGAGAAGAAAAGGCGGCGATGTCTGTCGTCCAAATTCAATGCATGTTGAAGTCGACGAATTTAGCAGCGGTTCAGGTTCTTGGATTAGCGAGGACGCCGCTTGTTGGGCCTCGGAATTGGAGGCGAACTCTAAGAGTTTTAAATTCAACAGGAGAGACAAGAATCGTGGCTCAAACAAATTTCGGCGTCCTACATTGAAGCCTTTGAAAGGAAGAACTCAAATTCTTCCTTCGAAATATGATGACTCGGTTCTCATTGTGGGCGACACGGATTCGAGCAGTGGTGATGATGAGGATGACAATGACGGTGCATTTTTGCAAGTGAAAGAGAAAAAATTTAATGGGATGGGTTATGTGAGGGATAAGTTTAGATTTGGAAGCTCAAATTATTACTCATTAGGAGAAAAAGGGTTGGGTTATGTAGATTACAATGGTTTTGATCCTAGAGAGTATTTGGTTTCGCGTAGCGGTGTTATGCCAGCACATAGTAATCTGAATTCTTTGCCATTGGTTGATAATAAACAGTATATGTCTGCTTTTAGTTCTAGGAGCGTAGAGAGATTGACAAAAGAGAAAGGTAAAAAGAGGAAGGATGTATATAAGCCGGAGGATTTTGCATTGGGTGATTTGGTGTGGGCTAAGTGTGGGAGGACGTATCCGGCTTGGCCAGCCATTGTGATTGATCCCATTTTGCAAGCCCCTGAAGCTGTTTTGAGATGTTGTGTCCCTGGTGCTCTTTGTGTCATGTTTTTTGGCTACTCAAAGAATGGAACGCAAAGGGTAATTTTTTTTTTAATTTTTTTTTTAACTTTTCTTGTTTGTCAATAATTTGTAATCTTGGTTTTTATTTGTTCAATTTGGGCCTATTTTGCTTTTAGTAATACATTATTCATGAATGAATGTTGATGGGCAGGACTATGGGTGGGTGAAACAAGGGATGATATTCCCCTTTGCTGAATTCATGGATAGGTATGTATGTAAGCAATGTTGAATTATATTATATGAGCATTTATTTACTAATTGGAAATTCATTTGAGGGAGATAGAAATTTATCCATTTGAGGAAATATAATTTATTTTTTTATTTATGATTACGTGTTCACTAATAAGTGTTTCGATTCAAATTATGTGGGCTCCACACTGAAATCGGTATTTAAGTTTGACAGAGGACTTAATTCCTTTTACTCATCTAAGGAATTAAGTTCTCATCCTCGATTCTCTTTTTCAATAGAGCTTTTATTTTCGATTAGTAAAGGCGCCGCAATTATAATATTTTTAGGGCATAACTATTTTGCTTTCCTTTTTTTTTTTTTTAAATTTTGAAGATTTCGGGAGCCAACGCAGTTGTACAAGAGCAAACTGAGTGGCTTTCAGGTGGCACTAGAAGAGGCGATTTTAGCAGAAAATGGTATTTTGGATGCAAGCCTAGGGATTGAACAAGTTGGTAATCCAGAAGCTCATTCCGGTATAGTCCAAGTGGCCACCTGTTCAAGTCAGAATATGGAATTTTACTCTGAGAACCAGGCAATTACTTTAAGATTTCCTAATTTCTTTTTCCAAGTTTTGATTTGTGAGTTGAGTAGTTTTCAAGATTGTGGAAATCTGTGGCATGTTTTTAGAATGCTGTTGTCACTTGTCAAACTCGCAGAGATATAAGACAGACTAGAAGTGTATTGGCTTGTGTACTTAAATTTTAAATGCGTTTTGTTTCTGCGTTTGTGTTGAGTATTTTCTGTCATAGTCTTTCTTTGATATGGTATTATAGTTTGATACAATAATATACAGACAACAGGTTTAGAATGATCGAGGGTTTTCTTTACTGTATAGGTGCTAAAATAAGACATGAAAACAATGTGATCAAATAAAATGTGTAATCTTAAAATTTCATGAAAATTGTTTTTCTTTTAAGCACTAGTTATCATCTTACCGGTGGAACCACACTTGCTATGAGTCACTTGACTGTGCACGGAGTGAATTTCTTTTCTTTTCTTTCTTTTTTTTTTTTTTTTTTTCATTTTGGTGTATTTCCTATGCAAAAATCTGCTTTATAAGAGACCAAATTGTTTAAATCTCTGATTTTGAATTTCATTTTCTGATAATAGTTTTTGAATTTAATTTTGGTATATCTGTTGTTTAATTATGAGAACTCATTTGATGAATGAATTGTGCAGAGTGCATGTTATAAGGATGCAAGGGCTTGTGATGGCTGCGGTTTAATTCGACCATGCAAAGTGAGGAAATTGAATGGTTCAATATCTGAAACCCAGTTTCTATGCGAGCATTGTGCTAAGGTTCGTAAGGAATTCCAAATTCTAGAATTATGTGAATAGATATAATTTCCATTCTTAACTACGTATCTTTGCCTTTTTTAATTGTTTACAGTTAAAAGAATCGAGACAGTATTGTGGCATATGCAAGAAAATTTGGCACCATTCTGATGGTGGGAATTGGGTGAGTTTATTAATGCTTCAAATTAGGGCTATAATGCTTTTCCTTGACAGAATAATTGAAATGTGGGAGAAATCACTGTTCTTAACTCTTTGGATCAGGTATGTTGTGATGGCTGTAATTTTTGGGTGCATGCTGAATGTGACAAAATTTTTGGAAAACATTTTAAGGTGTGTCTATTTAACCTAAGTTAACATGTTATCTTTACGTTTTTTCATGTATTTCATCAAAATTCATGGAATTTGGGAGTTACCGATTTGGTTATGATGTTAAGGATCTGGAGAAAAGTGATTATTATTGTCCTGATTGCAAAGCAAATCTTAGATTTCAATCATCAGCAGAGCAATGGCATCCAAATGTCAAGTATGTTAGCTTTTCACCTATTTTAGCCCCTTTCATTTTTTTATTGGACGTTTTGCATGTTTAACTTGGTATGTTACTTGTGGATGTTTTTTGTGCTGTGAAGTTGTAAACCTGATAGTTTGACAATATCTTTTAAACAGGCCTACAGAAAATAATGGACAAATGGTGCTGCCTGACAAAGTAATTGTAGTATGCAACAATGTGGAAGGAGCATATATTCCAAAACTTCATTTGTAAGTCCTGAGAATTTTATCACTGTTAGTTATACATTTAAGCGGTATATACCTTTTGATTACTACATAGCTTCAGTTATTTGATATTTTGTTTGACAGAAAGATGTTTCTATTTGTTCTAAATTTGGAATTTCTTTAGTTAATTTGACTTGGTTGTTTTCATTGCTAATTTCTAGTTGTGTAATTTTATTCTAGCTCTAATGCAGATATTTTGGTAATTTGTTATTATTTATAACAGAATTGAATTAAAGTTGATTCTTTTTCCTTTTTGCTTCAGAGTTGTGTGCAAGTGTGGTTCATGTGGGCCAAAACAGCAAACACTTAGTGAATGGGAACGCCACACTGGATGCAGAGCAAAAAAGTGGAAGTACAGTGTAAAAGTCAAGGGAACAATGCTTACACTGGAAAAATGGGTTTGTATTGAATTTTCATGTTTTATACTGTATTCTTTGGCCTTCTTTTTCTGCTTGTTCAGTTGAAACCTTTTGTTTAATTAATTGAAACTACTACTTAATGTCTTGCTAATTAGAGCTTATTCAATTGGTACTCTCGATGGCAATAGATTATGTTAGAATTTGGCATGCTAAAGTGTTATTCTATACCTATTAGTGTCTCTAGCACATTTATTCTTGCTAAACTGCTATACTATACAGCATTTTTCACAAGTCTTTGTGAATCCTGTCTTCTTAGCTTTGTGTATCAATATGTGTCTTTCCCAGCAATGTGATCTCTTGGCTGGTGATTTTGATGTTTTTATTAAACTTTAAGCTCATGGACCTTGTGCTTATACTTTATACCAGAACCTGTTGATTGGAAGGTTATTGTATCACTGGATTCCCAAATATCAAATTACTGAATTCACTACTTCTGGTCATAGTATCAATACTAGTCTGATGACAGTGTTTGCTATGTGCTTTGATAATTTGCTTGAGGGCATTTGTTTATTTAATTTTGTTAGTATTTGTGCTTCTTATATGCATGAGTTCTATTAACATCGAGGACAATGCAGATTGCTGAGTTTAATGCACATGGTATTGATCCGGTGAAGCTAGATAAGCAAAAGTTACTTGCTTTTACAAAAGGTAATAAGTGATTCTATGATATATATATATATATATCCTGTCGATCTTTTTCCCCTTTTAGTTGGGGATGGAGAAGGTGGACATGTGGCTGTTAAGGTAGTTTGAGTAGTTTTACAGTTGCAGGAAATCTAATTGCATTTCAATTGCAACAGAGAAATATGAGCCTGTTTATGCAAAATGGACAACAGAAAGATGTGCTATCTGTAGATGGGTTGAAGATTGGGACTACAACAAAATTATTATCTGCAACAGGTAGTTCTATTAGTTGTTCTATAATGGTGAATTAGTATATTATGGGGGGTTAAATAATTAGTTATTCTTAGGTGCAAATATTTAAGTTGTTTTTTTATATTTATGTGTTATCTAAATGATAATGTTATTGATTAAGGTGCCAAATAGCTGTCCACCAAGAATGCTATGGGGCTAATGATGTCCAAGATTATACTTCATGGGTTTGTAGAGCATGTGAAACACCTGATGTTGAGAAGCAGTGTTGCCTCTGTCCTGTAAAAGGTATGCTATTGAATTATGTGTTAACAGTTATTAGCGGTACTGTGTTGTTGAGTAATGATGTGCTTTGATTGTGATACTCACATACGGGGTGTAATTACCACTTCTCATGGGAGCAAGAAAAAAGTGTAAACACGATTGGAACCTATGTAAGCTTATACCTTTTCCCTGTCCTGCAAAATGATAATTTACTGACCTCTTTTTGGGACTTTTAAATTTTATTGTTGATTGTAGTCCTATTTATATGGTGCCAAAGTTGTAGAGTTATGCTTCAACCTTGATTTTTTTGTCACCATGGCCACTTATTTAAGTTAAATGGAGTTTTTGCCTTCTGTTGTTGATTGTAGTTTGATTTATATGATTGTCTTTGTATGCCATTTTATAATGTATATAGAACATTGATTTGAAAATGATTCTGCATTTATATGACTAAGTTTGCCCTATCATCAAAGGCTATTTTTTCTTATTATATGTTAAATCTGATTTTTTAGGTGGTGCTTTGAAGCCAACTGATGTTGAGACACTTTGGGTTCATGTTACATGTGCTTGGTTCCGGCCTGAAGTCACTTTCGTGAATCATGAGGTCATGGAACCTGCATCTGGAATTCTTAGAATTCCAGCAAATTCGTTTCTGAAGGTACACTGTGGTCATAACAATTATCTATAGAGCCATTTTTTAAATTAGAGATCTTTTCCAGAAAGTTCTTTAAAACTGGCACTTACTTGCTCTATTTTGTTGCTCAGTCTCTTTAAAGTAAATTTGCTTGTTGGGATCTAAAAAATATTAACTTTAAGTAGGACAATTCCCAAATAATGGGATGAGTCTGTTGTAGCATACTTGGTCTTGTTATGATTTTTTCTGTTTGTTTATCATCTTGTAAACTGGTTGTCTATCCATGATAGTCTAAATACTGAATGTTTGCCATTTAAATGTTGCAGAGTTGCATAATCTGTGAACAAGCTCATGGTTCATGCACTCAATGTTGCAAGTGTGCCACTTATTTCCATGCAATGTGTGCATCAAGAGCTGGGTATGGCATGGAAGTAAGTTTTGATCTGAAACTTGTACATCTGTAGAATTTATTTTAAAAATGAGATGATAGTGTTCCTATGACTGCAATGTAAGTTGTTTCATTAATTTTTAAACCTTCAGGTGCAGAGCTTTGAGAAGAATGGGAAACAAATAATAAGGAAGTTAATGTACTGCGCCATTCATAGGTTAGTAACTTGATTTCCTTTTTTGTTTACTTTATTAATTTTTATGATATCTGTGTGTCCCTGCAATGAAAGAGAATAAAATTTTGTTCTACTTTGGGGACCAAAGCTATGAGTTAGGTTTTTAATCTTCGTTTCATGATTTTGGTACAGGACCCCAGCTCCAGATGCGGCTGTTGTTGTACTTGCACCTACAGGGGTCTTTTCTGGTGGAAACATGCTTCCGAACCAGAGGGGCTGTTTCCGGGGTTCAAGGTTGATTTCAGCAAAGAGAACAGAATCTCCTGAATCTTCAACCACAGAGACTAATGAGTTTGATCCTCTATCTGCTGCAAGATGCCGTGTCTTTAAAAGATCAAAGAATAAGGTGATGAATCTGTGAACCTTTTATGTGTTACTAGTTTTTTTTTTTTACCTTTTTGTGAAAACTTGTAATCTTCCTGTAAATTTTCCATTTTGCTTCTGGCCAATCTTGCATTTCTTGCTTTGTGAAGTCCAAGTCTGATGCTTCTTCTGTTTAGCTTGTAGCATGCAGGATTGATCTATAGGTCTCTATTTTCTCATTCTAATTATAGTCTTTGTTTGCAGGGGCCGGGAGGGGAACCAGTATTTCACCGACCAATGGGGCCCATTCATCATTCTTTAGATGCAATAAATAGCTTGACTGCAAACAAAGTAATATTTTTTCTCAGTTTTCCAAACAATAATGTAGCTTTATTGTCTTTGTTATAATACCCTAATACTTTCACTGCACCTTCCTTTTCAGTTCTTTGTGGTTGGTATTAACATATTATGTTACATTTATATGTGTGGTCTCATAGCAGGAACTTGATGATCCTAAGGTTTTTACTTCTTTTAAGGAACGGCTTTGTCACCTACAGGTAAACTTCATTATCTAGCTGCAATAAGTAGAGCCTACTTAATCTTATGTCCTAATTTAATCGTTTTTTCTTTGTGCTTCTGCTTTTAGAGAACTGAAAAGCAACGGATTTGTTTTGGGAAATCTGGCATACATGGATGGGGTCTTTTTGCACGTAGAAACATTCAGGAAGGAGAAATGGTACTTGATTTATAGTTTTTTTCTATGCTTGTATACATTTTTAAAGTTGTGTTTAAGTATTTACTTGGCTGGACTTCTAATGACATTTCCATTAAGAACTATCTTTCTGGTTCTAGTGATGTGATCCTAATGCTAGGCTTGTCTATCTACAGGTTGTTGAGTATCTTGGTGAAAATGTTACTCAAAAAGTTGCCGATCTGAGGGAGGCAAGATACCGTAAAGAAGGCAAAGATTGCTATGTGAGTTTTTATCTAAATTCCTTTATATATGTGCATGGCATGGCATTTTCTTGGCAATAGCTTTGGTATTTGAGCAAGATTGGAAATACAACACTAATTTTTTCAGCTGCAATTAAGAGGTCGAATTTTTACCATGTTGAAATATATTTTTGTGTGCATTTAATTTAATTGAGTGGTGCAAGACTTGTGAGCTATTGATTAAGCATAACTTGTGTAAGTGAGTGTCAAAATAAGTGAATTCAGTGGTTGATAGTTGAGGTTAGAAATACAATAGCTTTTTGTATTTGAGCAAGATTGGAAATACAACTTCAATTTTTCCTAGTGCAGCGAAGAGGTTGAATTTTACAATGCCAATGTACTTTAGTGTTTTGAATTTAATTAAGTCAGTGTCAGGCATGTGAACTATTGATTAAATATAAGTGAGTGATAAGGGAAGTAAATCTAATATTTAATAGTTGAGAAACTGAAAATAATGTCAATATGCACTGTGAAGAATGTGTGTGTGTGTGTGTGTGTGTACAAGTAAATCTAATAGTTAATGGGAAACTAAAAATTATGTCAATATGCACTGAGAAGAATGCGTATATGTATGTGTGTGTGTATGAACTGTACTGAAATATATTAATATATTAAATAAGCTGTGATAACAATGTCTCTACTCTATAACTTGAGCTTTTAGGACTCTTTTGAAAGTCTCCAATGGTACGAGTGTGATGTAACAATCATGGATGGGGACATTCCTCTATTAAACAAGAAAGGATGATAGGTTTTCCTGGACTGCACATGCACTTGAATAGTCTGCATTGTTTTGGTCTTTTTTGGATAGGTGCTGCTGGATGTTTTATTACACTGTTGAATGAGTGGCTGAACTAAGTGTTAATTGGAATAAGCAATTTTCCATATAACATATTCATGTATTTGTTGAGCCCTTTGCATTACATGACTAAAAGGATTTTGTTCTTTCATTTTTTTTCCTTGGTTCTCTTCTTGGACCACTGTAGTCTTTTTCTGCGACTGCTTAGTTTGTTTCAATGTCTTGTTTTTAGGACTGTGTTGTTGTTCCTGCTGTCTTAATTTTTTTGTATTTAATTGTTTTATCTGCAGTTATTCAAGATTAGTGAGGAAGTGGTAATTGATGCCACAGATAAGGGGAATATAGCACGATTAATCAATCATTCGGTAAGTTCTTGGTATTTGAGTTTATTTTCTGAATTCTATTAGAACATAGATAAAACTTCCTAAATTCATTTGTTCTCAATATATCTAAAGCTCATTTCTCAGAGCTAATTAGGTTTCTCATGTTTTGCTGGAGCTATTGGGTTAAATCATTTGCTTAGCCTGAAGTTTGAATAATATTAGCATGAGTCAGTTTGGTCAATTTGCGTTGTGAAGAATAAACACGTCGGTACAAGAATGCTAAATTTTGGTTTTTTACTTGTGCTGGTCAATATTTTACTTACTTTTTATGCATAGTTTGTGAATTTGACTATGACTTCTAGTCTTCATATATCTGTGGTAAACTCTGCTTGTATGCATACAATGATGCTAATTATAATTCCTCACATTGCAGTGCATGCCCAACTGCTATGCTAGGATAATGAGTATGGATGGCCGAGAATGCCGGATAGTTCTTATTGCTAAGACTAATGTGCGAGCTGGTGATGAGCTTACGTAAGATTCTTTCTCTCTTTGGGAGGGTAGTTATGTGTATGAAATGATTAGTTTAGATTTAAAATCATCAATTCTTTAGCACAAATTTTGGTTTTTTGTTGAGAAAATGAACATGTGCTTTTGTTTGACAGGTACGATTACTTATTTGAAAAAGATGAGAAAGATGAATTGAAAGTCCCTTGCCTGTGTAAAGCTCCCAATTGTCGATTGTTTATGAATTAGATTACTCTTGATATTACAATTGTGCTTCTGCAAAGAGCATCAACTTGTCTTCAAACCCCGTTAGGATGCTCGCAATTTTTGCGTGAGCTTGTATTTTTTCCATTTTTAGCCTAATTTGTTTTGCAATGTCTTCAGATGCAATAAAATGTAAATCCGCAGCAGTTTGGCTGTCAGCATATCTGTAAATTGATTCTAGAATTCTTATAATCTGTGTTATGGAGTCATATTTGTCATTTGGTCTTTTGAAATCTCATAAAAGTACAATCCTTTTGCTCTGCTAGGAGTATTAAGTATCAACCTTGTCTGAACGCATAATCACATTCTCAATTTCTTTTTCATATGAGCCTGTGATAATTGTCCTCTCCTGTTTGTTGGTAATTCGTGTGCTGTAATGGTTATTATTTGACAACTACATGCTGTACTTCTGTTTTCACGATGTTGATTGAATGATTCAGATTTTGCCCAAAAGTTTCAAGAAAGTTAACCTCTCGTGTGATCTTATCATTTTCTGGCTGCTAATACTTTGATAATAAACTGTTATATTAGTTGCCAAAGTAATTTGGAGAATGATTTTAGTAATCCCATCTTATAGACGTTTAGTTATGGTTTTAAGCAACATTTATGTATCTCTTCGTAGAATGGTAAAGAGCATAAGATACAATTGTGTGCCGTATTTACAGTGGCATTCTGAATATTAAAACATAATGGAAACATGCTATGCGATTAAGTAAATGATAATTTTGTATGGTCTCTAATGAAGAAAGAGATGAAACATAAAAGATTGTTTACATTACCGGTAATTTCAGAGATGGTTTATCAAATTTGTGAAGATTCTATAGTTGCATATTGTATATTTCAATCATTGTTTTGTACTTCACCAGATAATGAAAAATAGTATTGTAATTAAGGATGAGATGAAACATAAAAGATTGTTTACATTACCGGTAATTTTAGAGATGGTTTATCAAATTTGTGAAGAATTCTATAGCTGCATATCGTATATTTCAATCACCTGTTTCGTATTTCATCAGATAATAAAAATAGTATTGTTACTTAATAAACTAAGAAGGAAACTAGGTTTGTAATTTTTTACATATTTCAGATTAAGAACAATCTAACGATATTAAATGATATAAATTATTTTTAAAACATTTTAATAATTTTAGGACTTATAAGATGATGTATTTGGTACTCATCACTTGGATCCTTTTAGTTTCCACTCTACTTATATTAAACTCATGGAAACTTGTGAAATATATGATAATTAATTCAATGTTATGACAAAGGTGTTCTAAATTAATGTATTTGTGATGTGTGAATTTGGTGAAACATTCATGTAGCAAATGTGTTATAAATTCTCTCAGTTCTTGTATCGATGATCACTATAAATTTATCTTCTTAATAGATTATCATATTAAAGAAAAGGAATTCACAAAAGGGATAAAATTATTTCCAAAAATTAACATGTAACCCTTGTATTTATATTTATGATCAATATGAATTTGCTTCCTTAATTAAACACCAAAATTAAAAACTAATAGAGAAAAAGGACTGCAAAAGGGACAAAATTATCTTAAAAATCTCTTGATTACAAGCATAACAAATAGCCTGGAAGGAAGAGATAAATGCAATGGTTACATATTTTTCTAAAAAAGAAAATATCTTTCATTATATGTCCAAGATGTCTCTTATACAACTTGGTAGAAGCCCTTGAGTTTGATTTAAGTCAATTTTGACCGTTAACTCTTCAAAGAAATATTGTTTATTACAATATGGATTGTCGCATGTTGTTATCTTTTTTCCACAATAGCTAAATACTATGCTAGTAAGATAAATTATGTTACACGCGGTCGAGGGTGTCAATACAATAGTAAAATTGCAATCCCACCTTTCTTTCCCAATCGTGGGTTTGAGTACAACATACGCACCCCACATTCTCATTAAAAAAAATATGGGATTTTCTTTCATGTATGTGGATTGTCTCCTACCCAGGTATGAGTATATTCGGACCGTATCATCAGTGTGTTATTAGCTTGGTTCAATTATCTCTTAAATTAGTCCTAGTAAATCAAAAAAAAAAAAAAAGATAAATTATGTTACATGGTCTTGTATGTTAAGAGTGAATTTGATCAACTTTCTTTAGTTTTTCCTTTTTTAAACAATTTTCTTTAGTTGCTCACAAGAATGTTGGATAACAATTTACTAGATTACACTATATCATAATTAAGTTGGGTGGCCTTAGTCTATGTGAACCACAAAAAACTAGGGTCTACAACAATGTGCAATGTGAGTTGTTAAAATCTTTTTCAACACATGCTTGCTCATTGTGGATGCACTCGTTGTCAAAAGTGTGAAAGCTTTTAACATCATACAGTGCATATTGCCGTAGATATCAAAGTAACATGCAATATGTGTTGTGAAAAGGAAAGACAACACGTTTTGCACGTTCTCTTAAATATTTTTAACCATATAGAGTGCATGTTGTTTTAAATGTTTATAACAATAAAACAATTTAACTTGTACATCGTAAAAATATGCCTTTTGACAAATTGTAATTATAGTTGATTTTTTAATAGAAAAAGGTTCATAATAGTTGTTCCATGGCTTATAATTTTTCTTTTTTCTATATAACATCATAACGTATGAATTCATTTCCATCATTGTACAATTTGTAATATCATACTACAAATATATACCACAATTATATGAAATACAACAATATAATTTTGTCAAGCAAAGTCTCGAAGGATTACAAATATATATTCACCTACTTCAAAATTCTTTTCTGTATTTTGAAGATGGAGACAATGTCATAGTGTTGAAGATCTTTTGAATAGATCTTGCGTCTGATTGTTGATTTTGTTCTTTATCTACATAATAGTTGGACAAGAGCATAATGTTTGATGGTATAGATAAATTTATTTTTTTTTTCTCCATCTTAGAATTGATATGTATTTTAAAAAATCTTACTTGACAATGCTGCTTGAAAATTCACTAAAGAGAATAGAATTGACTTGCTTGCAATAAATCCAGGATTAGTTATTCGTTCTCTCTTATGGTTAACTCTTAATTTTTCAGTGGAGATTGTTCTAAAAGTTCTTGTAATATGATATAATTGGTATGTACTTGTAAATATACCAACCCAACCCAAAATCAGTTCCTAAAAGTCTTGAAGGCAAGTTACCCTTGAAAAAGCTGAGATAAGTACATTTCAATTATTTAACAAAATTAATAATCACTTATTTTTTATATTTTATGTCATAAACATTATATATTGTTAACATAATAATATGTTGATTATAGTTTTTTTTTATGTTTTCAGTCATTATTATCAAATACCATTTTTAGCATATGTGATAATCATATTTTTAGAATGCAAAAAAGTTAAATAAATAAAAATATCATTTTCGTTTTTTTTTTCAAAAGATTAAAAATGAAAAATGCCTATTATACACACTCTTAGAGGATTCCCAAGTAGATGAAATCTTGGCATCTCTTTTTAGAAACGTACTTGTGCTCACAACTATCTCATATCTCTTAATAATTTTATATAAGGGTAATATTAAAATTTACAAAACATACGAAATTTGGGTGTATATACGATTAGGGAGCAAATGTTATCACTCTAATAATTTTGGGTTGGTTGGTTTATTTAAGGCCCAATTGATTATTAGAAATTTATTTGCTGTTTTTAAGATTGAAAATATAAAAAAAAAAAAACCCATTAGGTGTCGAATCTAAACACAAACTTAATTGCCCACAATGTTCCACCACAACACATGCAGTGCAAAAAGAACGAGTTAACACGAAATTAGTACATTAAAATTTAGTGTACAAAAATTTCGATTTTTTTTTTGTTGGGCCGAGCCCCTAGTGGGCCCAGACTCGATCCACCCCTGGTCTTAAACGTTATTTTAATTTTATAGTTCATTTGAATCTGTGCATTTCGCGCGCCTAGATAAACTAGCAAACGAGAGCCTCGAGTCATTTCATTTCAAAAATTCGATTTGAGAGAGAGAGAGAGAGAGAGAGAGAGAGATGAGGAAGAGATTGAAAAGAAGCAATGCACTTAGCTGTTGCAGCTCTCCTCACTGCAATCATCCTCCTCCTCGCTCCGCTTTCAGTTGGTACACACTCTCTCTCTCCGTCTTTCAGTTTCAACTTTGAACGACCTGCTTTTGATTTTGCTCCATTCAATTTTAGCTTGATTTGCATTTTTGAATCTGTATGACCTAAATGATTCCATTTGTGATGGCGAGATCCTGCGATGAACTCCTCTGATTATTTGAATCTGTGATGTTTATAAATAGATTGTGTTTCGAAGACCTGTTAGGGGAGGCCGTTTTGATGGAGCAATTCAACGTTGTTCCTATAAGCTGTTTCAGTGAAAACAACGTTTCCTATCTCTATCAACAGATCTGTTTTCGAAAACTTAATTCTGAAAATGATGGAATCGAAATGCATTTTATGTTTAAATTCAAACTCAGTGTCAGTGAAAATCGTTTGACAAAATACTGAAGTTGATGTCCTCTGTTGTTTTAGCTTCGAATCAACTGAGAATTAGAAGATTTGACTTCCTGTTGGCAAAATTTCTCTGTGGAGACTAACACAATCATCATGATGAATTCACTAATAAATTATTTTTTGAAATTCAATTATTTGCATATAAGTTATTTCTCTAACTTCACGCTATAGTTACTAGTAGTTTACTTTTTAAAATAAGAACATGAGAGCTCCTATGAGTTCAAAAAATTTTGAATTCTCAGGACCTTATAAGCAAATGTGTTGAAGCTGAGTCTGAACTTAGTTTATAGTTGATTCAATTCACCTGATTCAGCTACAGTTAACAATGCTAAACAAGGAAAGATATACCTGTGCTTTGTTAAAAAGGATTCAAAACTAGCGTTTGGTAGCCAAACATAGAATAACTACTTCTCCAGATAGCTTTTTTCGGTATTAATTCATAAGTCTCTAACTCTTAACTTTTATTAGGTATGAAGAGGACGTATGGACATATATAGCAAGGTTTTTGGATGGAAAATCTCTGGTGATGCTGGCATTGTCGAATAGATGGTTCCACAGCGTCATTATGCATGACAGTGTGTGGAAGTTTGCGTGCTTGCGAGATCTTCAGGTCCCAGATCCAGGCAGAGTGGCTTTTAGCTGGTTCAAGCTCTATGCTTGTGCTTTCGGTATGTAGTAAGTCAATTGGTTGCTTTACACATCAATTACGTCCTTAAAAACTAAAGCTGGTTTGGATATTTACTTATCGACATTTGGTTGTTCATTTTTATGACAGATGGGAGTCACTCTTACTTGTTTTGCCAACAGGACAGGCACCTTGGTTAGTTATCTCTCTTTTAAACTATTTCAGGTGCTTCTATTCACTAAAGTAGGTTGAATAATTACTAGAATTTGATTTCTAAGAATTCAAGGTTGGTTTAATTTTAGTTTTTAAATTTGCCTTTGACTCTGCTTAGTGAGAGTGGGAATTTGAAAGGATCCACTAATTTAGCTCAAAATAGAGAGAGCTGCATTCTATTGGATTTACTCTAGGATGTTGACTTAAAAAATGTTCAAGGATGAACGAGAAATGGTTTGATCAATTGCCAGCAGTTCTCGTCCAGATAGTATTTTATGAGATAATCCGTTGAGTGTAAGTTGAATTTTAGAGTTGTAGTTTCTGATGGCAAATTAGATGGTTTATCAGTCAAGAATCTCCTATCTGCCCTATTGATGCGTTGAAAAGGTCAATTGTGTAATAAGATTAGATATCTACCGTTTTGCATATATGGATTATGTTTGGCAATGCAACAAAGACATCAGTTTCATGCTTTTTAAGCTTTCTTCGAAAGTAGACACGTACTGAGTAATATGCTCTTACGCAAACATCATCAAATGTAGAAACACATATTGGTAAGTGCATCAGCAGACTAATTACTTTCTTCATCGTGTTATGACTTTTAACGGGACAAATCAGATTGGATGCGAATTGGAGCTTTCATTTTCAACTCAAAAGATGCACTCCTGACTGATAAGCTGAACTTACCTGTGAGAATCTTAAAAGGAAAAACTATAGAGAAGATGTTGGAGGCCTGCGGAACATGCTTGTTGAGGAACGTTAAACCTGGAATCTGGATAGCTGGTACTGCAAAGTTGACTATAATGTACCCTGTAATTTCTCTAGGGTTGCATTTATAATTGGAATATCACGGGCAATAAGTCCAATTAACTTGTAATTCTTAATCTGGTTGATTCTTTCAGATTTGCAGCTTGTACGCTGCCCTGCCTGTAACCTCGATACATGTGAAGGTAAGATTAAACATGCCTAACCACTCATAGAAGTAGGATGTGAATTTTTTCTCTAATTAGTTAGTTAGGTAAGATTCAAAAATGCCCAGCGAACTGAATGTTTCCTGAAGTCTTCACATTTTGTATAATTTACTGCCGGTAGTAGAACCTTGAGGATAGGCTTAGAAAATCTGTGAGCTTCACAGTTCTTTGTTTCGAACTCTCTTTCAGTTTATTAAAGAGGCATGTTAGTACCTAAACCCTAAACTCTAAACTTCAAAAATTGACATAGAATTGTTTGCTTTCGGGTGCTCTTACAGACGGTGATGCACTTTGTGAATGGACATCAAGCTAAGAAGCCAAAATATAGAAATTAATCCTATTACAGAACTCCAGATGAAACCTACATTTCAGTTGTTTAATTTATAGGAGGCCTCATCTAATTAAGTTGAACAAAATCTGTGGAATGCATTGATTTTTAATGAGCATGCAGTGCATATAACCCTGCTACAATTGTGGGATGTTTATTACTTAAAAGCATTAAAAGTAATATCAAGATTTTATTTGTTTATTTAGTCTTTCAGTATGAAGACATCAAGACTTATGAAGAAAGTTTGCTTTTCTTTATCTAGGAACAATGCAGATGTTAGATGCAAGGCACATTGAGCTGTTCTTGAGTGAGGGATTCAAGAATGGGAGCTGGAAGTATGAGCTCATTGGAACTCATAAAATTGAAAAGAACACCCAAGGAGCTTGTGGAGCTATTTTTGATCTCAAACACATCAAGGACTCTCAAACAGCAGGTAAATCTTGATAAGCCATGCCAAACTTACTGTGTCAGTCCCTATTTACTGAGAGATCACCACCATGACCAAGTTATAACAAGTTAGAAATTCAAAGCTAAAATATACTTGAACTTGAGGAGGAATATAGCTATTAAGAGTTTGCATGAAAGCCCTTGTATTCTCCATAAAATTAAAAAGCAATCAAGTGGGGAGCCTTATAACTTCTCATACACGTTAACAGAGATGATACAATGTAATCTTAGCTTGAATATACCTTTGTAACAAAAATGCATATATGCTGGATAGAACTCATTGCCTGGAAGTAGTTGGTTTTCTGATATAATAAATTAATAAATGACCCAATTTGGCTTTCAAATGATGCCAGGGGTCTTTAATCTCAATACATGGATGGGAAAACCTGATGACCTGCAACCAAAGGCTATAATAGCTTTTCATGGAGTCGCTGTCAATACCAATTTACAAAAAAATGATGGTATAATATTTCCAATCTGTGAAGATTAATTACATATCTGAAATAAATCTTAACTGCTTTTCTTTCCTGTCCCCAATTGAACTTGCATTTTGTTACAAATACTATATTCTTAAGATAGCCTGTATTTGACTTTTTGCTTATTGCCTTGTTATGATTATTATTATTATTTTTTTTTTTATCTATGTCTGGGAGCAGGAATTCTTGTCAAGTACCACGCAATGCAAGATGGGACAAATGGAGATATTGTTTCAATTAGAATCTCTCAGCAACTCCTGTAGTTCTAATCAGTTCTCTCATATCTTAGCAAATATCTGAATCTTTGCTCTTCAAGACAATTCATAATAGCTTTATAAAGTTTTAACACTAAAACATCCCCCAAGATTGTTGATTTTAACTCCCACAGTAGAAAATATAGAAGATTTGAGTAGACTGGTCTTCCTTGGGCACGGCCTTTTCCAGTCTGTAATATCAAGATGACACAAATGTATACCCATTTGTTAATGTCTAAACAAATACGAATAATATATCCATATCAGAACTCAGAATTTCGTCTGCGTAAATAGATATTTGTTTGATTGCGTTATGTGGTTGTCTAAAAGTTTCTTTTTCTTGACTGCAATAATGATGACTTGTTTTCAATTGCTTTTGGAGTTAGCATATTCTAATACATAAGTGCAAATGATTGCAAGAATTTCTACTTTTCAGACACAAAGACATTATTGTTAGGTGTCAGTATCACAAATGGTGTATGAAGCAGTTCCCCGTAAAATTATTTCCGACAGAAAATTTTAAAATAAGTTGCTGACATCAAGCTAGGGCACATGTAGCTTAATTGATTTAATTAATCTAGTCTTAATACTTTTTTTCATCATCCAAAGGCCTTGTCATCCCTGGGATCAGTCCCTTCGATGTCATGTATACTTTTGAAGTTTGGATGCATTTGCAGATCTCATAAATAGAGTTCTAGAAGTGAATGATATGTTTATAGTAACACCAAAAACGGTAGCAGTTGTATCAAGTTTCACTTATTGAGAGGTTATAGGCATAATCTAGTGGTGATTACATGTTTTTACTAAGTGAAATTCTGAGTTTAAATCTCTTCCCTCAAAGCAGGAAAAAAAATTGCTCCTTATTGTAGGGTGAGTTGAATCAATACATCCTGCATGCTTTGAGTTGAATCAATGCATCCTGCATATTTTTAGTAAGTGAAATCCTGAGTTTAAATCTCTTCTCTCAAATCAGAAAAAAATATTGTCCCCTGTTGTAAGGTGAGTTGAATCAATGCATCCTGCATGCTTTGACGTAAAGATAGTGATATATCTAAAAATGTCCACGGCGTATCAGAAAAAAATTATACTAAAATCCGAGTACAATAAATTAGACAATCTAATTTATATCTTAAGTTTTGAAGCGTTATTTCAATTAAATTAACATATAGAGTGATATAATTATGTTGTAATAAATGAAAAAATAAAATGAGATGACTACTCTTAGATTGGGATATAAGTTAGCATTATTGATTTCAATTCCTATAAAAGGTCCAATCCATCGCTTAAATCAGGTTCTTCTTTTTTTTTTTTTTTTTTTTTTCGATTTATTGAGACTGATCTATAAAATTATCGGAATTAAACGAGATAAAACATTGGTGGTGCGGTCCAGAGAGTATTTTTTATGTAGGAGAGATTAACCCACATGAAAATGAGAGAACAGCTCACGAGAGGTGAGAGAACATAATCATATTAATGGTTACACACTATTGGATGTCGAACTCATGTTCAGAGAGAACATGGGCTATGCTGTCAACCACTTTGGTAAAGCACATATTGACGCCTAAATTAGGTTCTTAAACATGTGTTTTAGTTGTAGAAACTTCTTTGGGTTTTTTTTTTTGGTATTAGATGCAACCAAAATCAAGTGCGATTTAATTTTGAAGCATAATCCGGGGATCTACTCCCAGAACGGGAGGGCATGATCCACATTAAGGGAAGGGGGGGGGTGGGTGGGTGGGTGGGTGTGGGGAAGGGGAAGTAAAACTCAACCTTAACTAATGTTGTGAGTTAGTTCCTGGCTTACCACCCAGCTAAATGCCCATTCTCGTTTTAGTTGTAGAATTTGTTTCTTCCCTTTTAATCTGTGCATTTCGCGCGCCTATATAAATCCAAAGAATGATAGCTTCAAGTCACTTATTTTAAACTTCAAATTTGTTCTCCAGAGAGAGAATTGATGAAAAGATTGAAAGAATAAACGGCACTTCAGTAGATGCTCCTCGCTCTGCTTCAGTTGGCACTCTTTCTCTTACTGTCTCACTCCATTTTGACTGCGAATGAACTGCTTTTAATTAACTCAGTTCAATGTTCAGCTTAATTTTAGCCCATAAGTTACTTTAGAACCTCAATTTTCCATAAACTAAGTGATCCATGTGAGGTTCTGAGATCAACCAGTCTGATTGCTTGAATCTGTGATGATTGGAAGTTTTAAATTCAATTATGTTTCGAAAAGCAATTAGAGCAAGCTGTTTTCATAAAATTTTTGTTTTAGATGTTGTTTTAGACTTCTAGGATACAATTTGTTAATCTGTTTCTAGAAAGTATTTACATGTTACTTGACACTAACCGAAAAATTTCATAAAAATTAATTATAAAAATGATGAAAATCAAAATACTCTGGTTTAAAAAATTTCGACGAAAATCATTTGAATCCTTGAATCTCAATTTGATGGTTGAAAAATAAAATAGCCGATAGATACTTAATTTGATGCTCTTTGTAGCTTTCTGTAGTCTTTAATAAGGAAAATTCGAGACTTAAAATATTTGTGTTTCTCTTATAATTTGTCTCCAATTTCTTATAAAAAATTAATATGTATCTTATTACTTAAAAATGGAGGGTGTATGGACTGTCATTAAGCATCAACAAATTTTCCTTTTCTTCCGCAATAATGACAATTTCTTTTTTATTTGACTTTGAAATCAGCATAACACATGTGAAGTGATTATAATCTAAAAGAATACCTACATTTCAAACTGAAACACATTTTTATTTGATGTCACAAGCGTTGTGAATGAAGCAACAAGGCTATGACATACAGCAAATTAAAAAAGAAAAAAAGTTTGCTGTCATAAATGCTAGATCACACATAAATCGCCTTTTGACTTAAAGGAATATTATAGTTTAATCAATTGATCAACTATTTAATAAAATCTCTTCTCATCATCAAAAGGCCCTCTCTTCCCTGGAACAAGTCCTTCCATCTTCATGGATATCTTAGAAATTCTCTTCTTTTTCCTCTTCTTCTTCCCTCTTGTATATGCAGAATACTGCAAAGTTTCATTCTGCAGTGACGATATCCCAATCCGATTTCCCTTCCAAATTGAAGGCAATCAATCTGAAAACTGCAGGTTTCCTGGTTTCAGACTTGGTTGCAGCAGACAAGGCAAAACAGCCCTCCAGCTTCCTATTTCAGGACAGTTTTTCGTTCGCAGTATCAACTATGTATCACAGCAGATATCTCTATATGATCCGGATTATTGCCTCCCCAGAAGGCTTCAAAGCTTGAACCTGTCAGGTTCTCCATTTGTCGTTCCGTTTTATCACAACTACACCTTTGTAACCTGCCCGGCTCAGCTCACAAAGTCCCGTTTCACTGCCATTGATTGCCTCAGCAATTCAACAACTTCAGTTCTAGCTACTACTTCTATAAGCCTAGCCAATTCTATGACCCCGTCATGCCAGATTGTTTCAACATTGCCGGTTCCAGTTACCTGGCCGGTTCAGTATGATGAAGAGTTATCAAATGACCTCAACAATGATCTTCAGTTAACATGGTACGTGCCTGATTGCAATGATTGTGAATCGAGAGGAGGCATATGTGGGTTTCAGAAGAGCAGCAACAGTCAAGAAATTGCCTGCTTCTACAATTCTAAATCAGGTTATTGTCATAATCATTTTGCATTTTGCTAATACCACATACTTGACCACAATGGGGTCCAAAATTTTGTGGGGATATGTCAAATTCGTTAGTTGATGGAAAACTTGAGAGAGAGTGATTTAGTGGTCTTACACAAGTTTCTTATTTCTATAATGCAATTGACTTAAAACTAGGATATTGTTTAATATTATAGGATTAGGCCACTGGGATTTTATTAAAGAGTATCGGCAATTTTTTTTATAAAACTGTCAACGACATGAGATCCTTTGAGGAGTGAGGATATGGGAATGAAAATGTCATTTCATTAATATAATCATCAAACTTACAAAAGTATGCATTGCCTACTCTCCGAAAAGGCCCAAAGTCAAAGCTCAAACTTTCCTACTTTGGTTGTTGTGGTCTGGATTTAGTCAGACCTATAATTTATATTATTTAATAAGCCGTGATAATTTGTGGTCAAGCATTTTTTCATGAGGCCTTAATCAGGCCCCTAGCTAAGTTTCTTGGAATTATTAGGTCTTCTTAATGGTTCATCTGCTTACAGAAGACGATGTTAAGTGGTTGGTAGCCGTGGATCTTACGTGTTGAGTAATTTTGAAGTAGGCCGTTTTGTACCCATGTTTTTCATTATATTTATTTTTGCTGCTTGAAAATTTATTTTCTAAATACATTGACGGATTCATTCTTGTTTATTTATTTACTTAGGTGAATACTACAAAGTAAAGTACCCTGGGGCTTGTTATCACATGTAAGGGGCCAAATTATTATGGTATATACAGGACTGAGAGGTGGGATTTAGTCACATACTGCAAACGGAGTAAAAATGAGGAAAAGAATTGGATATATGTCAGAATGTTATTATTGTTACATGAAAAAATTGAGCTCGAGTGGCTAATGAATTCAAATTTCAGGCCAATCAAATTACAATTTCCAAGTATTCAGGATACTATGCTTGTCCATCGCAATACCAGCTCTGGCATGCGCTGGCGGGATCGGAATTTGCGCATGCTTCCTTGACAGCAGTCGACAACGGCCCTCCAGGCAGCGTAGCACCATCCCAGAGACAGTGACACCACAACCCACCATCATCATGATGGGCCTGGAGGAGTCTACTATTGCATCATATCAAAAAGTAGTTCTTGGTGAGAGCAAGCGACTACCAGGACCCAACGACAGCACTTGTGCCATATGCCTCTCAGAGTACTGCAGCAACGAGACCATCAGATGCATACCTGAGTGCAAACATTGCTTCCATGTTGATTGCATTGACAAGTGGCTTCGAATGAACAGCAGTTGCCCACTATGCCGAATCTCTCCTGCTCCATCCCCTGCTCAAGTTAGTTCACATAACACTTGACAAACAGCCATTATCTTTTCATTCTATGGCTTCTTTCAACTTATCATTGGATATGATCAAATGTACTACTCTTTTATTTTAACAAAAATTTGCTTTTCATTTTATATAAATTGCAATTTTGCGAAATCCATTACACGAAATTTTCAGCCATGTAATTACATCTCAGAGGTGTTTTCCACCAAAGTAGCATTGCAACATATTTCTCTACTTAACCTCAAATCTCAGTCTCAACAAATTCGAATTGTCACTTTTTTTTAAAGTTTCTTGACTTAGTAAAAAGGCAGCACATGTGAATTTCAGAACTATGATCAACAAGGAGTCACCAACAAGAAATTATTACTACTTCAACAGGCAGCCTTTTAGCATCTTGGTGCTACAGTAAATTACCCACAAAAACAAAAAAAACCAAAAACATATCATACACATACTTGGATCTAGTTCTGAGTGGCTTGCAGGGAACAATATTCCTTGAAAAGAGTAATAAGTTCAACAAGGCACAATACACAAAGCTATTACTTTTTGGCAAGCAGTTTTTTTGGAAGCTTCTCTACAGGGGTAGTCTTTAGTAGGAAAAGCCTGGCAGCTCGTTCTTGCAAGGTGCCACCACATTTTAGCCCAGCGTGCCTGGAGTTCAGTCTTTAATCTTTCCATGCCAAGAACCTATCATTGCAATAGAGGATTTACGATTTAGGGAATCCGTGACTATTCATACTAGTAGGATTACAAGGATTCATTAACTAAAACCCAACAACAGGTTTAGACAACATTGTTACCAAAACATTATGCTAGTGTGAACACATGCGAAACATGGATTACTAATAATTCCAATGCAATGTTAATGAACCAGGCTGTATTTGTGTAACAATCAAACCAATAAATTAGCAAACAAGGGTGCGAAAAGGCACACAAAAGAAATTTTAATTTGGCAAAAATACCTCCATCTCAGCTGCTGAATTAAAATCATCAAAATTTAATGGCTTTTCCTTTTCTCCACTACTTGTACTTGCACCAGCTGTTTCTTCATGCAATACAGATTTAATGGCACGGAAATCACTGCCTTCAGCATCAACAGTTGTATTTTTGCCGCCTTCCTCATTTCCCGAACTCATAACATTGGGGATTTGACAAACAACCCCCTCTGTATTTACTGACACAAGTCCAGCAGAACACTCCTTAACAACTTCAGTTGCAGACACAAATGGAGGCTCCAAACAAGATTTTGTACTCTGTGATACCTTTTCTTCACCAATCTCAGGTTCAACCACACCATTCTCCTCCTCTGGTACAGCTTCTTCTCCACCAGAGGACCCACCAGATTCCAAGATCTGTTGTGGAAGAGTCTCCTTCTCTTCTTCAGAACCACTCTCACATGAACCTCCAGCAGAAAATTCAGCATCCTGCTTACCACCAGTAACTGAACCTGAACTCCCTTCAACTTCCTTACTTGAATCCAAACTATTCCCATTATTTAAGACAACAGATTTCTCATTCTCCTCCTCCTCCTCATCATCATCACTGCTGTCCTCATCCTCACCATCTCCCAATTTCCTCTTCCCCATCCTAACAAAACAAAATTAAAACATCAATATCAATTAAACAACTTCTATTTGATAGCATTCAATATGAAAATCTCTCTCCACCATTTTCACTCTCTTAGATGTAATTAAACAATTGCAGATTCAGTTAAACCAGATGGTACTAAACATAACTTAACTATCAAAAACTCGAAAAAAACTCACAAAATTACCAATCAATTAAATATAAAAAAGAACTCATGACTACAGGTAACAAAAAGAAAACAATACTCAAAAGATAAAATTCTTAGTTTCTTACCAAATCTTCAATCTCTTAGAATCTGCTGTGTTGGTGGCGGCCACTACTTTTCGCTTGCCGTTGGCACAGGCCTGTCTGACCGATTCCTCAACCTTGGCCACACACTTGGCCGACTGCTCCCTGTATTTCGCCACGTACTTCTCGGCCTCTCCATCACCCACTCCTTTCTTCCCCTTCTTCGCCGCCTTCTTTATGAAATCGTCGGCGATCTTCTCCAACTTCCTCGCCTCCTCCTCGGCTCTCCACTCCTCCAACTTCTTCTCGGCGTTCACGTGCCTCAGCCTCCGCCCACTCATGTCCCGACACGCGTCGAAGTTGTTCGTCTTCTTCTGGCCGGCCTTCGTCGCCGCGCCACGGAGTAGGGAGCCGAAACCGCCCTTCCCTCCCAAGAGGCTGAGCACGAGGTGGATGGTGGCGTTGTCATCGGAAATCACGGCTCTATCCTTCAATTGATAGCCAGAGCAGATGAGGCGCTGGAGGTGGGTGGGTATTTTGGTGAATTCGTGGATGCGGTCCTTGATCTCCTGGCCGCTGACTTGTGGGGCTGTGAAATTTAGGGTTGCGGTTTTGCCGTTTAAAAGCTTCACGAAGAGCCGTAGTGGCTGCGGATTTGTGTGATCTTCCATTGCTTTGGTTGTGGTTTTGAAGGAGACTGATTTTGCGAGTAAAGAAAGAGGGATCGTGATTTCGGGTTTTGGTAATTTTATAGGAGCCCTAATTGCCGGTCCCTTGATGGCGGTCGGTCAGTGCTTTCAAAGACCGTTGATCTCATTTTTCTTTTTTTATTTTTTTTTGAGGCAATTTCTTGTTTATTCATAATTAGTGGAAATAACCAGTGTTAAATGGGCCCGGGCCACTGGATCACCAAATTGTAAACAAAATTGGGTTAATTTCTTGGATGGAGTCTGTTACCGACCGACTTTGACGAAACCCGGTACTGACCAATAAAAAATCCACAAGGCCTAATCTCTCTCTTTTTTTTCTTTTTCTCTTTTTTTTTTTTAAAACAATAATAATAATAATAACACAAGGCCTAATCTAGGTAAGATTAGGAAGAATGGCTGCTATGGGGAAGAAAATGGATAAATAATCGAGTTGTTTAGTTTTAATATAAAATTAGAAGAGCAAGAGAGATGGGTGAGACAGAAGATTGGCATTAGGTGAATAATTTAAGAATAATCAAAAGGAAGAAGAGCGATTGTGTCCGTTCTAGATCTAGATTACAAGGTCACTTTAAGGTTTAGTTACAAACAAGTTGAAATTTATGTCTTCAAATGGCCTATTAATTTATATAAATAATAGTATCAATTTATAGCATCTCTATATATAATTCGATAATAAAAAGCGCAATGAACGCTTTTCTTTCAAAAAGAAATGTTGTTAATTGATAAAATAATGAATCATAATTTTTTTTAATTAATTATAATCTTGTTTCATGTAAGTAAAATACAATATATTTATAGAACTTTGCTTAGTCAAAGTATATGGAAAACAGTTTTGAATAAAAACTATGAGAAATTTGTATGATCAATAATGTTTGACAAATTAAATATCCACTTTTTTGTATATTTTATCAATCTTGTTGTTTTGAGAATCAATCCCTTATAAAAAAAAAAAAAAAATGATATAAGTAAACTTACGATGAAACGCAGTATATGTTAAAGAAAAAACAAATACTTTCATCATTTTACACTATTATCCTAAAATATTTATTGTTAATAGAATTTTTTTTAAATTAATTGTATAATTTATTTTGGAAAGGAACTTAATTTTTTTAAAAAGAAATTAATTATTTTATAATTATAAGAAATAGTTAAACGATGATTATACATAAAATGAAAAAGAATTATCTATCATTAATTTTTTATTAAGTTTTTTTTTATAATTTAATGACATATAAATATAAAATAAAATAGATGATTAAAATTATTATATTTTTTTCTCTTTTATATATCATTTAAACTTGAAAAATGTAGCACAATATCAAAAGAATTCTTGCACACAGAAAACATAGGTGGGACAATTAAAAAGAGCAAAAACACAGGTGGGACCAATTCTTACGCCCGTGGCGGGTCCAACGTAGCAATAAAATGCCAGCAAATCTTATTACGAATCAGGTGTTTTAAGATCCGAAGTCCGAACCAGCTGATGATCATTAAAGTGGACCGTGGACTGTTAGGGCTCCATTAAAAAATCCAACACCAAAGCGTTGTAATTTGGAGGAGCTCAACCAAAGAAGAAACATTGGATTCAATTTGCGAGACTAGACGTTAATCGTCAGTCAGTGTGCAACAATCTGACCAAAAATCAAGACATAATGAAGAAGGAAGACGTACCGGATAAGTGTCGGACCTTGTCGGCGGATCCGAATCTACCGCGATGGGTTTGCCAGAACTGCCATCACGCCCTTTGCATAGTCGGCGTCGATTCTTACGCCGACAAGTACTTAAACGACTCCACTCGCTCCAGTTAGGGTTCTTTTTCTCTATCTTCGCTATTAATTTAAACAAGTTGTTACTATGGACATATAAAATTTTAGTTTTTTGAGGATATATTAGGTGCTTTTTAGTGTCAATTGTTGAACTTTGACTCGTTTCCATTTGAATTGCTTATATATTTGTTGTGTTTTTGTGTTTATAAAATTTCGCCTATGAATGTAAATTAATTCTGTCTGTAGTCAGATTGGCAATTAGGGTTTTGATACTTGAATGTAGAATTATACGCCGTACTATCTGTAATTGCTAGCCTATGTGAGGTGATTGAAGGTTGTATATCTTAGCATGCTGTAGCAATGGGGAAGTTGTTGGTGAGGTGGAATTTTGTTCTTATCATTGTGGTTTTCAATGGATACTAGCAGCAATGCAGGGGTCTTCAATTCATGTGGCCAACAGTGTGCTAGGTTCAACACGTATGGACAATTCTTTTGTAGTGTTGCCAAAGCAAAGACCGCAAGCACAAGGAGTACCTCCACGTCCTCGTGGTGCAGCTGTCCAGCCTGATGTTGGGCAGTCTGGAAAGGCGATGGATGAGTCCTTTGTGGTTGTGGATAAATCCGAGTCTGCATCGGAGGGAGGGGGGGCCCAATTACCAACACCGGAAGGTGGAACAAATGGTCCTCTGCAGCCAAACAACTCCGGGTTCCACTCGACTATAACCGTTCTTAAACGTGCATTTGAGGTTGCCACAACCCAGACACAGGTAGCAATAACGAGAAAAGGCCTTTAGATTGGTTTTCTTGCACTGTTTTAAGGTTCAGTTTTCTTTAGTGGTAATAATAAAGAGAGATTGAGCTAATTACAGTAAACTTACTATGTCTCTCTCTGCATTTCCAGGTTGAGCAACCTTTATGTCTTGAGTGCATGAGGGTCTTATCTGATAAACTTGATAAGGAGGTTGAAGATGTGACCAGGGACATTGAAGCATATGAAGCCTGCCTTCAGCGCTTGGAGGGAGAGTCTGGAGATGTCCTTAGTGAGGCTGATTTTGTTAAGGAGAAACTAAAGGTAGATGGAAACTGTTGTCAATGCATAACTTAGCATTTGAATTCTGCTTTTGTGAATCTCCTAAAAGTATACATTGGTTAGATCTGTGGGAGAATTTTTTTGTTTTTTTGGTTGACTGTAGGAGGGAAATACATGGCTGGCAATTATTTTCTTTGATGACAAACTAATTGTTTACAAATATTCAAGTCTGCATTGAATAATTCAAGGAATTTCAAATTTGTAATGTATAAATTTATAAATCCTAAAACTATGGATCGTCTGCTGTAGAAAATTTACATTTGTACATAGATAATTACATATGTGTGTGTGTGTGTGTGTGTAATGTTTACCATCCAAGGTCAATTCTTTACCTCATAATTTCTTGATGTTATTTCAGATCGAGGCAGAAGAAAGAAAACTTGAGGCAGCAATTGAAGAAACAGAGAAGCAGAATGCAGAAGTACATGCTGAACTGAAGGAGCTAGAATTAAAGTCTAAACGCTTTAAGGAATTGGAGGAGCGGTATGTTTATTTGACAGATACATACCTTACAGTGTTCCCCTTATCTTATTTCAAGTCTATTTCATTTTTCATATATTACATAATATATATAGATCCTTGAGATCTCTGGTACCACGCTATTGATATTTCTAATATTCATTGTTGACAGTTATTGGCAGGAGTTCAATAATTTTCAGTTTCAATTAATTGCTCATCAGGTGCATTGCTGATGCCTTTTTCCTGTCTTGTTCTCTCCGCTAGTAGTTGTCATCCTGTGAAATATCCAAAATAGCTTCAGAAATTTATGAGGCTTAGAAGCTTTTCTGTTTTATTGTTTCTTTTCCTATTGGGGCTTTAAAATCTCCCTTAACTGATTAACTTTCAGGGATGATTACAGTTAGAGTACAGTGCTAGTTATCAAGTGACATTAATGTGACCATTTAAGGCATTGTAGATTGATGTAGTAGTTAAATTAGTAAATTGTTACATATAGTCATCATCTATGCTGATTTCTTTGTTTGATTAATACACATGTTTGTTATGAGCTTAACATGTTATGAGAATTGCTTGCAAGAAAGCCTTCCCTCACTCACCCACGCTGCATGTGCTCAAGTTTTTCTTTTACTCCCTTATGTCAATAAAGGATTTTGGAATAACAGGAAGAGAGAGATGCAATTTCTGCTAAGATTGAAGTTTCACAAGCGCATTTAGAGTTGTTGAAGCGAACTAATGTACTAAATGATGCCTTCCCAATCTGGCATGATGGAGATTTTGGAACAATTAACAATTTTCGGCTTGGACGACTTCCTAAAATTCCGGTAGTATTTTATTTATTTATTTATTATGTTTTTAGAATCTTTTAGCTTTCTATTGGAATGCTGTCCTCTTATTGCCATATGACAAGTAACTATATGTTGGGCCATAATTCATTCACCAATGAAATTTATGGACTGAATTAATGTAAAAACTCTCTCTCTCTCTCTTTCTACTCATGTTGCATGAAATCTCATGATTTGGTTGTAGACATATTTGGGATATCTGCTATGAATTGTGGATTATTCAATGCCAACTTTTTATGTCAGTGCTGCTTGTGTTAATAAATTCCTGGTCAAAAGTTAAACCAAACAGATCGGACATAGACCAACAAAAAATGTGTATGGTCGAGCAACATCTGTAAAGTGCCCCATGGAAAAGATTGACTTTTGATTAGGTTCAGAAGCTCCATAAATTTTGGGGTTTATATTATTGTGAATTCAATGCTTCGATTCAATATTTTTCTCTTATGAATTTCATTCAATGAGAGGATTAAGGATTAAATTATGTCGTTTATTGTGTTGTGGTGTCATATAGGTTGAGTGGGATGAGATCAATGCTGCCTGGGGCCAAGCTTGTCTTCTCCTCCATACAATGTGCCAGTATTTTCGGCCAAAATTTCAGTATCCTTTTGAACAATACATCTATTAGTTTTTGTCATCTCTGGACCATTTAAGAGTTTCATCTTCACTGTGTGCTTGTATGTTCTTACCAACTTCTTTACGAAAGAAGGATATGTGATAAACTCCTTAATTCGTAACTTCAGATATCGAATAAAAATACTTCCTATGGGGAGCTACCCACGAATAATGGATGGCAATAACAATACTTATGAGCTGTAAGTACTAATACTCCATTGGCATTGATTTGGATTTCTCCGAGTTGATTTTTGTGTTGAATTAAATACAATTGAACGTGGTGCCTTTATTCAAGTAAACAGAGTGTACAAGGTGAGGTTATACTTGGTTGGTCCTCAAAAGTTTATGAGACTTGGTTAGAAACTGCCGTTTCTAACTTTAACTGTATAGTAGAGATTCTGTTGGATGTTCTTAAATAAGTGTAGAGCATCACAGATTATTTTTCAGTTTTCTGACCATTCTTAACCATTTGATGTCTTGACCAATGCATAATATCTCAGGTTTGGTCCGGTGAATTTGTTTTGGAGCACCCGATATGACAAAGCAATGACATTATTCTTGACTTGTCTTAAGGACTTTGCTGAGTTTGCAAATTCTAAAGATCTAGAAAACAACATTCCACCAGAGAAACGTTTTAAGTTACCATATAAGTAAGTTTTCTTTTCTGTATAAAATAAAAGCTCGTAAGTATAAACTGGATGTTTTTGTCTGCAATCCCCTCTGTCTCCTGTAATCATGGGCAAATCTTGCAGGATTGAAAATGACAAGGTGGAAAACTACTCTATCACACAGAGCTTCAATAAACAAGAAAATTGGACCAAAGCTCTCAAATACACCCTCTGTAATCTGAAGTGGGCTCTCTATTGGTTTGTTGGGAATACAAACTTCCAGCCTCTTTCTGCAATTACGCCTGCTGAAGTTCCAGCTATAGGCTCTTTGTATGCAAAGCGCGGCACTGACTCAAAATCTGTGGCTCGAAACTCTTCAAAGCCATAATACAGAATTGCAATCATAGCTACTTAACATGTAAATAGATATAGACATTTGTCCACTCAGTGTGCAGTTCATTTTGTATAATAGTGCCTATTTGGAATTTAAAGATGTGAAATAGATAGGAATTTTATAATTCTTCAATTCATTTACACTTTCTGAGCTTCAAGTGTCTCTAGCTAAAATACCTTTTGGGAATGCAGATGGTGAACCTGTCCAAATAATATTGTGGGAAATATTTCATTATGCAGACTACCACATATTCCCTAAAGAGCCCTAAAGGCTAAAGCCTGGTCTTTGTTAGTTATCTTTCTTACCAGTTTATCCATTACCATTTACTGAATAATCTTTGTTGAATAAGCAGTGACACCCATACACATCCACATTGCTTAATTTGTTGAATAACCACGCAAGACACATGATCGCAAATGTTGTTCCCTGCTTGAACAAATGCCTTTACGCAATATTAATGGGAGGCATGAGAATTGCATTTGCTTGCAACTTCGACAAACCATTGCCAAGCATGTTTATAAATCTTTTCACTACCAAAAATAAGAATCAAATTACCCAAATATACCATCGAAGAAGCAATCATGAATCACCTAATTAAGTCCCTAGCCATTCTTGCATTACTTTCAAGTTCAGCCCTGGCCGAAGTAATTGCACCTTCATGCTCCAAGGTCACCCTAGAAGTACGCTCTTGCCTTGATTTCATCAAAAGTAAGGCACCAAACCCGACACCAAGTTGTTGTTCAGGTGTTAAGAATATTAGGGGTGATGTCAAGTCTCGGGCAGATCGAGCAACTGTATGCAACTGTCTCAAAATATATTGAAAAATGTTGGAGGATACGATAAAAACACCATCCCTTTGCTTCCCCAAAAATGTGGGGTGCCCATCACTCTCCCTCCGATTGATTCTAATACCGACTGTACCACGTATTCTCTTCTTTTTCCTTTCTTTCTTCAACTTGTTTATGCATGGATTATGAGATTTGCAATTTTGCATGATCCTTTTGGAAATTTGATAGTTTTTAGAAAACAATCATCTTATTCTGAATTTAAATAAAGAAAAAACTAATAATAATTGGAACTACAAAATAATTTTTAGTATACGATGAGAGAATTTTTACTAAATTTCAAAATTATAAGAATTTATTTTTACAAAAAGGTCAAACATTAAAGGGGCTTTTGCAAATCTCCCCTTGAAATATTATTAACACACAATCATCCTAATATGTAATTTTGTTTTTATGCAGGGCTTTCTCTTTTTATGGGGTTTGATTCTCTCGGGATGACAAATGGAGAGAGTATAGCAGGATTCACGTGTATTGCATTATAGAATAAAATTAATCTTTAGGATGGGACTACTACTCATGTATTGTATGAAATCAATATCAATTTGTATTAATCTAGCAGAAGCTAGAGTTACACTCTACTTTTTTTTTTTTTTAAAAAAAAAAAAAAATCACTATCCACTTTTTTAAAGTTACTTTATATGAAATAATTTATTCGTATAATGTCATGTTATGATCTCCTTTCACCATTATTTCCGTTTAAATTATAATTTATCCTTTTTAATTTGATAGTTAAAATAAACATGTATGGCAGAAGCAAATATTCAATGGTTTCAAGATAATAATAATAACAATAATGAGCATACGACCAATATAAATCTATAGTAATTTCCATTAAATATATAACTAAGTTAAAAAGGTTAATTTTCTCAAGAAAAAATTTAAAAACTAATAGTAATGTCGTCTATATATTTTTTTAATCTCCGTTATTTACATTTTAATATATGTGAGGTATCCTATCATATTTCTCAAAATAACCCTGTAAAAATAAAATTATCCCTTTAAAGGAAAATAAAATTATTGTTATTTATTGGAGTGCATATGAAACTGCCATTCTCGCTTTAGTTTTACACATAAAGATTTTGCAAACACCTCCTAAAGTTTGATCCCTTTTTAAATATAATATTATTTATAATTACCATCAGATCCAAAAACTTAAACTGATAGAAAATAACCCAGCTATAATATTTAAGACGTGAGGGTATGATACATTAATACACCTCCTCAAACTTTTAAGATTTAAGATTATGATACATAAACACATCTTCTCACATACAATGTGAACAAATAACAAATGACGAACGCATATTAAACGTCTCTTGTTGTATAACATATGTAATAAGATGATAGATAAAGAGGGGGAAAAGATTTGAATCCGCAGAGATCTTCACGTTTTGATGTCATGTCATTTACTATCACATTCAAAAATTTAAATGGATAGAAAAAGACTCAATTATAATATTTAAAACTTGAGGTTATGATACGTTAATATTATTAATGTTTTATGTAAATTTTAAGAATACAGGAGGGTGTTGCTTACATTTAAAATTAAAATAATAATAATAATAAAATTTTAGGAGAAATTTTGCAAATTTTTCTCTATTAAATCGTCCAAGTTGCATGTTGGATAAAATTTTAGAAAATGTTACAACTTTTCATCATCAATAATGTTAATTATTAGGACGAGTTTAGCTACTACATAAGATGTTAACAGTTTTGGGGGTGGTTGTGAGAGAAATAAAACTATTTTTCAAATTTGTAAACTTCTAAATTTTGTAAATTCTTATGAAAAATCTTCAACCCAATAATTATAAAAAAAGGGTATCAAAACATGACCCAGAAAATGGGTGCATTTTGTGGTCATATTAGTTGGATTAGCCTGCACACTATAAATTGCGCAGGTGAAAAGAAATCACTCTACAGTCTACAGGTAAATCTACAGAGAAGAACTCTCTCTTAATTTCTCCACTTCAATTGATTCTCGAAAAACATACTAATTTAGTTGTCTTTTAGTTATTTCTTTCTCCATGTTTGGTTGCCAAAAGATGTTGGGAAAAGCAAAGTAAGAATGAATAACTTGGAGTTTGAGTGTTACAATTCTGGAACCAAGAATTGACAGATTGTTACTTCGCCGTTAAAGGTGAAAACTTCTACTGATTCTTGATACGCATTACTTTCAGTTATATTTCTCATTTGTTTGATCACCAACAAATGCAGGAAAAGAGTAAATTGGAAATTAAAAGATAATGGCACGCAAAGTTATTATAATTTTCCGGACACATCTTAATTTACATTATTTTTTCTTCTCTCTCTCCTTTTGGTTGCCACGAAATGGAAAAGTAAATTATTTCATATACATGTTGAGGGAAGTTTAATATGACATCCTAGTTAATATTTGTTGAATAAGCACACAAAACACATGACAGCAAATTTCGTCCCCTGCACGATCAAATGCGTTACGCAATATTAAAGGGAAACATGAAAATTTCATTTGCAACTTTGACAACCTTCATATTCACAAGCTTGTATATATAAACATATGTCGTTCCTCCACAAATCATCAGCTGACAGGAGCAGCAATGATGAATAATCTAGTTAGGTGCCTAGCTATTCTTGCATTAATTTCAAGTTCAGCTCTGGCCAACGTTGCTAAACTTTCATGCCATAGGTTTTGCCGGAAACTAAGCCCTTGCGTTGATTACATTCGACATAAAGCGGATGCTCCGTCACCGCATTGTTGTTCAGCCATCAAGGAAATTAGCAGTGATGATCATGAATACTCCCGGTGGGATCGAAAACGTCTATGTAGGTGCCTCAAGAAACTATTGAAAACCACTGGACCATGTGATGAAAAACGTATCCCTTTGCTTCCCAAGAAATGTGGAGCGTGCATCACTTTCCCACCTGTTACTATTTCTACAGATTGTAGAAAGTACTCATCATTTCCTTTCCTCTTTTATGTCCATGCATAAAATAGTTGATGATTTTGCATGCATAAACCCGATTGAGGTTTGATATTTTTTAAAAACAATCATTTTGTTTTGAAACTACAGGGAAGCTTTTACTTAAATAAATACACTGTTGCACTAATATGTATTGTTTTGATGCAGGCGTTTCTGTTATTATGGTGTTTGATTTATTGGGATCACACAGGGGAGATATGCTAGCGAGATTTACTTGTCTTGTGTTATAGAATAAAAATAGTCCTGATCAAGAAGGGACTATTAAAGTATTGTATGTAACCAATTTCAATTTCTATTAGTCCAAGGGAAGCTAGAGTCACTCTCTACTTCATATGAAATAATTGATAATTAAGGATAGGGTATCTAAAAAATTATCCAAATTTATTACCATGGCAAACTTAGTTGTAATCACTACATTATCAATATATATAATTAAGGTATTTACAGTAAATCATTTTATCACATCATTTAAATAAGAGTAAAATTTAAAGAAGTATAGTCTTATTCTTGACAATTATGTTGAACCATTTTAATCCGTTTTTATTTTTTTATTTATTTGAAATAAAAGAATAAATTCTAATTCGTCCTTTTAAATGCTATAATTAAATAAAAACGAAAATGTGTATGACAGGAGGAAAAGATTCAGTGCTAAATTGAATGTGACTTCCTTAATTAAATTAAATAATGAGCAGGCGACCAAGATATACCTTGCAATTTGATCATTTGTGTGGTTCCATGGAGTAGAAAATAAATTGTACTATTTGCCAGAGGGCTATTCCTGATCCACGAACGAGACTCCACTTGGGTAAGAATGTGAAAGGATCATGCTAAATGCAGATTATGCTACTATATACAGACTGTAACCATATAAGAGTTTAAATAATAAAAAATAAAAAATAAAAATAAAAAAATTGCTATGTTGAAAAACAAATTGCTTTGGTTAGGCAAAGATTATATTGCACATTTAGTAGTATACTCAGTGTTTTAGAGATGACATTTCCATGTAAACTTGAAGGAAATCCAAAAAACTAGATACCAAAGCCCGGAATAATGCTTCATACCAGATCCTAGTGTATACACTGATTTCTTATGCACAAAATTTGGTTCAAACAACTTGAAAAATAACTATACACCTTATTGTTATCAGTGATCGGCAGTGAAGTCAGGCTCGGTTGGCTTCTGCGGTATCATTGGATGTAACCTCTGTGGTATTCTGGTGCTGTGTGCACCATTCTGTCGCAATGGTCGTAATAGATTGGAAGCAAATTTTGATGCGTAGATAGTGGCACCAAGGCTTGTTGAGGTCCCAGCCTCGGTTGCCAATGCATCTTGCAGCCTGTCTTCAGCTTCACGCAAGGACTGAGCAAGCTTCTTCTTGCAGTGGCGGCGCCATGCTGCTTGTATAAAGCACGCTGCCCATGTCCTCCACTGCACTGAATGCAACCTGAAAGCAGGATAAAAACCAAAATGACCAAATTACATTTCTGTCTCGGCAGTGAATTATAGTAGTAAGAGAACTGTGGTCCCCAAACTTGCCTGAAAGTGTGCTGAATTTGCTTGCTGTGAAGACGTCGGAACTGAGAGGCGACAAACTTCAAGTCATCAGCCATGAGAGCAAAGGCTTCAACCTCGTCTAGAGCTTGTACAGTCCGGGTTGAGAGGGGTAGATTGGAGGAGGACTGGGGATCCAAAGCCCAAGTGAGAAGACCTTCTCCACAGAAGTCACCAGCCTTGAGATAAGCAGCGTTAAAGAAGCCAGTTCTTCCACCATTGGTAGTTGTGCTCACTAATTTGCCCCTCATCACAAACAGCATCTCATCCACAGGATCCCCTTCGCGAACAATGAAACTGTTTTCCGTGTAGAGGACTGGCTTGAGTCGATCACACATTGCATCCAGAAGTTGCTCATCCATTTTCTCAAACATTGGTACCTGAGGAAGTGATTGGTTAATATTATAGGTATAACACCCTTGTGTGTACTTTTTGGTAAAAAATGTAAGGAAACTAATTAAAGGACTCACTCTCATGAGTAGATCCAAAGAGAGATGACGCTTTATATCTCTTCTGAGATCTTTAGGGAGGCTGCGAATTAGAGTCTCTTCCTCAACACCTCTCGTTTCTTGCCATCTGTACTGTTCATATCGCCTTATTCGGTCCCTCAGCTTTTCAGGGAGCATCCTGTGAGACATCCACTGCTCTGCATCTCGCCTCTTCACTCTCATTTCCTCTACTCTAACTGTAGTAGATTGCAGATATTTCTGCAACAGCAGAAGAACAACAATGTTTAGCTTATTCTGAAGAAGCCAAAATGACATCATGATGTTGCATGGACATCGAAAAACGTTGGGAAAAATTCGCATAAGCACAAGAAGAATTGTGCTCATATTCTATCATATGATGTCTTGCGACATTCAATTGTGAAAAGCATCGATTTAAAGGCCGAGGTGGGGATGCATTACCTGCATGTTGCCTATAAGTAGCGCAAATAAAACCAATCCAGCAATAGATATAAAGACAGCAAATATAATCTCCCCCACGAAAGTACTTGTTTTGAGATTTTGGCCCAGAGAACTGCATTGAATGATCAAATTAGAAACTTCAATAAAAACTTATCTTGAGTTTTACTTTCGCTTTGCTTTGCAATGTACTTGCATCAAAATATTGACTAAATCAAAAGGATCATATACATATATATATATGTACACCTACAAACCTAAGATTACGCAGTCCCCACCAAAAGCAGTAAAAGAATTTCTGTAAGAAATTCCGCTTCTCCGCTACCCCAGACTGAAGAGCATCAATAAATATTCCAAAGTTGAAGACTGTTGAATTGGTTATGTTATCAGGACTGATCAAAGGGCACGAATCATTCAAAAATGAAAAGCCTACACTTGATTCAGACCGGTTTTCATCACAGTATAAGTATTTAGCATCAACCCCATTCCTTTTGCATTCTTCACGCCAGCATCTATCTTGTCGTTCTACCGAAATCAAGAACCATAAGGCTCCAAATAACTGCATTTCTCAATGATCAGAAAAAATCCATACGATCCAATGAAAATAGTAACATATCAAATCAAACTTACATGACTGGCCAGCATATAAAGAAAAAGATTTAAAGCAGCTCCAGCCCATGCTGTTTCAGTGAGGATGCCAGAAGTTCTTTCGATTTCATTGAGAAGTGGAAATATCCGATAAATTCTTGGAACTAATTGGCAGAAAAGAACAATTTCCAACATCTCCTTCGTGACCAATGACACTGGACCATCCAACTTGGGGATGATAATTAAAACTACCACCTGAAAATAGAGAAAAAGCAAGTGTTAAAAATTGACAAAAATTAACTTCAGCTTCTTATTTCTTAGATAACAAGAAATTGTGTAAACTGTTTGTCGATTTCCTAGGAATGAAACAAACCTGTGGCAGTGGAAGTATTGCCAGAATATCAACAATGAAGTGCGACGACAAATATCTTCTGCTTATTACCATATGATCATCAACCAACTCACCCCTTCCAAATACTCGCGAAGAAGGAGCGATAAATCCAGTGCGGAATTGAAAGATAATATGAAGTATGTAAAACGCATCAATGCATGTTCGAAGGACACAGGCCGTGATTTCCAAAGTCTTATCCAACTCAAGGCACTGCCTTGTACGATCAATCACTGGTATATAAAAGAACAAAGGGTCTATGGACACTGCAAGCACACAAGATAATAGAAACATTTTGTTCCACCACTGCAGAAATGACCCTTGTGGGTCAAGAATTTTCTTCCCAGTGTCTGACTTCTTTGCTGACCGGTTGGCATTTATAGGCCTCTTCAAGCTTTTGATCTTTTCAGAACCTGATTCAAATCCCCTCCTAATACCATCCATGACCGCACTTAAAGTTGGTCTGATTCTTCTTTCATATAAACCATCAACTACAGACGGTTGCTGCTCTGAGTCTGATTTTTCTGATGTCGAATCTGCAAACCTGAATAAAGTTAACACAGCAAACTTCCATTAGCATAGATTTAATGAAATAGTAAAACTAGGCTTTACAAAAATTTTATCAAAATCCATACCTAAATAATGTGATATGTTAGTTGTCAAGATCCTATTAATTATCACATTATCTTATGATTTACAAGATTTTGATAACTCACATACCACATCATTTAGGTATGAATTTGGACAAAATTTTTGAAAAACCTAACCTTATTCTTAATGGAATGGTAAGCAATTAATAGGAGTAATCCTAATTTTTCTTTTTATTAAAAAATTTCCTTATTATGTCTACAATCAAAAAGTAAAAATAAAAACTAAAAACTAAAAAACAAATGTTCACAACTTGAACCATAATGATTGAAACAAGGTGATCTTGTGCCATTAACCAAGTTGAAGAACCAAATCAGTTAATGAACTTTGCATAAAGAAGTTTCAACAATCAACTCTTTCAAATAAAAAAAAAACTCTGCCATGGTGTTTCAAATCAGATTAAAGTCTTCCTAATTATGATGAAAGTTCATCTTGATTGTAGCAAGTCAATTAATAACAAAATAAAAAACAATAATAAAAAAACTAAACTCGACCAAAAACAAACTTAACTAACCTTACAAATCTAACTTTAGCCATTTTCAATTCCTCCACCAGATTTTGTGCAGCCTACTCTGATGTTTAGTTTGAAGATTCACAAGAACATAAAGTATGCAGAATCCCGACCTTAATATGTAATCCTGTAAAATAAATACCAAATTAACACCTACAGGAAATTTGAAACATAAATATATAAAATTAGTGCCACATGGATTAAACAACGAGTATATCACGTATGAGAGACTTGACTCTTTTATTTATTTTAGTAATTATAGGGGAATTAGTCAATAAAAGGTTCCTTCAAAAGAAGAAAAAAAAAAAGTCAATAAAAGGTACCAATAATTTCTAGGCTTGTCCTATCACCATCTACTGCACCAAACATTTATTTATTATTATTTTTTTCTGTTTTGGTTAGTTTAGGAAAAAATTGTTATATAATATTTTCAAGATTCTCTCTGTTTTTTTTGTCCTTTTTTGGAAGGACTAATTAGAAGACTGACAGAGAGCAAAAAAAAAAATTGTCAATATAATATTTATATGTTTATTGACTAGATAAAACTCCATGCCTGTAATTCATTAGAATAAGAAAAACATGAATGAAAAAGAAGTTCATATAGAAAATCATGACAGTAAACAGTTCTGGTCATTAAAGCATCAGATCGATCATATATTTGAACTTCTGGTATTTTAGTTACAATTTCAAAGAAAAAACTACAGTTTTGAATACAATTCAAATAAGAAAACAAGTCAAATAGTCTAGTTTTTGCTAGAAACTGAACAGAGAAAAATCATTAGAAAGAAATCTTAATATTACTGCTTTCTACCAGAAACGACGATGAAAAAAGATAATAATAAAATAAAAAACCAACTTAATGAACCAAAAACGAAGAAAGTTTATGTTTCTGTTACTATAATTTTTTCTGAGTTGTCAAATTTTCTCATCATCAAAACAAAAACTAGGAAATGAAAGCAACAAGTCGTCACCTCGCTTGAAGAACAAGCCTGTTCTTGAAATGAAGATGGATGAAAAAAGGGTAAAGAAAAGAAGAGACAGAAAATATTAGGTGCAGAAAATGCAGCGTATTAGAGGAGAAAGTTCGTGGAGCGAGTCTCAAATGACGGTTACTGGCTTCGCTTCCAGAGACTCAAGAAAGGTAAAAAATAGAGACCAGTGAGCGAGGACAGAGTCAACTAGAAGGAAGAGTCAACTGTCAAGCGCAGGAAGCCCCCGTGGGCCCTCAATGGGCCTACGGCCATTAATTTTGGGTCCCATTTTTTGGAACATAATTTCCGGCATTAACAGTTTTGTGAAAAGACATCTCTCCCGTACTTTAATATACGAATCGTCTCAGCTTTCATTTCATGGTTCCGTGTGGGCGCCTCAAAATTTGAGACGCGTCGTGGAAGTTTGTGTCTCTAAAATAAGGGTATAAGATCATATCACCCTTGGAAGGGGAAATTTAAATTTAGTCCCTAATTGTTAGAGAAATATTTTCTTTTCATTTATTCATGCGTTTTACATATTCATCATCCCTAATATTTTAAAAATTTATCAAATTAGTTTCTCTGACGAAAAAACTAACAATCAACCAACAATCAACCGTCACATATACAAAAACTAAGATACTCTGGATCATTTAATTTTTATTTTAATTAAATTTGAAAAGTTGAAAAAAATTTAAAAAAATAAATTTTAATCAAAATAAAATTAAAAATAAAAAATGTATAATTATTAAGGAAAAACAACATATAGGTAAACATTATTGAAGAAATCAAACCTAGATCTTTATCTCTAAAACCAGAAAAAAAAAATGGATTGAAGATCTTCAAAGATTCAAAAAATAAACACCCTTCGATGAAACAAAATCTAGGTTTGAAAACTCAGATCTTCAAAGGTTGAAAATTTGGATTTTTGAATTCAGATCTTATCTCCAAAATCAAGAAAAAAAAAAAAAGAGAAAAGAATAAACACAGCCTATGATGAAATTCGAATAATCTTATAAATATTAAACACACCCTCTATTGAAATGATTGTTTAGATGAAACAAACTCAACGACAATGGTGGCAATGACATCCACAATTCCATTGCCATCAGATTCAGAGCCTTCTTTCCATAACAACCTGTCCACCTCCCACTTCACGACATGGGGCACCACCCAGAAACTAATATCATCTCAAGAAGAAGATGATCAATCAGGTCGACTTCGAGCAAAAAAAATAAACTTGACACAAAATTATAATAAGAGAAAAACCTTCAAACAAAATTAAGAAAAATGTTGAAATCAGATCAATAAACTTCAAAGAACCTCCATCCTTTTCATCAGATCAAAAAACCTTCATCCTCTTCAACAAATTGCGACGAACTCCTTTTGTTGTCCGACGACTACGGAGAGTGGTGGCAATTGAAGAGGGAAGACCAGATAGATGCAATAAAGACGACAATGAAGTCCCAGATGGATGCGGTTGAAGACGACAACGAGATTCGAGGATGCGGTTGAGGCTTGAATGATAGCGAGAGAGGAAGTCTCGCTCGAAAGAGGCAGCCATGGCGACGATGGTGGGGTTAGAGGTGTTGGTGACTTGGGCGGTGATCTGGGTTGTTGGTGACCTTGGTTGTTGTCCCGGTCACTCAGATTTTTTTCATCAATTTTTTTTTCTAATAATTATATAATTTTTCATTAATTTTTTATTTTATTTTAATTAAACTCAATAAATATCTACCATCTATCACAACTCTAATGAATGGTGGAGATCTGTAGTTTTTTATTTATTAATTTAAAATGGTTAATAGAATAAAAAGATCGAAATACTCTTCAAACTTTGATGGATGATGGAGATCTATAGTTTTTCATTTGTTAATTTTAAACGGTTAATAGAATAAAAAGACCAAAATACACTTCGAATTGTTAAGTTTGACTAACGATTAATTGATAAAGGACTAAATTAATGAATTTTTAAAACGTTACGGATGACGGACATTGAAAACAAATAAGTGAGTAAAAAAGGTAATATTTCACTAAATGTTAGGGACTTAGTTGAAACTTCTACCCTTTGAATTTTGGAGATGTATATATACATATGGGACACCTTTAGGTATACTTAAAGTATAGATATAGTTGACAAAAAAAGGAGTGATGAAATTCTAAAATTATTTATTAGAATTTATTATATTTGATTATAAGTAAATAAGTCAGATCACATTTATAATAATGAACTGATAAAATCATATTTACTGATTGTAATAAGATATATATAGTTGTAATCAGATATAATAAATTATAATCAACAATTTTAGATACAATTAATTTTTTGTTTTGATCACGTGGACCAATACTTAGGTGTATTATAGAATGTGCATACATATATATATATATATATAAGTAAAATTAAATATTGTTGATATGTATTCATTCATTTGAAATACGGGAAGTAAGGTGTTTAACATTACTCTTTTATAGCGAAAAATAAAATAACAAGAAAATGTGTAAGTTAAATTAATTCATAAAATATTTAGATATTGTACAAAATTTAATAATGATTATGAGAATGATTAATTACCAATTTAAAAAAAAAAAACTAATTTTATAAATCCATAAAAATGATGCAAACACCCATTTTTTAAAAATATTTATATGATAAAATTACCCTTAAATAAAATTACAAGGAATGACAAACACATAATAAAATAATTGATTTACTTTAAAAACTTGATTTTTTTTTTTTAATGTTAAGTTAACAAAACAAATAAAATCCATAAATATTTCTAAAAGAAATATATATACATATATATATAAAGAAGTTTACGAATCTTAAGATCGTTTGTTTTTTATATTTAACACTTAATGGTATTGAATTAAGCTAATTAAGTTATTCTTATTTGTTTTTTAAGCGGTTAAACTACTTAAAATCACCCAAAACCACTGAAAATAAAAAGCTACATATTTTTACTTTTCACTGAATATCAAATCACTTGATGATTTTATAAATTTATTATTCCAATTTTATTCTCTCCAAAATAACAAATTTTCAAGTTTGTTTTAGTTTTATATTATAAAAAATTCTTTTAATACTTTAACAAATATATTTCTAAATTTGACCTAATTTTACATTATACATATTCATTTTAATAATATTTCTTTCAATATGATTTTTATTTAAATATATAATAACAGTACTTCAACTTAATATCAATTTATTTATTTTTATTTAATTTACTTTACTATAATAATTTATTTATGTATATATTTTTTTAAAAAATACTTTATTATAATAATTAATCATATTTTAATTATGAATAAAAATATTATTAATATATACATAAAAGTGTTTTAGTATTTACTAAACAATTTATTATAATTGTTTGTATTATATTAAATAAAATTACATAACAACTAATGTTAAAATGATATAAATGTCAAGTTATTAGTTTTCAAATAATTTTAACTTTAAAAAATAAACAAGATTACTATACATTCAGATGTAAGGGAAAAAAAATAAAATAAAATGTCATTAAGATTTTAGATTTTAGTCACTATTCAGTCTTTAGTCTTTAGCAGCATTGTTCAATCTTCAGATCAAAAAACAAATGACCCTTAGAGATCGTTTTTTTTTTTTTTTTTACATTTTTTCCACTTAACACTTAATTATGCTGAATTAGATCAAGTTATTTTTGTTTGTTTTTTTAAGTGGTCAAACAATTTAAAATCACCCAAAAAACACTAAAAGTAAAAAGCTACACTTTCTGACTTTTCACTGAATATAAAATCACTTAATAATTTTGTAAATTTATTATTCTAATTTTATCTTCTCCAAAATAACATATTTCTAAGTTTATCATAGTTTTACATTATACAAATTTCTTTTAATACTTTAAAAAGCATATTTTCAAATTTATCTTAATTTTACATTGTACAAATTCATTTTAATGATATTCATTTTCATATTATTTTTATTTAAATATATAATAATAATAATTCAACTTAATATCATTTTGTTTATTTTTATTTAATTGACTTTACTATAATAATTAATCATATTTTAATTATAAATAATAATATTATTAATATATACATAAAAATGTTTTAGTATTTGCTAAATAATTTATTATAATTGTTTGTATTATATTAAATGAAGTCATATATCAACTAATAGTAAAATGATATAAATATCAAATTACTAGTTTTCAGACAATTTTAATTTTAAAAAACAAATAAGATTACTATACATTCAGATATGAAGAAAAATATATATATATGTCATTAAGATTTTAGATTTTAATCACTATTCAGTCTTTAGTCTTCAACAAGTACTGTTCAGTTTTCAAATAATAAAACAAACGATCCCTTACGTATATAAAATGATTCTTTAGATTTTTTTAAATGCAAACCACTATTTTCAATTTTTTTTTTTAATTTATCTAAACAATAAATATTGATTAAAACACAAAATAAAGTCTTATTGTTAAAAAATTTGGTAGCTTCAACCTTCAAGTATGGCGTCATCTTCTTGATTAAGTGTAAAATTAGGGTTATGATTAAGAATTTGTATTTGAGAGCAATAAGCAAAAAATAAAGATAAAAATTTTGTTTTAAAGGAATATAATTGATGTTTTTTTTTTTAGTTTGAGAAAATAATTAATGTTATTTAAATAGAGTTAATATTGGTATATTTATATAAATTTTTAAATTTAATTAATGGATGCACTTATAATTTGGGTGTGAAAATCATATTTATGGATGACAATATCTGCATCCTTAATTTTTCCATAATTGCCTTATTACTGTAAACTTAATTATAATATTTCAATTTAGAATAATGTTGCACTTCTAAAAAAAAAATTTAGATTTTTTATCCAAATAATATGACATAATGATTTATAATAACCATCTTAATTATAGGATAATGCATTGATGATGTGGTCATTATGTTGAGATTAGAGAATTCTAGAAAGCAAGAAAAACTGAGAGAATATTATGTTTTTTTGTTTCATTGATTTTCATTGTCTCTTCTACAAGAAGTTGCCTCTACTTTTATATACTTCCAGCCTCTAACTAACTTTCTAACTACCTTAATACACGTTCTTCATCCATTGGCTATGAGATTGCTGACTTGGCAATCCATGAGCTTCCTGACTTGGCAAGCATACATTGGTTATGTTTGCAGCTGGTTTCCTATTATTGATCAACATGGGGATTAACATTCCCCCTCAAACACAACTAATCTAGATCAGTAAGTTTGAACTTGACTTTGGAGAGTTGATCAGCAACAGGAACATTATCATTCCCCCTTAAACGAAGCTGGTTTGGATCGGTTACTAACTTGCTACGAAGAAGTTGAAAACGAGCTATGGGTAATGGTTTGGTAAAAATATCAACAGTTTAAGCCAATGTGGGAATATATCTGATGTCAAGAATGCCAACACTAATCATATCCCTTAAAAAGTGAACATCAATCTCTATATGTTTAGTTCTTGAGTGGAAAACTGGGTTGTGAGCAAGAGAGTTAGCACTAACATTGTCACACCAAAGGATTGGAAGAGATGACAGAGCAATATGCAGCTCTTTTAGGAGTGACTGAAACCATAATATGTCATGGCAACAGAAGCAAGAGATCTATACTCTGCTTCAATGGTAGAGTGTGCTACTATGCTTTGTTTCTTAAAAGACCAAGATATTAAATTACCCCCTAAAATAAAGACAGTACCCTCCAGTAGACTTTCTATTATCAAGGCTGCTTGCCCAATCAGTATCAACAAAACCTTCAAAAGATAGATTCTGAGCAGGGGCAAAGGAAATACCAGTGGTAAGAGTACCTTTTATGTACTAGAGTATTCGTTTGATAGCCTGCCAATGAACTTAAGTAGGTAAAGTAAGAAATTGGTTGAGTTTATTGACTGCAAACGAGATGTCTAGTCTGGTAAGAGTTACGTACTGCAATGCACCTATAGTGCTTCTATAAAATGTAGAATCCATGAGAGGATTACCATCTTTTGACGAAAGTTTACAACCTGTTCAAACAAGAAGATCCGATGCATATTTAGACTGAGTTAGAATGATACCTGAAGAACTTCTATTTGCTTCAAAGCCGAGGAAATAATAAAGAGTTCCTAATGATTTCAGAGCACATGTGAGATTCAAATCTGCAATGAGCTTAGCAATCGATGAGTTATCCCCTCTACTATCAAAATATCATCAACATAAATGAATAACAGTAGAAAGGATGTTGATGTCTTAGAGATGAATAAAGATGGATCTGATTTGCTATTAATAAAACCCATTTGATCAATGTTGTATAGAGCTTCTCATATTAGGCCCTGAGTGCCTGTTTCAGGCCATATAAAGACTTGTGCAAATGACAAACATAAGAGGGGAGAATGAGCTAATAAATCCCTCGAGTTGAGTCATAGATACAGCCTCTTGAAGCTCACCATTAAGGAAAACGTTATTAATATCTATTTGTTGTATATCCCAATTATAGGTCACTGCCAATGTGAGAACAAGTCGGATTGTAGAGCTTTTAACAACTGGACTAAATGTTTCTATAAAATCGAGACCAGATGTTTGAGTGAAGCCCTTTGCTACAAGCTTAGCCTTGTATCTATCCACAGACCCATCTTGCTTATATTTAATCCGAAAAATCCATTTGTTCCCTACAATGCTCATAGATGGTTGGAAAGGAACTAAAATCCATGTGTCATTTCTTTTCAAGGCATCAAACTCAACTTGTATAGCAGCTTTCCAAACTAGATGTTTGAGAGCCTCAGACACAGTATGAGGAACACTATCAAGAGAGGGTTCTGTAGAAGTAATGGTCTGATACAGTTTTGGTTTGTGAATACCAGATTTTGATCTAGTTACCATAGGATGAATGGATTGTGTAGGTTTAATAAGATAATGGGAAGAGGATGGTGGTGGAGGAGGGTTATTTTGATAGTGTGTTGGTTGAGTGTGTTGCTCAATGTTTGAGGTGTTAGTGTGAGACCCTTTGTAATAATGTTGTTATTGATTTATTTTAGAATCTAAAGTATGTGGAACTATACCAAATTGTAATGCTGAGCTTTTGAACTTATTTGACAACAGAGGAGAAGATTGATTTTGATGAGTTGGGACTATATTTTTTTGGAGGAAAAAGAGATAAGAAGGGAAAATCTTGTTCATTAAAAATTACATGTCTGGAAAGGCAGACTTTTCCAGTTGAACTCAAACACTTGTATCCCTTAAAGGTATCACTATAGCCTAAGAATATACATTTGCTTAAATAATAAACAAATTTATTCTTATTGTAGGGTCTCATGTAAGGAAAACAAAAACAACCAAAAGTTTTTAGTTTAAGATAGTTAGGTTGTTGTTTGAATAAAACAATGAAGGGTGAAATATTGTTTAATGTGGAAGAAGGAAGTTTGTTAATGGTGAAGATAGTAGTATGGAAGGCTTCCCACCAAAGAGATAAAGGAAGTTGAGCTTGAGCAAGTAAGGTGAGACCTATTTCCACTATATGTTAATGTTTTCTCTCAGCAATTCCATTTTGCTGAGAGGTATAGGGACAAGACATTCTGTGTATGATTACATTTTGGTATAAGTAAGTTTTAAGAGCAAGATATTCCCTTCCATTATCACTTTGAAAGACCTTAAGAGTGGACATTAAACTGACATTGAATCATCTTATGAAAGTGAACAAAGATAGACTTAACTCGAGATTTGAATGTCATTGGATATATCCAACAATATCTTGAATGATGATCAATAAAGTTAACATAGAACTTATAACCATGAATGGATGCAATGGGTGAGGGTCCCCATACATCTGAGCATACTAAATCAAAAAGTGCTGCTACTCTTTGTGACAAGTGATCAAAAGGAAGTTTATGTACTTTTCCTAAGGGGCATGAATCACAAAAATACTTTGTATTGCAAGAAATGTTATTTACATTCAATGTTCTCAGAACATGTAGCAAAACAGATTGTGAAGGATGACAAAGTTTATTATGCCAAGTTTTCAACAAAACATCTTTAGGAGCATCTAACAAACCAGAAGACAAACTAAAATTGTTACATTCAGGACTAAATCTTTATTATTTATGGTAACATTGAGAGGAGTACAATTATTTTCATGAATGATGTAGCCAAAAGAGAAGCATAAGCATTAGAAGTGAATGATTTGATAGCACAATCACTTAACAAACTTGAGTGCTTAACATTTGGGATTGTAAATTGGTACAGTCCACCTTTCATAATTCCTCTAAGAAATGTTGTAAACCCTCGATTCCATAGTTGTGGTTAAAATAAGATTAAACTAAAATCTAAGGAAGGAAAATGGAATTGCTTTAGGGTGTAAGTAGAATTAGTGAGAGTATTGTGGAGGAAAACATGAAGCCAAATAATGAGTTGACTTTTCAAAAAAATAAATGAAAACAAACCAGTTTTTTTAGTCTCTCTCGCGGAAAAGAAAGAACGAAAAAAAAAAAAAGAAGAAGAAGGAGAAGGTTGTCGCCGGACCAGCCACCCCTGCCGAAGATCTCGCCGTCGCCGCTGCAGAGCAAGACTGCCAAGCTGAGCGTGAGCTGAAGTGGAGCAGAACCGTGCAACGTGAACCCGATCCGCCGCTGTCCGAGCTGTCGTTGACCGAACCAGAACGCCACCAGCTGAGCAGATCCGCGGCGGAAGCAACGAACAGAACCAGACCGCCGACGAGCGAGCTGAACCTGACGCCAAGCTGCCGCGACCAAGCTGATCTGCAGCTGAACTCGCCTTCCTCGCGCGCAAACCTAGCCGCAGATTGGCGGTGGAAAACGCGGCGGAAGTGCGGCGAAACCGTGGGAAAGAGAGAGAGAGAAAGAGAGGAGGAAGAAGAGAAGAGGATCCACCCAAAACCAGCCCAGATCTAGCACCAAATCAGTCCAAAAAATCAGCCCCAAAACGAAGCTAACGCAAGAGGAAAAAGGGGTGAGTTGGTTGAGTTGTGATTAATGATATTGTTGGTGATTTAAACGGTTTTGATGTGAATTTATTTAGATTTAGTGGTTGGTGGTTTTTGAGTGAAAACAAGTTGAAAAAAAATAAGTTATTGAAGTTGATAAGGAGTTTAGAAAACCAAGAAAATACCAAAGATTTAAAGAGAAACCAAAACGCGCGCTAAACTAGTTTAATGGGCAATTTTGTAAATTGACCCATACGGCGTCCGTTGAGAGTTCGGATGATCCTAATGAGTTTAATTAGGCGCGTTTAAGCTACTAAAAGTGAACGAAAACGGAATTTCGGAGTTTCGGTTAATTTTGAATAAAGTACGGAAGTTTAATGAAAAGTATCCTTTTCGTGGGTCACTTGAGTTAGAAACTATTTAATGAGTTCCGTAAAGTTCCGTTTGGCATATTCTAAGTGAGAATATAATGTATAGGTGAGGCGGAAGCGAGCGGAGCACGGCACGGCCCCTGAGCTTCCATATACGAAGCTTTAAAAAACAAGTGAGTGTTTTTATAAAAATGTTTTTACTATGATTGATTTTGAATGCATGCCAAAATTATCATGTTGATTAAAATATCAAATGAATTCCAATTTGAAATGGTTGCATGGATTATGGAAATAATTTATGTGAAATGTGATTTAAATGAGAAAGGAAATTTAAATTGAAATGATATTGAAAATCTATGGTACGTCTGATTGTATATTATGTATCTCCAGTGGGGTTGAGTACCTTAAGCGTGCATTGGCTGTGTTGGGAGAGTCTGTCACTAACAGCGGGTGGGACCGTGTCTGTTTAGTCCTATGAGTCGTCCAATGCACGTAAGAGGTATATTATCAGCTAGCTTCCACCCGAGCGAGGCAAAATTCCGCTCCGTAACGAGGCAAAATTCCGTTACGTAAAAACTGGATAGATGACCTGAGCGAGGCAAAATTCCGCTCTGAGCGAGGCAAAATTCCGCTCTATTGATAGGGTACCATGTGATGCAAACTAATGATGGTTGGCCTATTTATATTTATAAATTCTTTGAAAGCTATTACTGCCACCATTATTGAAATGTTTTGTTAGAAATGGAAATCATGCAACCTATGGATTTAAATGTTATTTTTTTGGCATGAAATGAATTTTATGAGATGCCGATTGATATATATATTGTTTCGAAATGAATGATGAATTTCAGATATATCAATTATTCAATCATGGTATTTGATTATGCATAAATGTTTTAAAAGAGTTTTGGGAGGCTATTTGATACGCCTATTTTAAATGGAAATTATATGACACTCACTGGGTTATCAAGCTCACTATGTTTTATATTTTGTAAATAAAAACCTCCCCAGGCACAGGTACAGGTACAGGCACTTCATTGGCAGGAACTCCAAATCGTGATTAAAGGAGTCGAAAAAGCGGTGCTGTCATTTTTTTTGAAATGTATAAATTTTTAGGAATGTAAATAAAGATATGCATGACTTATGAATTGAATTTAATATATTTCTAAACCGTATGCATATTTGTGGTTGCTCGTGGATTGATAAAAATGAGAGTCAGAGGCTCTGTAGTTTGGGGGAAATGTTTTGTGATATTTTAGAAGTGTTAAATTTTATAATTTACAGGGTGACAAAGTCCGAAAAACAGACGAGATGCTGCCCAAATTTTTATAAAATGTTTTACAAAGGTTTGAAATAAAAATGAAAAATTTCCCCGTGTTTCCACTGTTTTCAAAAAGGTTTCGGAAAGAATATGACTTAGCTTTGCGGGAATTCTTTAGTTGAGCGTAAGGGCTAGCTGGAGGGTCACCGTAGGGTGCCAGCAGATCGCCTTAGGGAAGGGGTCTATCAAATGTTATCTTCGTGTGCTTGTCCTTGACAAAACAAGCATGTTTGTCAAATTCAACACAACATTATTTTCATTGGTGAGTTAGGCTACACTTAACAGATTTTTGGTAATACCAGGAACAAATAACATATTATTCAAAGCAAGTTTTGGTTTATCAAATAAACTAGAGTAAATGAAATTTTTACTTATGTTAGAGATTGAGAGTTTATGACCATTACCTACTGCAAGACTGTCTCTCCCTTTGTATTCACTACCTATAGACAAGTTGTTGAGGTCAATGGTGATGTGGTTGGTAGCACCACTATCCATGTACCAATTTAGATCATTGACAGTCGATGGTGATGCTATCAATGCATTTGAAGTATTTCCTTGAATCTAATAAGAGACATCTGAAAGGCATTCCATAACATGAGCTATATTTCCTTGTATCATTGGACCTGGATGTGTGCTAGTGTTGAAGGTTTGATCAAAGCGATGGTAACACACATTTGCAACATATCCAATATTGCTGCATAATTGACAAGTGGGTCGAGCACCGACAAATCTTCCACTTATGCCTCTGCCTCTTGCTCTAAATCTGCCTCTAGAGAAGTAATTATATCCTCCTCTTTTTAGAAAATTAGCTGGAAGCTCTCTCTTGTTGATTTTACCCAAAATGTTTGCAGAAGCATTAAGTATCTCAATAGCACTCGAAGTAGCAAATTGCTCCAACCTAGACTCAAAGCTCATCAACAAGAACTGAGCCTCTTGTAATTTTATTTCATCTTTCTTGGCTGTAATGGTCACAACCACGGGATCGAATTCTTGTCCAAGACCACCAAGAATATAGGAAACTAAATCCTGTTTAGTTATAACCTGATCAGCAGCCATTAGAGAGTCTACTATCCCTTTGATTTTAACAATATTTAATAATCGACATTGCCCCCTTTTTCAAGCTTTGTAATTGACTTCTTAGATGTATTATTCTAGCCATAGGCTGAGTTGAAAATAGCTTCACAAAACAATCCCAAAGCTTAAAGGCAGTAACACAATGCATGACTTGACCTATAATAAACTCAGTAAAGGTCGAAAAGAGCTAAGAAACTAAAATTTAATCTATTTTCTTCTAGTTCAAAAAGTCATCATTATAAATCAAGGATGACTCACCAGTAACTTCATCTTTAACTTCAATATATTTCTGTGGACTCTTGCCTAGTCCAAAAATGAACTCCTCCATGTCAAATGCTCTGATTACTAGTAAAATCTGAGGTCTCCAATGCAAGAAATTGTTCTGATTCAGTTTGATTGGTAGATTGTAATTCAAGTTCTTCAAAATCATCTATGATTGAATCTCTCTTTGCTTCTTTGTCAGCATTGGTACTCCACGATTTGACAGTGCTTCATGACTCAACTCCATCAGTGCTTCTTGATGATGGATTGAAAAAACAAAAATCAACAATTTATTTTTCATAAAAATAAGAATTTTGCGAAACATTGAATTTCAAAACCTTTTTGGAAAACTCAAGAACCCAAGATTGATAAAACAATGAAACAAAAATAATATAAAGAAATAAAAATCATATTTTTACCTTCTGTATTGATCTCTGTGGATTGCTCACCACCTTACCTTCCTTGATATATCTCGAAACCAAGAAACAAGTGAGTGGGCACAATTATATAGAATTGTGCTCACTTACTTTTTGATTTCTTTAAAAAAAATCAAATTAAATCAATGATTATAAGAGGTGAGTGTTTGATTTTTGGTTATACAAAGAACAAAGACACAAATTCTTGTTCTTTGTATTTGTTGAAAAAACACTTTTTCTTTTTCTCTTAGTTTTTCTCAAAAACATAGACAACAACCAAAAACCTAGATGTAGAAAAGAAACTTTTTCTTTTTATAGGCAAACAATTAGGGTTTTAATTAATCAATATTAATATTGACCCTAATCTTATTATAATTAAATTTTTGCCCCATATAATATAATTAATTCAAAATTAATTCATATTATATTTTGAAATAGAACTTGTAACTTTTAATAAATTAATTCATAATTAATTTATACCAAAGTCACTAAGAATTGGATTCAATACCTCTTATAAAATTAATTAAATAATTATTAATTCATAATTAATAATTAAATAATTTGAATAATCAATATTATTCAAATACTAAGTGAACACAAATTTTTGTTACTTATGTAACACCTGTAATTAGACGGTCCAATTACAATATTCTATATACACGTTTCTTATAGTAAAATGAGCTATCAAGGGGATCCGATGGACCTATAGTTTTGAGCTCCAATAATATTGGAATTATTAATTAAACTCTTTAATTATATAATTCACTATTATTAATCTTAAAGTTACTCCACTAAAAACTTAAGATTGCACTCTCAAAATTGTAGATGTTTTTTATACAATCTGAAATTTTTCAGTGTCCATTGATTTAATCACTACATATGATTTGACCATCCACAAATAGTTCATAATTAGAACAAGGTCAAATGTCTGTTTTACCTCTCTAATTATTTCTTGATCCTTAAGTATCATTGATTCTCTAATGAACAATATATTCATAACAACTTATGAATTTATCTTTCTGTTTACATATAAACAGAAAGTTGAGCGCTCTTATTGTTCAAGACCTGAATCAACCCTTAAGGGAACTATTTTTCTACTTCTCGCAAGAAGGAGTGGATTCCACTATTGTATAGAATGTTCCCAGCTACTTACTAAATCATATCCCCAAAGTACGAAGTTATTGATCGGGTATCTACACCGATCTCACCCATGTAAATTAAAGGAAATAACTTAATAAGCAGAAGTTCATAATACACTCAGAATTAAGATCAATTCATATATGATCATCTGGTTGATAAATATAAATCTTTAAGGTTAACGGATATTATTTAGAGACTTATATTTATCGTGGTCCAGTCCTATATAATCTTTATTATATAAGGTACCTCCATTTCCATGTCACCACATGAATAGTCTTGGATAAGACTATCGTATCAAATACGAAAGGGACCGCAGCTGTAGCTTTACCACAAATGAAGTACCCAGCTTCGTTTGTTTTCTACGGACTCTTTAAATTACTTATCTCAAACTAAATTCACCTGTATATAACACTTATACACTTAGTTTGAAATTACATCAGTAATCAAGGATATTTCTCATGATATATACGATTTTTGCAAAATATATAAATTGAATGAAATGAATATTTTATTAAAAATTTATGAAACCGTTTACAATATTACAAGCTCTTAGGGCAGAAACCCCAACACTTGATGTGTAGTTTCACAAGAACTCATGGCCTCAGATCTGTTAGGGCTTTAATACCATGTTGAGATTAGAGAATTCTAGAAAGCAAGGAAAACTGAGAGAATATTGTGTTTTTTTGTTTCATTGATTTGCATTGTCTCTTCTACAAGAAGCTGCCTCTGCTTTTATATACTTCCAGTCTCTAACTAACTTTTTAACTACCTTAATACACGTTCTTCATTCATTGGCTATGAGATTGCTGACTTGGCAATCCATGAGCTACCTGACTTGGCAAGCATACATTGGTTATGTTTGCAGCTGGTTTCCTGCTGTTGATCAGCATGGGGCTTAACACGTTACACTCAAGTTTGTCATATCATTTAGGCAATAAATTTAGGTAAAATTTTGGATACCATTATTCTTCAATTTAATGACTAGAACAATACAATTTTTTTTTTTAAACAAGAAAAATAACATTTTCCTTTCAAAAAAATAAAACTAACATTTTAAAATTGAAAAAATAAAATAAATTATTATACTCTATCATAAATGTCCCCCAACAATCCGTAAATTTGTATAATAATGAAATCCAATTTTGTTATGTTCGTGAGTTAGAAAGAATCCTGCAAATCTGTCTTTGTCCTTATTTACTTTTGAACTTCAATTATGGATTAAAAATGAATAGTCTTATCCTGCTTCAAAGTAAGTCGTCACTACTGCTTGAAACAATAAAAGGTGGGGAGAAATGAAAAGTAAATTTAATTATTTGATAAGAGTTTGTGGTTTTTTTTTTTTTTTTCCTTTTTTGATGATGAAATGATAAGAGTTTTGTTAAAGTGTTGTAATATATTTAAAATGTATTGTCTTATTTCATCAAATTTGATGATAAATGATTCAAAGTCAGCTTTCAACTTTCAACTTTATAAAATATAAAAGGCTAATCTCTCTCTCTCTCTCTCTCTCTCTCTCTATATATATATATATATTTGGAAGAACTAATCAATACATATTTATATTGCAACATCACATACACAATTTACATTTAAACCTCATAATTTTATGATCAAGCTTACGATAACAAAATCGAGTATACTACTCTATCGAGATGAATCATAGCAAAACCTTTTGATTATAAACAAAATTCAAGATGATAAGATGAAAATAAGTGATAAAGTGTTTACTTTGGTTTCTCCTTTTGCATTAATTTGACGAAAGGGCTCTCTTTAACCTTAAAGTCATAGTGATACTGACATGCAAATTATAGAAAGGTTAAAGATAAACATGTGTTTCATGATCTTATCAAATTCATTGCATTTGCGATAAGGATTTGTTTAGTATTGTTGTAAAGAAAATTGTAAATAATTAGATTCTTTTTTTTTAAAGAAAAAAAGTAAAATACTTTTATAAACATGCTTTTGTAATGCACACAATGGTAAAGATTATTCTGCTATGCTAGAAGCCGTGGTGTTAGGAATAGTCAAATGTCAAAGATCTAGAAAAAAAAATGAAGCCTGAAAACTGTTAAAAGAAAAAATAAATAATAATAATATTATTATTATATATATAAAAATTTGGCAATTACTAATTAGCATATATTAGATTGGTGACCCGTGCTATTCTACCACTTGAGTTAAGTCAATAATAACACAAATATAAACTAATGATTAAAATTATAACTATGTTAATGGTAGGTTCCTGGAAAGAAGAAAAACTTTTAAATAATACGGTGTTGGGAGGTGTATTTGTATTTTTGGGATAAGAGTAATTCGAAACGGATGATTACAAGTCTTTTCCTGACTTGGTTCACCAATTGTGGGTGACGACTCCAGTACTTATTCTCATATAAAATAGTTGCATGACATTTTTTAATGTTGATTATTATATTTGGGAATTATATTTGCTATGGCATTTTCTTGTGTTGTTTGGTGGTGCGTATAACAAATTTCCACATTTGGTTTTTGTCTCTTTTCTTTGACTTGAAATTTTCAGATTCCATGTGATCCAAGAGCAAGAAGAATACAAGATATATATAAAAGTTTATAAGAATTTATTTTAAATAATTATTTAATAAAATTTTATAATTAAGATATTGATTTTTATTTGTATTTTCATTTAGGATTTTAAAACTTAAAGATTGAGTCATTGGACTATTACTATTATACCATTTTTCTTATAAATATTAATTTACAGTATTTTTAAATATATTATTATTATTTTAAAATATGTTAATTTTTATTTATAATATATTTATATTTTAATTATTTTGTTTTATATAAACAAAATAATATTTTGATTTAAAAACAAAAAATTGGATGAAAGGTGGATGGTAACTAGTGTCATTAGTTTAAACGCCCACAGCCCCAAGCCTTTGTTATGGTTCTACACCCGGTAATAACAATGTCATCACCTATCTATGTGGGCTGACCTCTCACCCTTGTGTGAACCATTCCTCCACATTCGTGTAGGTGGATACCTTTCATATAGGAGTAGTACCTTGAGTCGTGCCACCAATGCCCCATCTGATTGGTCCTGGTAGTCCTCTGGACCAGTCCTAGTCCTAAAAAGAAAAAATAGATGAAGGGACGAAGGAGGAACCGCCTCTTTCGTTGTCAATTGATGTGGAGATTGTCAACCTCCTCTTATACCAACGACAATAAAGGGAGACAACTTTCATGCGGGAGGCTACCGGCCTCTTGTCGTTGGGGGGAGGTTGACGACCTCCTCGTATTCGAATGGGATGAGGCCTCCTCCTTTATCAAAGGTAGGAAGGAGGTCGACCAACCTCCTCCGATCCTAATTGGTGTTTGATGGCCGCCACTGTTGATTTCAGGGTTAGGTTTTTTTAGTTAGGGTTAAGGTTAAGGCTTGATAAGAATTAGAAAATTTTTTCTAGATAGGGATATTTTAGTAGTAATATAATAATAAGAGGTTAATTTAGAAACTAATGTATATTTATTAATAAAAGACTTTTTCATTAAGATATAAGTAAGAAAATTTAACTCTTTTTAAAAATATATATTTTTTAAACTTAATTTAAGATACAAGTGAAATAAACAAACTAACTAAAATTATTTAAATTAAGATTGAAGTGCAAATAAGAGTTTTTAGGGAAAAAACAAACAACCTCTTAATATAACAAACATTAAAATCATTTATGTATATAATTTTTTTTTTCCAAAACTTAATCAGTCCAAGTAAATAAAGAAAATCAATATTTATAGTTTTTTACTTAAGGGATTAGGAAATGAGAATGAAGAATGAAAACGATTGTTGGTGTTTAATAAGTATAAATCTATAATGGGAATAGAATTATGGGTCCTGCACAAATTTGAGATTGTAGAATGAGATTGACATTCCTCCCACCTTTCATAGGATTCCCAATCTCATTACCTTTTACTATTTAAAAAGTCTATTTTATTTTTATTTAAACAAATAAAAAAATAAAATTGAAAATAAAAAATTGTTGGAAAAAACCCATTTTGACTCATACGTTCTTTATTCATCTTTGTTGTTGGCATTGCTATTTGTGGCTGTCACCATTGCCATCATCGACACCTCCCTCTCCATCTTTCATCACCTAATCACCCTATTTTTTTAAGTAGGTTAGTTGATTTTTTGTATTATTTTCCTTGAAAAAATTTATTTGAATGTAGAATCAAAGATATTTTTATAACTTATAATTATTTCATTTCGATTCCAAATCAGTAAACATCTCGAAGGGAATACTTCTAATTTTGATTATGATTCATACAATTGAAATAAACAATTTATTTTGATTCCGATACATTATTCCAATTGCAGACCAAATTAATTCTAAATTATTTTAATTTCAAACAATTCCGATTACATGCAAGTGAACACAACATTATATTTTCAAATGTCACAAGTCGAAAAATATATCAATGATTCCAAACTCGTTTTGTTGGTCTCTTTCAATTTCAATCTATTTATTCTTCATTATAATATAATAATAGTGATAATATTGCGTTTGAGAATATTCTTTACATTTTTTTTTAATATAGAACATTCGAATCATTGATTTATATACTGCTTTAATGATCCTCTACGTATTGTCTCTGAATCCTACTGTAATATGAAAGCTTTTTATGATTCGAAATGGATGTGTTGCCAACAACCGATTGATATGTTATGTTGGTCTTTTGAAGAAAAAGTACGACCAAGTTCAGCTTGGACCCTAGATTTTTTTTACATGGTTGTTAAATTATAAACCGTCATTCTAAACTTCCATTAAAAAAACACATAGAATAAATATTACAATTAACTTTCAAAAATGATGATGGTCACAAATCAACAAATAGTTTTTTTTTTTTTTTTTGGTTTTTTTTAAGAAATAAAGATTAAATTTAGAGAAAACTATCCAAACTTAGAACAAAGATGATAAAAAAACATACTCAACCACTTGATGGTATGTCAATAGGTAACACCCGTTAATATGATTTTAAATTTATAATTCTATAGAAAAAAACAAAAAGAAATGCACGCTTGGATGGAATCATCATCGACGCGGGTTGAAAATACAAAAATAGTAAACAAAGTGATTGCAGTCTGCGTCAGAATTTAATGTGCTGAAAGTTGGAAAGGAACAAAAGGCATCAGAATCGTGACTTTGCCAACCATATTTAGGGTCTCAATTACCAATTAGCAAGGAAAAGTAAACAACAACAATTTTTGTCTAACTATTTCTAGATCAAATACGCCTTAGCTCACCAAAAATATATAAAGTATTAACTTAGCTTTTCGGTATGAAAAAAACAAAACTCTATTCAAGTTCTTTACTTTGTTTCAATTCTCAACTTCAAAGAAGTTGAAAGATCATAGAGATAATTAAAAGATAGTTTGATATTCTAGTAACTTTTAAATAATTTGGTATTGTTGTAATCTTTGAATAATTACAGTTAATTTTAAGAAAATATTTTATTATAAAATTAATAGATAATTGTTTGATTAGCATGCTGTTAAAGCTGTCAAACATACACATTTGATCAATTTTGAGAAAATATTCTAGCGAAATGTTAATCAAGTAACTATTTGATTAATTATGTTGTTAAACAGTTTATATACATTTAATCAATTTTGAAAAAATTATTCTAACGAAACGTTAATCAAGTAACTATTTGATTAATTATTTTGTTAAACAGTTTACATACATTTAATCAATTTTGAAAAAATAAACTGTTAAAGAGTTAACAAGATTATTATTTGATTAATTACGTTAAAACTTTAAAACATAAAAATTGAAAAACCAATATGTATACATTTGATAAATTTTAAAAGAACAATATATGATAAAGTCAATCAAATAATTGCTTCATTAATTATGTTATTAAAACTTTAAAACAATATGCATATATTTGATTAATGTTAATAATCATGAATTTATATAATACTAAAAATAGATTTAAAAACATTTTATTTATTATTTAGTACAGACAGGTTTACAAATAATTAAGATTAGGATATAAATGTGTTTGTATTCAAATTAATAAAAATGATTTGATCATTTAATAGATTCATTAAATCGTACAATTTATTTCATTTTCGTTCTTTCTCTAGCTGTTTTCTAAAATTACTACTAAATCAATTTAAACTATTAATTAATCACTTCTGTAAAATACAAATTAATGTGGTTAGAAAAGCTTTGTCGGATCGATAATGATTGCTAACGATTTTCCAAAAACCTCACCCATATAAAAAGAAGTAAACATTCATATATCTTGAAAAATCTAGGAAACTTCGGCCGTCGAACTCAGTCACTTTCTTATCCTCGGACAGTTGGCCTTTTGGTTTGTCGTCACTTTCACGCTTTCTTTTGCCGTGCCAGTTCTAAGCACAAGACTTTGTATCTTTCTTTCCACCAAAAAACATTAAATAATCCACAGGAAAATGTTGCAAGTCAAGTAGCAAATGGCGAAGAAAGTTAGAGAGACACGAGACCAGAATGTAATTCAATGAATGACTTTGTTGGGGAGGCTAGCAGAACATCACGGGGTTAAGATGACAACAATGCTATCGTCTATCGACATCCAAAAATGCATTAATAAAGAAAATTGGTCCTCAACCTTTTCCTTTATTGAAGTTTTATATTCATTACCCAAAACAAAAATAAGAAAAAATACAACTAATTGACAACGTGGCTAGTTCCCTATTGCATGCTAATTATCAATTAGACTAAAATTACTAAAAAAGCCAGGAAGCTCGAACCTGTTAATAACTTGAGCGCCAAACTGCCAGCTAAGTTGTAGTTGATGCCAAATGCTTATTTCATTAATCTAAAACTCTGCCCTATTCTACAAAGACAAAAGGATGGCCTCACCTCGGTCTAGGATTTCTCTTCATCTGACTGAGAGCATGGTGGCCCTGGGACTGAATCAACAAAGAACTCCTCTACTGAAACAAGAAAATCTATCAGTGTGTATTTTGCCTAATCACCTCTGACTTGTATTTCATTCAAGTGTTTCACACATGAAATTATTTTTCTATAAAAAAATAATGAAATGGCTTGGCATTTTCCCATCATCATATACTAAAGTTAAGCATCAGTTGGTAAGGGTGTTACCTATATCATCTTGCTCTGGGGAATCAAGCAAAATTTCTGAATCAGAGGGCAGAAAAGGGGAACCGGGATAGTTTCCCAGAGCTCCTAGATCTACAAAAAAGTGACATAAATTGTAAGGCAAAACATCATATCAAAACAACGAAATATAATTAAAATTGATTGAAACATATTATACAAAGATTTAAGATATAAATGCAATGAAGTAGCAGTACTACAACTCCTATCATATCCACACCTATGCATAACTATTATCTTCCAGAGGACAGAATCTGATCTAATACTTACCCCCCAAGTTTGACAAATCTCCTGTTAGATCGGAGAGGCTGAAATTCCATTGAATCTGATCCAAAGATCGGAGGGAATCTCTGGAATTTCCACTTCCACCATCTGGTCCAAGCTGCAATCCAACTGAACTTGCTACATCGGGCGTAAATGCAGTATCTAATGCACATGTGTCTACACCCATTCCAGCCATGTCTGATGTGGTGAAAGGAAAAGGACCACTGGATGCCACCGATGTAGGGCTCACAGCCATCTCTGACATGGATGACATGCCACTGCTAGGAGGAATAACAGGAGCTACTTCAGCTGTACTGTTGTCCATCACCATGCTATAGCAAAAGGAAAGGCAACAGCTTAGCTAAAACCACACTGAGCAAAAAGAAGGAATTTTGTATTTACATGATATTAACCTGATAAAAATTTAACCACAGGCCAGGAACACTGAAGCATATTGTAGATAATACACACTTCTATAAATATACAAAAAAGGGAAAATTCTGCATATAGAACCAATGCATGTTCACTTAAAAGGGAAATATTTTTGCTTGAGTAATGTTCAATACCATAGTCTTGAGATAATCATGGACATGTTCCAAAATGGCCATACACCATGCTAGCACTTTATACGCAAGCAACTAAATGTTCTTCAGTGCAGAAGTAAGCTATTTGAAAAACTAGACCAGATTTGCATGGTCTATGAATGTTAGACCCCCAATAATCGCAACTTATCATAGATGGAGGGCTAAAAGAATAAATGTTGATCAAATCAAAAATCAATCAACTCCTCAAATTAAGTTGTCAATCTTTGACTTGCACACAATCAAATCAACATTTATTCTTTTAGCCCTTCATCTATGGTAAGTTGCTATTATTGGGGGTCTAACAATGAATCACTAAGGCATTAATTCATATGCATAAACCAAATGCCTAAGCCTAACATTAGTTGTGGTACGAGATAGAGAAATTAACATTTTTCTGAACAGGAATTAACAACATTTTCTAGCAAATATGGGAAGATTTCTCACTCGTTCCCCGAATTCATTCTCATGGGAAGAAAATTGCCTGGTGCAGGGACTCCATTAACTACGTGACAGCCTGATATTCCACAGCCCATGGAATCAAGATGGTGTTGACCTGCAGCTGGCATTGGAGGTTGTTGAAGAACAGGGTATCCCATAGGTAAGTTGTTAACTGCACTGCAAACAGGCAGCGTTGAATAACAATGACAATGATACAAAAACAGCTTTAACCATATAAGCATCAATAACGTCACAAACCTTCATCCAAGTTAAATTTTCATAAACAACATTACTTCACTCAAAAAGTGAAAAAGGGGGAGACAGAACAAACATAATTACAGCTTATGCACCACAGATTCAAAAGAAAATATTGACAATAAGAACACAGTCAAAAAAATTGTCTAATAGGGGCGTTTATATGTCTTAGCATCATAATTATCAGTCTATCCACTTATATGTGTAAACACCAATCGTGTATACATTTGAACACTTAAAATATTCTAGTTTATGTATAATTTCCACAGAAAGACACGAACACTGCCATAAGCAACTTTGCATGCATATCTAACAGCAATACATTGGACATCTCTTGAATGGCTCATATAGTTAATAGGAACGTTTAGTTAAAATTAGAGAACCTTCCAGTGGTTATTAACTAAAGATTATCCTAAAGTTTATTCTGATTCTTGCAAGGTACCCAACCCCAGTGAAAAAGGAAAGTTGATACTCTTAAATGCTGATACTCTCTTCAGTAGATTGTCAATAATTGCAATTTGAAGTATTAAATGTTATTGAGATGGGTTGACAGAATTTACTGCAAGAGATCAACTTAAACAAAATATTCATATATAGTACTTTAGTCATTTTTTTAGCAGTTCTAGACATTTCAAGCCCTAAGATGCACAATTAGTCAAGTATTAATTATCATTTCACAAAAGCATGGTCAACACAGAAACAAAATTATGATTACTAGGCGCTCTCTTTGAAAATATCACAATGCATCAGGTGTACAAGGAATTTCAGCAAAATTAAAAGCATGAGTTTTATTTTATACAAGGATAATATGCACTCCCTCACATAGAAAAGGCATTGTTTTGATAATTAAAGAACATTTAGTATTCAATCAAAACCAGAAGCTGATCTTTAAAGAACATGAATCCCATGGAAATTGTGCTGTTTTCTGTCACCTCCCATTTCTTGCAGACTAGAATCATATCAATGGTACATAAGAGCACTCAAGTCATTATGAAAATAAAAGAAAAAAGGAACTTAGAAAAATATGAATATTTTTAAATGCTCTAATTAAGTTTTCTTACAATAGGTATTTGGGCATTCAAAAGTTCAAGATTACAGAATCTATTCAATATTAGTCCTGCAACAAATTATCAAATGTTTTCTCCACAGCTATAGATTATAGCGAACTTACCAGGCATGGGATGAATCCCATTTTGTATGGGGGCCAAAGGAACCTTTAGTGGTACTGGATTTTTCATAAGATGATACTGATGCTCAAGTAAATGATTGAATAAAAGGATTTGCTTCTTTAGCTTCAACCTTATATAATAGGCCCTGAAGAAATCGGCATTTTCCTCTTCTAATTTCTGCCACACTGCATTAACAAGAATAAGAAGAATAGCGATCATCCACACTAGGAATTTCGTTTTAGTTGAGAACAAAATACACAGATCAACAAGAACTACTTGAAATTTTGACTGTTATCATAAAATCAAGGGGCATATTTTGTAGCTCCAAGGTATTTATTTTGTTATTATAATGTTTATTGCAACATTTCATAAATTAAGAGAAAAAAGAAGAAAAAGGAAAAATAAAAAAGCTTAGCAAATCTTAATTTCATTTACCACCCATTCTGTAACAAAGTTGAAAAGCTATAGTATACTTGAAATAAGGAAAAGACTTCTGTCAGAGTATAAAAAACCTACCCAAAGTAGTAAATCCAGGATCTATCCTTGCACGAGTCAAGAGGGTTTTTACCACCTCATCTCTATTCATATACAATTGTAGACACCGTTCTATTAAATTCTGGACCTAAAACAACCAACAAAAATATCACCAAAACAATAACAAAATGGGACAGCTTCATTAGGAATCAATAACATACAAGAAAACAGAGAAAGCAAACTAATAAAAAAATTACTGGAAGAAAACATTGCTCTTACAAGTTCAATATCTTGGCGAGAAACTTTCCTGCCATCATTGCTCGAAGCAGATATTGAACCAGAGTCTGCTAAAGGAGCATCTGCTGTTTGGTTATTCTGCTGGTCATTTTGGGATTCATGTGAAACTTGAGTTGAGGGCTTTACTTCTTGTGTGCTCTGTAATCCAATAAAAGTTCTCTTCAACGAAGAGACAACCAACAATATACCTTACATGATTGCGACCAAGAGTCAGACAGAAATTAAGCATATGGTAGAACCTGTGAGTTCTTCATTCCAGCTGAATGAAAGCCGAACGCATTTCTTTGCTGAGCTCGGAAAGTTCCGAATTGCAGTCAAAGTCACTTGATTTACAAAGGCATATTAACAACACTCATAAACTGAGCAATCTCCACCTGAACAGAGAAATATTAAAGTGAAGCAGTTCGCTAAGGCAGACAGTGAAGCAAGTCATAATCTCCAATGGAATGCATATGAATTACAAAATTTCACTCGGAATCACATGCTTTAACTATAGACAAGCGCCCCAATCCTTGACAAAGTACTCCTACTCATCGATTCACAACAAAACAACTTAAAAACTGTAAAAGCGACACCACGTAATATTGAATTTCATCATCAGTATTTGATTAGCTTGAATGGTGACAATAATGCATGTAGATATGATACATAGCTCAGAAAAAGAAAAACCAAATCATCATCAAATTAGAAAATTCAAAACAATCTCAAGGATATTATTCAAAAGCATTAAACCACCATCAAAAACTCATTTTCACTAAAAGACATATACTATAAACGAAGAGCCAAGTACAAATAGATTCACAGGCCAATTTATATTGCTAATGGAGCTAACAAACACGAATGCTGAATAAAACTTTTCAAATGCAGTAGGCAATACGAAATTCATCTCCTGGTGAGAAAAAATAAACAAATAAATAAACTCTTCCAGATTTTTTTATTGAAACAAACACACAGAACTCTAGTACCTTAAAATGGAGATGAAATCAACCAGATCTCAATCTAGCACATGAATCTTGCAGCATAGATATATCTAAAACAGTAATATAAAAAAAAAAAAACAGTAACATAGTATTCAAGAAGCATGTACCTTGCTGTGTCAGGAAGCGAGAAATTTGCTTTCGTTTTTGGCTGGATATAACAAAGTGCTGCCAAAACCAGTTTGTTGTTAGCTAAAAAAACTACAAGCACAAATAGAGGACCACAGATTTCAAATCAACAACGTCGATTTTACAAATCAAAACTAAATCTGGTTAAAAATTACCTGCAGCAAGATTCTACGATTCTCCACCAAGACTTAAAAAGAAAAAAAAATATCTAGAAATCCAAAAACCAAGCAAAATCGAGTTATATCGACAAATTTAGATACTACGACTCTTCTCCAGAGCTCAAGATTCGAACAAGGAATAGAGAAGCAGCTCTAAGTGGAGCCGCAGCTGAAGAAGCGAAGTTAAAGAAGCAGAAGAAAAACCTTCATTGGAGCAAAAAATGGCCTGACATTTAAAGATGTTTGAAGGTGCGAGTCAAATGAGAATTAAAGAGGAGTATTAGGGGATTTTGGAATTTATGAGGGAGAGAGGTGGGATATAGTTGGTGAGAAACAGTGGCTTTTAAGTAAGGTTGCTGCTAAGACATGATTGGAAGTAAAAGTGGAGAGCGTCACCAGAAACGGAGGGGAACTCGAGGGGCAAAAATATCTTGTGGAGATTTGCTTTTACATTTTTTGGTTTTTCTTTAAATTATATTTTTTATTTAAATATGTAATTTCCACATCTATCAATTATTTAATTTTTGCTTAATTATATTTTGAAAATTAAATATAATTTATTTGATTACTTTTTAATTCCTAATTTATGTTATAATATATTTTGTATAAAATTGGTGAATACTCAAACCAGAAACTTTGGACAAAAAAAATATGGTAATAGAATAGTTTGTGTTTTTACAGGTGTAATTTCATGTAAATTAAGTTATTGCACATAATATTTTTATAATTAGTTTAGGAAACATGATGTTTATTCTGGTCAAGTTTGAGTGGATTGTTACCTAATTTTATATCAATAATTATAACAGCTGATTTTTTATAATAAGATTTTCATTTTTTTTTTTCAATATATATATATAGTCCATAACACGGTGAATTGCATTGTACTCTGTAGTGCAGTCACTTGAGTGGAGTATTTTGGAGAATATAACAGGAATTAGGATGACAGATTGGCAGAGGATATACTTCTTGGGTAGCGAAGTATGGTGAGCTGGGTGATAATGTAATTCTCTAGCGGCTCCTATGGACGCGCTGCGGCTTTGGTTTCAACGGCGGAGTCAATTGCTCTAAGGATTTTTTATTTTTTTTTTTTTTTGGAAAAAATACTCCAGGGTCTTTGTAATCACTTTTTTGTTTTTTTAATTTCTTTGTAATCACCCTCTAAAAAATAAATTGTATACTTCAAAGAAAAAATTGTAAAGTTGTAATTACGGTTTATGAGGTATGTTTATGTATACAGTTTTTTTTTTTTTTTTGAGAAATGCATATAATTATGTTTGTTAGGCATGTTATGTTCCATTATATTTATCATTAAAACGTTGTATGATATTTTTTAAAGAGAATTAACAACTTTTTAAAATATATCATTTATCTTAACTAAATTTGAGATTAAAGAGAGAAATATAATTTAAATTAATAATTTTATTAATATAAATATGAAAGACTAATTGTCATTGTACTAATCTTGTATTTTCTATATATTTTACAATTTTTAAAATGTTTTTTTATGATTTGATAGTGTTTTTAAGGTGGTAAGTTAAAATATGTTTTAATAGTGTTTTTTTTTTTAACTTTTAGAAAAATTATTAGTTATTTTTCCTATTGTTAGATGTTTTGTATTGATTGAAATTTAAGTTCAAAAAGCAATTATAATAATGTAATTCAGTGGTTATTTTTTTTTTTTTAATTTGATAATCCGATGTATCATGTAAATGTTAATTATATAATATACTTTTAACTGCTTGTAAATTTGCCATTCTAGTTGCTTCTATATCTTTACCTGAACTAATAATTATATTATTTTAAACTCATTGCCTTAATTTTTTTTTTTCCTCAGCGTTTTCAAAAACATTTCCAACCAATAATAGCTGTGAGAGCTACTCTCTACCGATGGCAACTCGACCCGAAATGCTTTTTCTGAAAAAAGCCATAAAGTGCTTGATTTGTCAAAATAATTTGAAATTGAATGAGAAGGAAAACAAAAATAAAAACCAAAACAATTAAAGAAATACAAAAAATGATTGGTGTGTGCATTTGTTAATTAAGGGAGATAAGAAAATGACAAAAGCTGGTGTAATGCAGAAACCAAGTTGTTGATTGTTGTTTTGCAGACACATACATGACCTACATAACATGCTTGGCAATTATCACAGTATTTTATACGTCGTGGGGGCGGCATATTAGTGTGGTCCAACCTTGACGATCTCTTTGCCCATCAACCGGATCCTTGATTATCTGTTGGATCTTCTTGATAGCATGCCCTACAAATCGCTTTGAACCACTCTCCATAAGCTCTATAAATCAACTTTTTATATTCTCTTTGAATCTAATATCTAGATCTCATCCTTGTTGATGAATCATTGTGTTGCAAGACTTCCCATTTTTAAAGTCCCACCACACATTCAACTACCTTTATAACTATTTCAAAGGGTTAATTAAGATGATGTAGAAAGCGATCATAATTTCATAAAGCAAACGTCATTTTAAGATATATTTTAAAATTCCAAAAAATGAATAAAAGGTTAATATTTACTGTGTTAAAAAATTAATAAATAAGTATTTTAAAAAATAATATATATGCATTTTTGTTCCATAAAACATGAGACTAGATATCTTCTTACATATAAAAATAAATTTTTAGACACATATAATTAGGGGGTGGGCATGAAAACATCGAATCGACCCAAACGATCCGATCCGACTCGACTTGTAGGTATTCGATTTGATTCTCATGGTTAAATTAAGGGTGTGCGGTTCTCATAGCTAGAAAACATCATATTTATCGGTTCAGTTCGGTTTTTGGGTATCCATAATCGACACGATCTATGAAACATGTGTATATGCATAATTTTGCATGCCCTATATAAAGCCCTTAAACCCTAAACCAAAAGCCCATTTTCTTCTCTTATTCGCACTGTAACTAACCAGCCACCGCTCTCTTCCCATCTCTCAATTCTCACGTTTGACCTCGCATGTGCTCGTCACCATTGTTGTGAAGCTCGCATCTCAATCTCTCACCCACCTTGATTTTTCGGTAAGCATCTCAACTCTCAGGCTCTCATTTCAGTTGCTTTGCCTTTCAAGCTTGGCAATCTCTCAAAAATGAAAAAGACTCGAGGAATCAACATTACAATTTTTCATGATAAGGGTTAAAATTTAGGGCATGTTTGGTTCACGGGATTTAGAGTGGGATTGAAAAAAAGTTTTCCCAATTTCGCGTTTAGGCGTGAGAAGGAAAGGGAAGGGAAGGGAGATTATCCATTCTCGGGTCTACCATCCATTCCTGCCAATGTATAAAATGAAATTCCAACCAAAATGGTGAAATTTCATTTCCTACCTTGGTAGGAATAGGTCTCCCTCTCTTTCACGCCACACCACCACCACCAGTCGTTGTCTATTTCTCCCACCATCACCACAAACCACCCTAAACAACCAACATCATTTGTAATCCACAATCAGCCACAACAATAGACCCATTAATTGCAATAAAAACTAAAAATCAACCATAATAGTTGTATGACACCAGCAACAAACCCATCAACATCCATCATCTCCGGCAAGAAAGAGATACGGGGAGAGAAATGAGTGAGAGCAATAGACTTGGGTCTCCACTTTCTTCGGTGATAGTGGTGATAAAGACGAAGCTTGACATGGTTGATGTTGGAGTAAGAAATGATGATGGTGAGAGAAATGAGTGAGAAATGAGCGAGAAATGAGCTAGTGGGGGAGGGCAATGAAGACGAAGATATTGGAGTTGGGCAGGGTGGTGAGGATGGTGGCCACCATTTTCTTTAGCAGTTATAGGGAGAATAGGAAAAGAGACGGAAAAAAAAAAAAAAAAAAAAAAAAAAGAGAGAGAGAGATTTTAATTCTTACCGATGAGAAAGAGATGATATATTTTGATTTTAATATTAGTATAATTTTAATATAATCTCAAATTTTATCAAATATGATATAGTAATTTATAATCCAATTCAATTTTGTCTCAATCTCACTTTTATTTTTCATCTCAATCTCGTGTGTTAAACTTCGTCTTAAATCAAAAGGAAGTCAAAAGAGGTCCTAAGTCTAGACTCGGAACAAATGGGAACAGAATCGGCGGCTCTACGGCGGACCACCTGTTGCACTTGGTAGCTGGCTCGTGAGCCGCTCGCGAGCCAAACATGCACAGTCACGTGATCATTAAGGTATGGATTTAATATTATTCTAAGTCGTGTTTTAGTATTAACCACTCATTAACTAAATTGATGTGATTAGTTTATATTAAACAAGTGCTAAACAGACAATTAGTACCAGAAAAAGGAGAAAGCAATCAATAATAAAAGAATACATGTGACAGGTTTTGTTTCCTTATACACACCAACCAATGAGGGACGAATCACATATATCTTGACAAGGTTGTCAGAATCGCGACCATTCAGATTCGTCCGTTTTCAATACACGTGGCGTACAAGTAGCAGCCGAGCGTGGCATGCGCGTGGCCTTTTATTCATCGGGATTTGGGATCAATTTGGGCAAAATGTTGAGATTTCAAAATTCCCGCTAAGGTCGCTATGTTGACATTTGGCGCTTTGGCGCCAGGCCCTCAGAAGTTGCAAGTTACAACCTTCACCCAGACCTAAAACAAAAATTTTCCTGTTAACCATTATTAGATTGTTTTTTTCGAGAGAAACCATTGTTAGATTGTTGACAGTTGACATCACTTAAATCTAATAATATTTTTATTCACTTACGAAAAAATATTGCTTATTTTTTATTTTGGAGTATTCTAGTATTTTTTTTTAACTGATCATTCTACTATTAACGATACTAAAACAATATTTATAATTAGACTCAAATGATACAGTAAAATATTTACCATTACTATAAGTGAATATGATTAATGATATATCAAAAATACATAGCTTGACATATCCTTTAGATTATAATACTACTAATATAGGATATGTATTGTCACAATAGTAGTTATGTACTATTATGATTTAATATCTCATTAAAGTTAAAAATATTTGAAAATATAAAATTTAAGAAGTGGGAATTGTGATGAAATGAGGTAAGCCAGGAGATCGAGAATTCGAGTCATCTTCTTCTTTTTAAATCTAAAATTTATAATAATGTTTTAAAAATAATAAAAAAAATAATTATCACTCAATATGATTTGACTGCAGAATACGCTCGTTAAATCTAACAAATAAGCAGGTTCAAGTCACCCAATGTATTGTGGTTTTTCAAAACAAAAAAAGTGAAAATTGTTAAAAATAATTCTAACAAAATTCAAGCATCAATTACTGCATAGTAATTAAATTTTATATTTTTTATATATTTATAATTATGTGACAAATTTATTGCAATAATATCAGATGATATCATAACAGTGCCGATCAATGTCAGCGTAATAAAATTTGAAGGAGTTTGAATTATAGGAACGTTAATAAAAAATGAAAGAATCATAGACCATCTTTGGCAGCACAAATATTGCAGCTACACAGCTCTCCTTAGATTTAGAGATCAGCAATAATCAATAGTTTTGCACCACAGAGGCACAGACCACACGCAAGATATTTTGAAGTTTCAGATAGTTGTTAATTATGTAATATGTTAGTGATAATACATAAATTTATTGTGACATGGAGTCAGACAAGTGACACTAACCACATCAGTTTACACCACAAAATTGTTCTCTTTCTGTGATGTGCACTTCAACCTAACTTTTTCTTTAACTAAACTATGGGCTGATTAGTCTGGTTTGTTTCTTCTAATTAAACCCTCAATAGTTCAGATAATTTCATAAAAAAATTAGAATGCGATTCTATAATATTACTTAAAACATTTCAACACACTCTCTCAACATATTTATGTGGTCCAAGCTCTGAACATAAATACAAGATAAATTCAACTATAATTATACAATGAGATTCAAACTTGTAAGTTCAATATTATAATATATTATTAGTAACCATCTAACTTAAAAACTTTTATATTTACAATAAAAAAACAACCAATGATAATATTTATAGAGTCTTACATAACATAATTAGACAATCTAATTCAGCAAGATTTTTGAAATTTTTGCTATTCTTAATTAGAATCGTCATTTTAACATGGTTATGATTATCATATCGATTAATAGTCAAAATCCAATTTATCAAAACAAGTGGATTATTATGATTTGCATACTTGTAGCTCGCCAGACTCGAGTAAATTTTAATGATTAATTATCCTTTCTCAGCACCAAAAAAATCTACCATTGGCGCATAGAACTGAACAACAACCCTAACTTCAAGAATTCAAGATGACGTCGACAGGAAATAGATGATGATGTACTGATAAGGATGAACGAACTCGTAGCTACAAAAAGCCAACCAGCAAACCAGTCCACGAATCACCTACCAAATTGGAGCCACAATTATTCAGTTACCAATTTGATCTATTAAAACCGATGACAAATGTCCTACAATATATGTTTTTCCAAAGAAAAATTTGATAATAAAGGGATGAGAAATCTGTTCAAAATTTTGGAATTTGTTAAACCGAAGTATTATTTATATAGTCTAAATGAGAAATAACAATTTTTGTAACGAAAGAAAAAAATTAATTTACTAATAAAATGAATAAAGTGAAGCTTGAATTCGCACTAGTAGAGTAAATGATGAGGTTCAAAACCACATAAGTTATAGAGAACAGTGGGTTGCATTAGTGTAAAAGACATGCATCATCTTTCTTTATAAATAGGGTTCGAACCTCACCTAAAGTCATAATAGGTGACAAATTTTTTCACTTATTTTTGAGTATTTTCTCCTGGTTCTAGGAGTATACTTTTGGGCTGCTCATTAAGCAGATATTATCAATAAGTTTCAATAGATATCTGATTTAATGTCAGGAAATGTAATATAGAAAAAAATAAAATAAAATCAACTGCATAAGTTATAAGAGAACCCATGAAATACTCTGAAATTACCTAACAATTATTGGGCCTAGTGGAATCGACAAGATTTATAGATGGCTTGTGACCTGCCATCAATTATCATTTCAAAATTTTATTCTCGTAATATAGGAAAAAATTAACATTAATAATACGATAAATCATAAATATGTACGGTAAAGTCCGAACCTTCCTTATAATTATGGACGCCAATTCGGGGAGGTGCATGCTGCTCCACCCGTATTCTTTGGATTTTCAATCACCGGCAAGGTAGGAGGAAACATATAACGTATATGTAACGCATGTCATGAGTATGACTTCCATTTTCTCTCGCATTGGATAAAGGTGGTGATGATCATGATGGGTTTTTACTTACCATGTGGACTTCACCACCCGTACAAACATGCTTCACTCTAACGTGCAGTTCCAAAGAGAGAATAAACAAAAAAATAAAAAATAAAATTCTTTAAGTTACGTATATTAATTTATTTATAAAATCTAAGTAAACTAAATCAAATTCTTGTTGGCATAATAAAAAAATAATTGCCAGGTTTTTGAAACGGAATTTACTGCAGTATAAGTCATAAACGTTAATGTGTACTGGTCCAGAGTAGGTTTTAATTAATAACTCTGAGCCATATGTCGATATATAACACCTTAGTACGCAACAACTCAGGCAACCAGACGAACTGGTGAGCACCCTTTTTTTTTTTTGAAAGAGTGAGCACCCATTTTTGAGGGGCCAATGCTGGTTAAACTTATTACGGGAATTATCGCATGGACCACTTTATGTCGCCTTCGTCAACTTTCATCTTCACATGTACGTCCACACCAGTAGACTTAAATACTTGTGAGCCACTAATTAGGTGTGTCTTGTGTTGCGTCCAACTGAGCAACGGCACCCGCCGCGCATGGGCTTGCCTTGGCTACAACCGACTTCTTGTTTTGATGGATCAGTTTTGGTTGATGGATCAGTTTTTGGGTCCGTGTATGGCTCGATATATTAATTGTTCTATCTACGTACTCTAAACAGTCTAGTAAGAAGAAAATTCATTCTTTGACTATATGTGCGACAGCAGCTTGAATCAATTACTGTGCTAACAAATTCTCCAGCTGTTGCTTCTTAACAAGAGAATCTATAATGTTGCTTAAATTGGAATTTATATATATATATATATATTGTTTTTTATATTTGTAAATGATGAAATCTAAAAGTGAATGGGCTGGTTGAATATAGTGGTTGGTCTCGCGTTCTATGAGCTATACTGTGGCCCAAGTCTTCTTGTGTTTCCTATTTTGATTTTGCTGGTGTACACCCATCAGTTGTCATTTTTTTTTTTTTTTCTTTTCTGTTTACATATTACTGTACATATTAGACGTAGCATAATCACACGCCTAATTCTCTTGATGGTACGTTGAAAAACGGCCTGCAATTGAAGCCTCTGGAAGTAGGAGGGGAATAGAAGGGCACATAATAATTGAACCACAAACTGAATGTGAGACGAGTCCTGATTTTACCATCTATAGTTAGATCTGGATATTCAAGGAAGTTGTCTTATATATATATAAAAAAAAAAAAAAAGCTTCAAAACAGTCGAACCAGTTTTTTTTTTTTTTTGGGTGCTACAGTTGAACCAATTTTTGGTGGTTTCAACTTGTGAGATTTATTCTGAATAGTATCTTAGTGTTCATTAAGGTTGTAGGACCAAATCAAAGCCATTCGTTATCCGACATATAAATAATTTTACAAAAGAAAGAAAGATGTATGCAAACATTACAGAGCTATTTTTGAGAGATCCACAATGTTGCCACTTGCTGGGCATTATATTCCCATCAACAAAGCCAAAACATCACAATCATATGTTGTATGATTAAACTAATTATCTATTTAGGATGCACAACAACCACAAGTATTCCATGCTTTTAAACTAAACGAGCAACACGGAGTCGTCTCACACCACATCCAAAACCAAAAGTCCTTTAGTGATGCAACGGGCATTGCTTTAGATATTCCTGTATGTAACAGTTACTATGGTGGAGTTTCCACCACAAATCAGTATCAATCCTCAACAAAGTATCATAAATTATGAGATTTTATACTTTGCCTTTTCGATTATGTTAAATTCCATACTATGTCAACTTTACATTATTTTATAGTGTCTTCATTTGAACAGTTCAAAAAAAGACAGAGTATTCCATTTTCACTGTACAAAAAGGACTATGGGTATGTCCAAAAAAGAAAGGACTATGGGTTCTGTCCACTTCCAACCCATCATGCGTCCATTTTAAGTTTTTAACCACAACTGGTAAGCCCCATTGCCAGTAACAAGAAGTAGACAACTTTTACCAAGTGTTGTTTTTTTTTTCTTTTTGGCAATAAATACCTAAGGGCATGTTTTACTAGCACCAAACAACTAAACTAATATTTTCTAGCACATTTTTACTATATAATTTTGTTCAATAACAAAATTGTTATTATTTTAAAATTTTAGAAAACCTATACAAATTTTAAATTTTCGACACCAGAAATAAAGCGGGGTCATACCTGACCCGCTCCATAGGACGCAGGTCACACCTTAGTAGAGCGTGAGACCTACCCATAAGGCTTGGGTCGCACCCTATAGTGAGCAAATCACACCAAAAAGTGAGCGGCTAGCTCCAAAAAGGGCATAATAAGGTATGAGTCGCACCAAAAAAGGTGTGGACCTGCACCCTATAGTGCGTGGGTTGCACCAAAAAGGGTGCAGATCACACCTTATAATACGCAGGTCAAATAAATCACATTCGAACAGGACACGATTTAATTGTGTAGGGACACATTTCATTCATTCTCCATTTCATTCGTTCATCCATTCAAATAAGATCCTAATTTAAATTAGTTGTGTTCAACAACATCAATCATCCATTTCATCCATTCTCTCATAATATCATCAACAAATATCCATCAACAACATCCAGAAAAATCAACTATCTTCAACATCATCGGCCATCTATTCTCCCACAACATTAACAACAACATCCAAAAAATAAAAAATAAAATAAAATAAAAACGAAAACAGGGGGCATCATCGAACCCAGACCTATCTGGTTTTGGATTTTGAAACCTAAAACCAGATGATTTTGGATTCAAAACCTAGAACAAGATGCTTTTGGGTTCGACGAACCCAAAACCATCTGGTTCTGGGTTCCAAACCTAGGAATAAAAAAGAAGGAGATGAAGGTGTGGTTGGTCGTCGACGATGGAGGAGGAGGTTTTACTATGCTGGTCAACTGTGATGGAAGAGGAAACGACGAGGAGATAGCAAGAGAGATGGAGAAGCGTGAGAGAGAGAACTGATAGAGAGAGAGAACTAGTAGAGAGACAGAGGTGGTAGAAAATCAGAGGGAGAGAGAAAAAACCTGACAGGACCCAATCCGAAACTCTCTATACTTACGTCCGGAGGGCCCTGTCTGGCACCCCTAACGTATTTCTTCTAAACCTTACTAAATTGGCTAATAGAAATCCAAACGAGGCACTCTGGTATTATAATTTCATGATTAATCTTCTAAGCTTTGTAATTAAATTACAATATAAATTATGCCTTGTACATTGTTATCCCATTTATAGCATGGCATGTTCATAATTAACCTTACAAAACTACAGACCTTATTAATTCATAACATCATAGTACTGTAGCTAGCAAAATATAATAAGTGAAACTATATAAGGTTATCACCGAACAAGCTATTCGGTTAACATATTTTAAAAGAGAACCTTGTTTTGTATTGATTTCCTAAACTAATTTAGCTCCATTCTCGCATTAAATTATCAACATTCTATATGTTTTGTAATTAAATTAAAATATACATATTGGTTATATTGTGTGATCTCATTTATAGTATAGACCTACTCATATATATATATTTATTGTAATTAAATTGAGGTTTGGGAAAGATGAATATGACTTGAACTCATAATTTTTAGGGTGTAAGTGTGTAAAAACCTACTCATAATTAACTTTACAAAACTGTATATACCCTTACTAGTTCATAACATTATGATATGATAGCTTGTGTATATATGGACGTGTGTTGTAGGCTTGTAGCTACCAAAAAATATATTTTAAGTGTAACTGTAGTGTTTTATTACCAAATAAACTAATTATTGGTTACCATATTTCAAAAGAGAACTTTATTTTGCACCTAAGTGCTAGATTAATAATTGTTCTCAATTATCGTATGTCAGGATCGATCTTCTAAGTTTTTAATTAAATTATAATGTATGTGTCGCGTTATATTCTATTATCCCATTTGTAGCATGTATATACTTCTAATTACCTTACCAACTACGTATATTATTAGTTGATCATAACATTATTACATGATAGCTTGTGTTTATGTGAACATGAGCTATAGTTTAATTTCTCACAGCCATATCTTATGTGTTTTTTATAATGTACTCACTACTTATATATCAGTCAGCAAATTAAATTTTCAATTAGTCAATCTCACATTTAATTTTGGTCCTTTCAATTAAAGTACGTGCACGCAGGATTTAAAGTTTCCTTATAAAAAAAATGCGAAGCTTCCATACTTGAAAAGAATTCAAACAAGTATCCCGTGTCATATTGTAAAGGCCCCCTCCACTGCTATAAATACAACACCTCTTCTTTGTATATTACATTTCCACCCTCAACTCTCTCCCTCTCTATCACCTTGAGTTTTTGCAAACACTCAATTTCTTCAAGGTACGCGTTTTTTACTCCTTTTTGTATTTGCCATTAATTTTTAAATGCACTGTTTCTCTGTTGGTTTGACTTGTAGAAAAAAGTATTCTTCTTCTTCTTTTAGTGTCTTATCATCTCAAAGTTTTATTTCTGTTCCATGCCTAAACCTTCACGTACCATCACTGTTTTCAATCAGTTACTTATGCTTTTGTGTCACTGTTTTGAGTGTTTTCGATGTTTATGTTCCAGCAAACATGCATCTGTTTTAGGTTTTCCTGAGAAAAAACAGGTTAAACCATAGATGCCGACAAAGATATATATTAATAGTGCTACTGGGATTGTTGTTGGGTATGACTCATATTTGAGGAAAGTACTTTGCGGTTGCATATTTTATTAATGATATAAAATGCGTGTTTTACTAATTTACTAAGTAACAATTTTTATATGAGTTATAATGATGATTATTGAAGAATAACAAGAGTTATTATTGATAAATAACCTTAGTTAAATATATTACTTTGCTAATTTACTAAGTAACAACCTTTGTATGAGTTATAAGAGTGGTTATTAAAAAATAATAAAAATTATTATTGATAAATAACCTTACCTAAATATATTACTTAAACTGATATATATACTAGACACATATTTGTAAAAAGTTTTATACTTGCTTACGTTTATATATAGAACTATAGAAGGTACATTTTATTTGTTTATAATAAAGAACAAAATTTCGGCTATATAAAATCTTATAAATTTTACGCATTTATTTATTTCTTTTAATTAATATTCTTATTGTATCATGTTAGATATTTTATTTCTTTATCAATTTATTGACTTTTTTGCCACATATCCAAATATTTCAATTTAATGCTCTAAATATTCATTTAATTAACATATATCCTTCCAATTGTCCTATTTACTGGATTCCTGTAACAGTGACTTGAAAAGGGAGCATAATAAACGTTTATGGTCCGGAAAATATTCATGCAATATGCTCTTATTCATTCCAAAATATAATCGAAAATTTTCTTTTCTCTCTCTCTTTTTTTAAAGGCAATTTTTCTACTTGTTTTAGAAAGAAATCTATTTTAGAAATTTTTCTTTATATTTTTTACCCTAATTATAAACCTGATGCATATGCATGGTAATCATAAATTTATTATTTATTGCCGCATGTTTATTGTTCATGTCCATGTCTGTCATTAAAATACTCATTCTTTATTTACATTTATGTATGTCCAATTAATCATGTATTTGGGTTTGTTTGGAGCCACCCAAAAAGTTCTTGGGACACCCGTAATTTAATAAAAACTTTTATTACTAAAATAACCATAAATACAATTACTTAAAAGGACTTAACTATATAATCAATAAATTAAACATTTTTTTTTTTACAGTTACATCCAATTTATTATAAACCCTAATAATATATACAACATCAAAATTAATATCAAAACAAAAGAATTTTTCACTTGTAATCAATGAATTAATGAAAATTGACAGGATAAATTTTAAATGCATGTATACTTTTATTCTAATTTTCAATGATGTTTTCTCATTGAACAAAAATCAAATTTGTGAAAAGTAAAAATATTCAGTTTTTTACTTTTGGTTTTAAAAGTGTAGTACTATAATTTAGGTAATATATGGTTTTTAGCTAGATTAAAAACAACCAATTGTAATTTTGACTTTGTTTTATAAGTCTGTTTCTGTTATATTTCATGTAACAAAGATTTCTTTGAGACATTTCTTTGAACACTTTATTGACATCCATTATAAAAGTAATTCTTGTTATGTTTAAAATTTTTGAATTTGATATAATTATTGAGAAAGAGAATAAACATTAGTCTCTAAATTAGAATGAAAAAACAAAAACTTGAGCACAAATTGAAGTCTTGGGTTGTGAAAATTGAAAAACTAATATGATTTGTTTAAAGGGTTGATTTTTTTTTTTTTTTCATGTCAGGCTGTTTTTTTTTTTGTTTTTTTAGTCAATAATATGTCAGGATAGTTTTTGTAATCTGATGAGTGTAGGAGAAAAAAATTAATTTTTAACCTTTCAATATAGATGTAAAAGAAAATTGAGTGTGCCAAGAACTCTTTTGGATGGCAACAGTCCACCTTGATTTGTTTTATTGTACTCGGTTTTACACACACACATACATGTATAGTTTAACGAATGCGACTCATAAGTCACAACACCGGTCAATTTCAAATAGTCAAGTCTCTCTTTCTCATCTTACTGGTCGCCTTTAGCAGCCCTACAAATCACGGTAATGTTTCTCTTTCCTTTTCTTTTGCTTTTTAACTTTTATCATGCACGTGAATCGCTTGATATATCATGCGAATATATAGTCAATAATCCAATCAATATATACTCGCAGGAATAGACTTATAATTCTTTATAAAAACTAATTTTTAGTTTGCAAGAACAAAACTAGGTTTCTCTCTGTAAAAAAATATGTATACATTCAGTATCTCTTAGAAAATTCTTATTAGCAGTCTCTTGCATGAGTCCACTAACAGTACTCAAACGACTGAATTTTCATGTATTTATCTGATCATACGTATAAAGTTGAAATATTTTTTACTTCCTAATTTCGTCGGGAAACGCATATGCAAAACTCAACAGCGATGGGATTGAGATCAGAAAACAACAATCATGAGATTAGAGAGGAAGATGGTCTGACTCTGGATTCTTATAGAACTTGGCTGGTAATTAAATTAATTAACCTTGGACTTTTAGTCACCATGATCATGTGTATTACAAATTTACAATTTATTATATATCACGATCACATCAATCTGCATCGACATCACAGGAAGAGCATCCTTCTGCGTTGGATTCATTTGAAGGGATGATATCTGTTGCTGATGGGAAGAAACTGGTTTTGTTTCTGGATTATGATGGAACGTTGTCGCCCATCGTCAATGACCCTAACAAAGCTTTTATGTCTGATGAGGTTTTTATCATACGCTTACTCTTAATTTACGTAAAAAACCATTACACACTGTATATAGAATTTGAATACATATAATAGATAATATTTTTTGGTTTTTTCCCCTGTATTATTGCAAAATAAAAAAACAGATGATCGGTTGTTTTCGTTAGCTTTATGGATTCAACAGTTGAGAGTTGACGTTTAGATTTTATAACAGCTAATGAATTTGTGTTCATGTCATGAACGGTAGATGCGTTCTGCAGTACGTGAAGTTGCCAATCTTTTTCCTACTGCTATTGTTAGTGGAAGGTGCATTGATAAGGTACTGAAATTGTTTATAAATGACTAGCTAATTTTTGATGTCTCATACACCATTGAAGCTACATTAATTATTACTGTTTATGCTAATATATTTTTTAAACTTGTTAAATGTATGCCTTTCTCTTTAACGTAATTTTAGGTAAATGGTTTTGTTCAACTGAAGAACGTGGTCTATGCTGGGAGTCATGGCATGGATATTTCAACTCCATCTGGGTCATTAAAGTTTGAAAATGAGGGGCATCAGACCAAAATTGTTGATGGACAGGTTTCATAGTTTATATATATTATAAATAGATTTTTTTTTTTTTTGAGGCAATGTTCTTCAACAGAAACAAATGATGAATTGCATGCGAATCAAGTTGTTTCTGAATTGCATATTGACACGTACGGTTTTATATTGTAGGGTAACGATGTGGTTCGATTCCAACCGGCTCAAGAGTTCTTGCCCACAATCAAAGAGGCACACTATATTAATATTATACATTTTTTCAGGATTTTATAATTATGTGAATTTTGATGATTGAACACAGAAGTTGCTTCTTCTTCCTATTGCAGATAATTGAAGTGCTTGAACAAAAGATCAGGACTGTCAAAGGTGCAATGGTTGAAGACAACAGGTTTTGTGCCTCCGTACACTATCGACGTGTTAATAAAGAGGTAATCCATTAATTTAATACGAATATTAAAAACTGCTTTGATTAAATATTTGATGTCGTTAAACATTATGTATTCTTAAAATCCAAAAGCTAATCATTTTGCTTGTTGAACAATAGGATGTGAAGACTCTCAAAGACATAGTGCATTCTATTGTGGAAAATTACCCAAATTTCCGCATCTTCGGCGGTAATATGGTACATTGTGCATTGCCTATAATTTATTATATAATACACGTGTTTACTATTAGTAAACATCGGACCATACTTCACCCCTTCGTAGTTATTGTTATATACCTTCCTCAACCCTAAAAATTTAAAGATTTGAATTTTATCGTTATTCAATTAAAATATAATATATGAGTGTGAGTCTTATCTTATCAAAAATTATTATTTTTTGGATGTAGGAGTAGTCATAACACACCTTCTTACGTACTAAACCCAAATGCAAATACCAACAAATTCAAATATTAAATATTAAATTCAAATATAATCACATGAGTCAATCAAACCTAGCGGAGATAACTAGAGCTTTGATACCAAATTAATAACCACTATACCCAAAAATTAAAATCCTTAAGTAAGGGCTCAAATAATTATATAAGAGTCTCTAACATTTACATGTTATTATGTATAAGACTTATCATGTATATAACTAGGGCACAATGGTTTCCAATATGAATAATTGATTTCATGACCTAGCTAATTTGTAAAGAAATAAAGTGCAGATATATATCTACATCTGAAAATGACTCTTATGAATATTGAATTTTTCAATGACTATTTCATAATATCTCAATCTAAAAATGATTCCTTTTATGAATTTCGATTTCTTCAGTAATCATGTTTTTTTTTTTTGAGATAAGTAATCATGTTTTAATATTATGATTTTATATAACAATTCCGTTTATATTTGTTGATTAGGTAATGGAGATACGGCCATGCATTAATTGGGACAAAGGTCGTGCTTTGGATTATTTGCTCGACACCTTTGGGTTCAACAGCTCAAGCGATTTTCTCCCGGTATACATAGGAGATGATAAGACTGATGAAGATGCTTTTAAGGTACAGGCAACTGTAATATATTATGTGATTCTTCCTTAGCCTTATTAAACTGCTATTAGAAATTATTGTGAATTTTCACACCAGTTTAATTAATAAAAATCGATCCAGACGGCCACAACTGATAATAATCTATTAAACTCTCTGTTGAGGTCAAGAGTTGCTTTGTTGGTGCTAATCTGAATAATTTGTGATAACTGGCAGGTTATTCGAGGCCTTGGACGGGGTTTTTCCATAGTAGTTTCTTCGCGTCAGAAGGACACGAAGGCTGCATACTCTCTTCGTGACCCGGACGAAGTGATGGATTTCTTGCTGCGCCTTGCAAAGTGGAAAAAAGAAACCAAATTAACTACCTAAACTATGATAACATTACTGGCTAATTTTGCTCAAGTTTTTGTGTAGCAAATTAGCTTTAGTGATACAGTGATCATAGTTAGGTGCTGATCAATTACAATAATATTGTTGGAAATCAACCCCTTCAAAATTTAGGAAAAAGTAAACACAGTTTTAGGAACACAGATGTAGAAGATGAATTCCAATTTTTTTGAAGAACCACAGTTCTCGTTTTTCATTGGTTAATTTCACAAATAATTTATAGAAGGACATGTTAGTTTTTTTATTCTCACTTTCACTCATATTCATACTGTTAACTGAAAATGGGGCCATAGATGGCTACGCTTCAATTTTAACAAGAATATTTACATGACCACAACATTTGTTAGTTCGCTTTTATTTTGCGTTCAATCCCAACTCCTGCTCACAATTAAATTCAGGAGGTTAGCACATATATAATTATTATGTATTTTTTGGAAAATGGACACCCAATTAGGTCAGAGTCTTATATAAGCTAACTAGATTAACTACAATGAGTACATTCAAATAATAATTTTTCATGATATAAAGAACAGGTCTCTCATACTATTCAATTTTATGTGTAAGAGGGGAACTTGAACCACTTTATTATGATGCAATTTTATGAGTAAAAGTGGGACTTAACTACTATCAATATTATGAAAGAGTAAGTGTATAAGAAAACTTCTAAAATATTGGAAAGAGAATTTTATAAACTATAATTTTATGTGCAAATTTAAAATTTGAACTCTTATAACTAATGGAAAAGAAAATTTATTTTCTTAATTTCAAAATTTTTATTGGTATATTTTTATTTTGATTTATTGTACCCAAAATAGCACTCTGGCCATAAGTCCATTTTGACTCAAAAAACTAGCAAGCCTAGAAACCCGAAAACAAGAATGAAGCAGTATGAAGCCTATCACTCCAAGACACATCAACAAATGCCACGACAATAGATCAAATAATGCTAAGACAATAAGGCAACCCAAGCCAATTAGCTCACATAAAAAGCAGTTCGAGGTCGTAATGATATAGTAGCTCGCAAGCCATAGACAGCTTGCAATTTCTTTAATGACAGAAAGTTCTAGAAACAGGAAAGTTTTTATTTCACGCAGAAGATCACCCTAAACATGATGCTATCGAAATTGCAATTTGATACGAATATAGACGTAATAATTGCAATTTGATTTGAATATAAAGTATTAAATGCAGTATTATACAAATTTGTGATCTTAATCTTTTCTATATTCTTGTAATTTTATTGTATGTAAATAAAAAACTCTAACACTATATAAAATGATCATTTACATATACAAACGGTATGATGAAAAACACAAGTTCAAAAGCTCATACATAGTTAGTAGCAAGAAGGCATGAGAGCCCTAGCGGAAACTCTGCTAAATTTAATATTTCCCCTCAGCAATAAAATAATTGTGGACATAGATATTATTTATAGAGCCGAACCACGTTAAAAATTTCATCGTTTTAGTTGATTTTTTGTTGCATTATTACTGCTTATTCTTTCTTGCCATCACTATGTTTATAACAATTTCATTCAATCTCTTGTAATTTGCTTAAATTATCACATTCATATTAATTTAGGTGTTGACTGATTTTTGATATCAACATAATTTATTACAAAACTTTTTAAATTACATTACAACTAACTACATATTTAAATTAAAAAAAGTCATTTTATTTAGTTAGATTGAATAAATATTTTATACCATCAAGTCACATTAACATAATTTAAATAAAGTCAATTAACCATCTATTATCATCCCATTACTGATGAGGAGTTTTTTTATTGCTAATTTTCAAATAAAGAGTTTTATTCATAAAAGCAAAAAAAAAAGTTTTAATTTGACATTTTATCAGAACTAGGGGAGTTAGATGCAATTGTCCATCACAAAAAATAAACGACAACGTTTGATTTCGCTTGCGCGTAATTGTTAAACCCTATCACACACCGTGTCGCTCTTCATCTCTTAAAAATTGGAACTCCTAAACCCTGAACAAACCCTCTGTCTCTGACCCCATCACTACAATCCACCAAATTCTCCGCGAATCTCGCCATTTCGGGATATTATCATCCCAAACAACCGGCATTCGAAACCGGGAACCGGTAATCCCAGGTCCTGCTATGCCCATTAAGCTTCTGCCGCATCTCCGCTTACTCAATCCTTCCCTTTCGGTCACCCGTTTCCCTTCTATGAATTTCCAACCTTCCATTCGGACCGTCCCCACTTTCTGTCGGATCTTCCCGTTTAAACTCAGATACCTAGGCCTAACTCGCCTCAACCAACAACCACAACTACCCGGCGTACGCAAACTATCGACCCGACCGTTTTGTTCCAGACCCGGGTCCGACTCAGGCTCCGATTTCAGCCGCAATCGTGAGAGAGGTAGAGGAGGAGAGATTCGGGCTTCAAAGAGTTTGATCGAGGACGAGGCCGAACTCAGTGACTGGGTCAGCGAGTTAGGGTCCTCCGACTCGTTCCGTGCTAAACGCAACAGCAGATACGACGACGACGAGGAGTCGGATTTCAAGACGGCACGTGGTGGTAGAGGCAGAGAGAGGGACTCGTTTCCAATGAAGAGGAGGAGAGAGAATGACTCGAATGAGTTTCGCGACTCGAGAGGAAGATCGAATCGGACTAACTCTAATTCGTTTTCAAGGTATGACGATTCGAGGTTCAGTAGGAGATTGGATGGTCAGTCGACAGGCAATGATTATTCGCGGAAGAGGAATTGCGGCGTTGAGAGAGGAAACGTGGATTCTTTTAGAGAGAAGAGGAATGAGAGGAAGGATAGGGGGGGATTTAAGAAAGACGGAATGAAATTAAGAAGAGAAGCTCGATTTTTGGATGATGATGATGAGGATGTGGACACAGGAAAAGTAACAAGTGGTTTCGGGGACTTGCTTGCTGAGGAAGTTAGTGATGATGATGTTGATGATGATAGTGATGGTGATCTTCGAGAGAATGCAAGGAATTCCATTGGATTAGATAAGGAGGATGGTGAAATGAGTGTAAAGAGAAGTAGTTCACCTGGGAAGGATAATAACTCTTACTTGAGTGAGAGCAGGTGTGTTATAGAAGAAATATTGTGTTGTTTTGAATGGTTTTGTTTAACTCTTACTAATTATTAGCGCTTTTATGTGTACAGATTTGATCAATGTTTGATATCTCCTTTGTCGTTAAAAGGAATCAAGGATGCTGGATATGAGAAGATGACCATAGTACAAGAGGCAACTCTTCCTGTAATATTGAAAGGTTTGCGTCTTTTTGGTATAATGAAGTTTTGTTGTCTTTGGAGGAATGGTTTGTGATTTGTTTATTGGTTGACTGGTAGGTTTTGAGTGAATATGTTAATATCAGATTTTGTTTGCTTAAGCTAAGTGATTTTGCTCAGGTAAGGATGTTCTGGCTAAGGCTAAGACGGGCACTGGAAAAACTGTAGCTTTTCTGGTAAGGCGATTTGTTTTCTTCACGTAATTGCATGTTAGCCTCTAAATTAACGCAAGACTATTTGCAGAATTTCCCATCTATTAGTAGCAGTAGCACTCTTGATGTTCTTGCAGGTTGTCTAAGTATTTTTATAAGCATTGAATTCTCCACAGTGTTGAAATCTTCTTTTGTTATAATCGATTGCTGTTTTAAAAACTGAGATCACGCTTTGTATCTGAAAAGATTTCAAAAAACCACACATAACTCTAGTAAAGTAGGAAAAATATAAATGTAAAGCCATGATTACATTTTTGGCCCTGCTCCTCTTAACAGTGTTGGCATTATGTTTGTTTTTGAGAAATATTCATTATTGAAGTGAGAATAAGTATTATTTGTGTTTTATAATTTGGACTAAAATTGTCCCTTTGGTCATCCTCTTTAGGAAGTGAAATTCTCTGAGCAATTCTACCTTTTTTTCAATAACAGCAAGTGTGCATCTCAGGAGTCATTCACTTATTTTATGTTTGTTGGTTTCAGCTTCCTTCTACTGAAGTTGTCATAAAATCTCCTCCTGTTGGTCGTGATCAAAAGCGCCCCTCAATTCTTGTGCTTGTTATATGCCCTACACGGGAACTTGCTAGTCAAGCTGCTGCAGAAGCTAACACTTTGTTGAAATATCATCCATCTATTGGAGTTCAGGTTGTGATAGGAGGTACAAGGCTTGCACTAGAACAAAAACGCTTGCAGACAAACCCTTGTCAGGTTGGTCTCTTCATCATTATATAATCATGTTTAATTTCACACCCTGCCATCTGTTGGTGTCTCATAGGATACTTAATAGGCCTATTGTAGAACAAAGGTGATCATCCCTAGTTGTTTGATGTGTTCTGAAACTATTGGAAATTTGGAATGTCATGCACTGGATACAGAATGAGAGAATTGGTGGCTTGGTTGATTGGATATTTAGGGTGCATTTGGATACATTTTTAAAATGGAGTTTTTGAACAGTATTTTCAAAAACGAAAAACTTGTTTTGAAAATGACGTTTTAAAAAATGATAATGTGTTTAGTAGCATTTTTAAAATTACATTTCGAAAACGAAAAATGATAAAAAGTTGTTTGATGCTATTTTTAAAAATAAGTAAAATTGAAAATGTGTTTGGATGAAAATTGTTTTTAAAAATGATGATGTGATTATTAGAAATGAGTGTTTTTACTTTTTTGAGTTTTACTGTATAAAGGAAAATGGTTTTTTAAAATGATAGAAAACGAAAAAAATTCATTTTTTACTTTCACCTTCAAATTTTTGAAAACATGTTTTTCATTTCCAAAAATTTGTTTTTGAAAACAAGCAATCAAACACATTTTCCTCCATTTTCTCTTCTAAACAATGAAAAACGAAAAATGAAAATGAAACCAAATAGGCCCTTAGGATCTGTGTACTCTATCTGTTGTATTCACTCAAAGACACTGGATCTTCATAGCATGTATCGCATAATTAGTGAGTGGTTAGTTCATGCTGAATGATCATCGTCAGCATGACAATGGTTAAAACAGTTGTTATATTTTCACACATTCAAAACTCACAGATTCTTGTCGCTACACCTGGAAGGCTCAGAGACCATATTGAGAATACTGCAGGATTTGCAACAAGGCTGATGGGTGTGAAGGTCCTTGTACTTGATGAAGCTGATCACTTATTAGACATGGGTTTTCGTAAAGACATTGAGAAGATAATTGCTGCTGTTCCGAAGCAACGACAGACACTTCTGTTTTCTGCCACTGTACCTGAAGAGGTTTACTTCTTATCTTTGTTCTGTATAAGAGTGCCTTATAAATTTTAACATAATACTAAAGGTGCATTCTGGCGTGAAGGTCCGTCAAATTTGTCATATCGCTTTAAAAAGAGATCATGAATTTATCAATACTGTTGAAGAGGGAAGTGAGGAAACACACTCACAGGTAAGCTCTTTGATGACTCTTCTCTATAACTTAGAGCACAATCTTAATTGCTAAAATCATGCTGTTGGATCATTTCAGGTCAGACAGACGCATTTAGTTGCTCCATTAGACGAGCACTTTCCCTTACTCTATGCACTTTTGAAAGAGCATGTTGCAGATAACGTTGACTATAAGGTATATACTTGTCCATACTCCTGTTATACAATGTAACCTTGCTGTTAGATCTCTTATTTTACCATTCTTGTGTGCTTAGTACCTAGAAGATAACAAAAATCGTTCATGGCCTGTAAAATGCTGTGCAAAGAACATTTATGGATGCTGCCATAATCAAGATTAAGGCATCTACTCCTCTTAAGCTACTAATTAATATGATTTTTCGAAGTCTCAGCCAGGGCAACATACTCTTTTTGACCATTTCCTTTTGGCTTAATGTCGATTGGTTTCTGCAGGTTCTTGTGTTTTGCACAACTGCTATGGTAACAAGGCTAGTGGCTGACCTTCTTGGTGAGCTGAAATTGAATGTTAGAGAGATACATTCTAGAAAGCCGCAGAGTTATAGAACCAGGGTTTCTGATGAATTTCGGAAGTCAAAAGGCCTTATTCTTGTTACTTCTGACGTGTCTGCTCGGGGGGTTGATTATCCTGATGTTACCCTTGTCATTCAGGTATTAGGAAACAATTAACAAGCACTTTTTTCCATTTCATGTTTGCAGAATGTTCACTTGTGTGAGGCAAAGTTCACTTTATCAAAACCTTTTCACTTTAAATTCTTTATTTATTATTTTTCATCAATATTTTTCTTAGTGTTCAAGCATCATGGATATGTATACATAACATGCAACTTTCTCACTGCTACTGTGGTATGATTTTTGCAATTGTAGGTGGGCTTGCCAGCTGATAGAGAACAGTATATACACCGCCTTGGCAGAACTGGACGTAAAGGAAAAGAAGGGCAAGGCATATTGTTACTTGCACCGTGGGAGGAATTCTTTTTATCTACTGTCAAGGATTTGCCAATTACAAAAGCTCCCGTACCTTCAGTTGATCCAGACACACAGAAAAAGGTGAACCTAGATATTTTCTGTTTTGCCTGTCGCTTGTTCCATTTGTTTGTTCTATGATTTTTACGTATTTTGGCACAATCATTTGTTATGTATTGGGTAGTAAACACAGGATGAAATCTGTTAATAAGACATTTGGATGTATATAACAGGTGGAACGGGCACTTTCTCATGTGGAGATGAAGAACAAAGAGGCAGCGTACCAGGCCTGGCTTGGTTATTACAATTCAAATAAGAAAATCGGCAGGGACAAGTATAAGCTTGTGGAGCTTGCAAATGAATTCAGCCGATGTATGGGGCTTGCTAACCCTCCCTCCATTCCAAAGCTTGTCCTCGGTAAGATGGGCCTGAGGAATGTTCCAGGTCTGCGTGCGAAATAGAAATGCAATACCCCAACTAGGAATCATCCATTTGCCTTGGGAATATTGCTCTTGAAATCATCTACAGAAAATATCCTTCAGCAACCAGCAAACATGAATTTTTGGTAAATTTATTGGAAATTTTCTTTGCAGAAAAAGCTTTGTTGAATATTACATTTTAATGCAAATTCATCATATTATCACTCATGTTGAATAGGATCTTGTATTTAAATCTTTTAACTCTAATTTAGCAGGCTATAACACAAAAGTAGAGGTAAATCTACATTTTGTTGGTTCTAGCTAAGTTCAGTTGATAAGAGATTTTGGATTATATATTCCCATTAGTCACTCTCAGGACTTGGCGGTTGGGGAATTGATGTGAGGTACATTCGACAGTGTAAAAAGGTGGGGAAAAACAATTGAGATCATGAAACAAATCTGACACAGCTCCTGTCTCCATTCCAAGATTTTCAATATCACGGATCTCTGTATTATCTTATGGAAATTAATAATTTTGAAAACTTCATTTACTACCTTTTTCTTTTCTTTTTTTAGCTAATTAAATCTATCAGGATCACATAATGAATATTATGGTGCAATCTAACAACCTCCTATTTTTTGGTAAATTGTCTTTACCATCCCGAAGGGGCTGATCTACAATTTGCCCACACACAAGAGGATCTAGCAGAAATTGTCTGCATTGCTGTAGACAACGCACTCGAATCTGCGCACACCTGCCTACTTCACATGTGGTGCAGGCAAACTGGCCATTGAGGCACAGCAACTTGGTGCTACTACTGTTTTTGTTAGGTATCAGAAATGCCTACTGCAATATTGATAAGGATCTGAAATTCTACAAAAATGGCAATTAAAATTCGAACGGGTGCCCTACCAAACTTCCAAAAAGAGGAACGGGCCATTAACTCTTGCCAAACTTTTGTTTTATACCCCTTTGCTAAAGCCTCTCTGCAATTTGCAAGTTTCCTAAGTTGCTTCAAGTGGAAACGGATTTACTAAGAATAAATCCCTTTCTTGATTCTTGTTCCAGAGTAAATTTGATGCCTTTCATATTTATAGACGGCTAAATTCAGATACTATGGCTATCTTCTGCGTCAATGGTTCCAATTGCAACTGACTTTTCAGATATTGTAGTTGCAGGCAGTTGACATTCTGTCATGGACATTTATCAATATCAAACAATACTAACACAAATCGTATTCATTTCATAAAAGGGAACCTATACTAACACCAGTTCAGGTTTCAGAAACAACCCACTATCTTACCTGTCGATATAGATATATCCCAACTGTCTGATTCATCTCCCAATTTCACATGAACCATTGTTTCAGCATCAGAACAAGCAGAAGCATATATATCAGAAAATAAATCAACTGACCAATCTTTTCTAGTAATGCACGTTGCAAAAAATAATTAACAGCAGACCCTATTTTTAAGTCTACTAAGCAACAATTTTTTTTTTTTCATCTAATCTTTATCTAAGTGATATTGCTACACCATTAACTTCTTAAACAAAAGTTCATAGTTGAGAACTAGTACACTGACTTTCATGAATCAAAAAGCTATCATGTTCTGTGAAAGGAATTCATGACAAAATAAATTTATAACATGATAAACCCTAAACTTCTGAACCTGAGAGTATTATACTTCAGTGAGTTACAATGTGTGGGCATCCTAAAAATGAAAGCCTAATCACCGAGTCCTTGCAACCCCCACTTCAACGCTAGTCTGTTCCTTCAAAAACAGAGCAGGTTAGGAAACATGCTCCTATGCCTCTCTCGAGGGTTTCATAGTGTACATACAAGCACCCTGCAACATGAACGGGGTGACCTTTCCAGGAGAAACCATAAAGAATCATCATATCACAAAACTCGAACTCCCTTTCATGAGTGACGTGAGTGCAAAAAATCATGGTAATGAGAGGGTTTCTCATTACAGTTACCCTCAACATCATTATCTCCCTGGTTTTGAAATGCAAGAGGAGGAAAATCCTCATCTGTCAGTTGATAATTCCTCTGGGCCACTGATCTGGCAATAAAATCAAATCCCCCTGTTAAGATGATGAATTGACAACCATCACAAAAAAATCCCAGTTAAAAAAAAGAAACAATTATTGAAAAGAATGCATAAGAATAATTAGTTACATGAAAGTAAACAAAATTATCATTCACCGATGGATGCATTTAGTAGCCTACTCGAATTTCCTAGTGTAGAGACCATCATTTTCCTGGTCTCAAATTTAGTTGAAAACGACCCACCAAAACCCCCATTGAAAGCAACTACCAGAAATGTTGCATTGCTGAATTTTATGGTAGATGCCTAAATGGATATGGTTTGTTAGATGAAGTAATGCTGCCTCCTACCCACACCACTCTGAACCAACAAGAACTTGCAGCTAGACCATTATGCAAGGGGCGCATGAACTAATCATGTACTACTATCTTGTATATATCCAATGCATACCTCTGGACATGGGAAGACGGCTGATCTGGTGAAGACCGTTGAGTAGATGTGCCATGAAATCTTTGTTCGTCAAATGTTCCACCTGATCGGCTCCCCTCACTTAGCTGTGATGCTTCATTCACACCTGAGAAACCCACAGGTCCAAGAGACCCAAACTCAAGCTGTTCAGAGGGCGAACCATAAGCAGCATTATGATCATAAGGATAAAACATGAAAACAGATGGAATTGTAGGTCCATTTGACGACACCCCACTGGGGTTCATGGCTTGTAGTGGATACATGCCATATGCCACATTGGCAGAACCACTTTGTGAGGAATTTGAGCGAATTGGACCATTCTGAGACTGGTATGAAGGGAATGTGTCATGTCTATGCGAACCCCAAGGCCTGTCAGCTCGACTCTCACTTCCTGCCAATCGGTCTGGCCTTGAATTTGATTTCTCAGCATGGTTGCGATTGTGCATGCGTCCTGAAGCTCGTGACTTAGAATTGACATTCCAGTTTCCTTCTCTATCACCATGGTGGTCAACCCTATCATGGTTGTAATTACCCCTTCTGGTATTAGTAGAATGCCGGTCCCTTAAAGAAACCTTCTGAAACAAAACAATACAAAATGTAAGATCTATAGTAAAGTGCTCTATAAAAACCATAAATTTCAAAAAAAGATGCTTAACAATAAGATTACTGAAGAATGTAACTGATGAAACTCACCCAAGCAACATTAAAACCAAGCTCACAAATGGCAATTACATTCATAAAAATAATTTAATATAAAGAAAATGAAAAAGTGAAAACTAAGGAAAGTATGTTTGTAATTTTCCTTAATTGGAATAAGCAGGAAAACATTAAATTTTGGACTTTTTGAATCTCAAGAGTCAATCATCAGCGGCATCACCACCAATCAGAATTAAGAGCAGAGATTCGCAATTTCATTATTTATGGGGCCAATAAGCAAACTACTCAAAAGCCATATGAGAGGAAATCATATTTAATTATGATCAAGAGATTACTCATCTTTGATTTCCTAAACTTAGTTTTTATTAAGGGGCACCTTGCCACCGAATTTTTCTTCAGGAAAATTATCAATTTACTAGAAGGAGCAGGGGAAAGGGAAACAAAGATGTCATAGTCCTTAAACATTGACATATAGTACTGCATGGCACACAATATTAATGGTCACTCAGTCATTGACTCCATCTTCAGCAAGCTGCAATTTAAAATAATAACTCAATCCACAAAAATAAACCAAGATGTGGGCACTTTTTTTTTTTTCCATAAATATTACCAGTATCCACTAAAAAGCACTCAATTAAAGGGACCAGAGACTGCTGGCAGTATGTTTCTTAAAAAGTGTCTATCCAGTGAACTACTTGTACAGATGAACAATGATGGCAATTGATGGGTAGAATATGAATGTGAAAAAACCAGGCTTGTATTTTAAACACACGCAGACACACCAGAGGCACAGACCAAATACGGTTAAGTGCAAAAAGAAATATAGAGAGAAGACAAAGGATAGTGTGAGAAAGTATCTTACAGGATTTGGCAAGTAGGTCCCAGTCCCGCCGCGATATCTTGGCACTTCATCAATATAGCGGTAAACACTAGCAGGTCGATTAGAGGCAGACTGGAGAGGAGTAACAGGAACCATACGAGGCCCATAGCCCATAAGCTGTGTAAAAAGATTCATGTTGGCTGAAAGTGGTCTTCCAGGACCATCCCATGGAAAACGGCCCTGTAAGTAAAGAGGAGGCACAACAACAGGTGAAGGATAAATAAGAGGAGCAGATACCCGCGGATTTTGGCAAAACCGCCCGTATTGTAAATTTTTCCAGTGACTAAAAAAGTCACTGTTAAGAATGTCAGACTTGTGCTCCAATGGCTCAACAGGATTAGCCCTTCTCATAGAACTAGAAGTACTTGGTACCTCAGACTGGTCAAGTCCCTCAGGCAAATCAAAATTTTGACCAGAATCACTGTTATCCAGTGTTTCATCCCCACTAAAATGGCTTGTTGACGCATCAGAGGTTCCTGCCTCAGTTGGAAAGTTGTACACCGGAAGCATGGTAACAAATGGAACTGGTGGCCCCGTTGGATAAAATGCCCAAGGAGCAACTCCAGAATTATCCATAGCTCTTTGTTGAGAACCAGGACCTAAGAGAACAGGACCAATGGGAATCACTGAATCTGATCCACTCGTCTGAGCTTCTTCAGATCCAGGTATTTGATGCCTTGGAACATGCAATGAAGCAACAGACTGAGACACTGTGCTTCTATCAGACATTTCAGACACCGTGGTTGGGTGTGGATTCCAGTCTCTGCTGTCATCATCAGCCTGAACAGAAGAATGCTCAGATGCACTCTTCCCTTTTCCAAATGCAGCAGTAGTAGCTGTTTTCCTACCCCTTTTCTCTCTACCTGACTTTGAGTTCTTTGCTGATGATCCATCCCAAGAGCTCTCGGAATTGGTTTTACTTCTCAAAGAACTTGTTTGTGAAGTGGGTATGGACCTTGAACTCACAGATCTGTCATCAAAGTGAACCTCATTACCTCTATTTTCTTGATAATGGAATGAATCCACATGATCTTCCCTCATTGACCCTCGAGCTTCTTTAGTGAATTTATGTGGAGTTCTGGAACTACCAGAACCACCTGTTCGCGATGGAGGTACATAGTTATAGCCACCTGATGTTGACTGTTGCTTATCATCTGACTGAACCACCTCAAAACTTCCATTATCAAGATCGAACGCACCAGCGGAACTCCGGTCTTGTTCATGCCAGTAATCATGATCGACCTCCCCAGGGTTCATCTCCACGGAACCAAAATTCTCATTACCAGGTTCAAGTGAATCTTCTGGATTTGATGTCAACCCAATACCAGGAAAATAGTGAGTTAATGGCGAGGAAACCAAACCTTGGGGAAACTGCATGTTTGTACCTGGAGTTTCAATCAAGGGAATGTTAGTGGGCACCATTCCACCAAAATTTCTGTGATATCCCATTGAAGCTAGAAGAGAAGGTGGCAGCGAAAGAGGTAAGTGACTAGAAGCTAAATTGAGTGGAATAGAAACCTGTCCATTGAAACCATGAGCCATGGAAGATGCCATCATGTTCACAAGATCTTGCTCTTCTTGTTGCATTCTATGTGTCCCAACAGGAGAAAATTCTTCCCCCATGGCACTCAAGACCGATTCGTCATTGTAACTACTGAATACACTGTTTGAATCAGCGGAAGCATCAAGGCTTTGATGGGATAAAGTGTGCCTAGTAGATGAAGGATCATCAGTTGAAGATCTAATGCCCTGGGTTTGCAATATATCAGATTCCAAGTTCTTCCTCCGACTATTATCCAACCTTGCAGACGCAATCTGGCTTTTTCCGCTTTCTGAAGCTCTACTATGCTTTCCTTGGGAAGTAATTTCTCCATATGTGTCCGTAAGCTCAGGGCTAGAGCGCGTCCTTGCAAAAAGATACCTACCCTTCATGTCACTAACCAAATTATCAGGCTTAAAACTTTTTTGGCCTTTATCATTGTGTGCATTCTGATTAGGGTTGCTAACCCGTCTGATCTGATCAGAGATCCTGTTGTTCATACTACTGTAATTCTTTTGGTCTTGGGTGTGAGAATCCGTAGAAACATAACTGGTTCTAGAAGTGCTTTCTAAAGGATAGTTACCATGCTGAGACAGAGCACTGGAAGAGCCAAGAGACCTGTCAACTTGACTTTCACAACTAGTGGAAATCTCATTTCCTTTGCCACTTGGATTTGAATTGTGCAGATAATTCTCAGACCCGTTTAATGGGCCTGAACTTGGCAATCTCAACCGACACAAATCATTTCTTGGTGCATCTGGGCGATGGCCACTGCCATGTCGGTCCCAAGTATTCATAAAAAACTGATTTACTTCATAATATATGTCCTCTTTAGGGCAATCAAGTAATCTTGCCAGCCTCTTAGCCCCAAAAGCAAATGCACTGCGAATCCTAAAGAAGTTACCTGGAAAAATGTATAACATATTGGCAAGATAATACAGAAACAATTCAAACAGATAGTAGAAACCAAACCAAGAATTACAAGCAAACCAAAAGCTTTAAAATTCAAGGAGATATTATATGTTTGTACAAAGAAAAAAAAAATTGAATTCCAACACTTACATGTGTTTCATTAATCAAGATTAGAAACCAGTTCAATAAAACTGAAACCCAATTCAACTTAACTAAGTGCCAAACAAAAAACTAGTATGTTTTTGTATTAAAAATCTCTCTGACCCTTCCTTATTGATCAGGCTTTTTAAGAGGAAAAAATACCCGATTACTGAATTGGTGGAACAAAACATCAGTCAAGTAACTTGGCGGAGACCAGCTTACAGAGACTTTATATGTTAGCATAGAATTCTCAATACAGATTCAGAATAAAGGAAGATTTCAAAATTACATTATATGAAAGACCACTAGGCAGTATTTTACATAAACCCAACACAATTCATCCATATCCATCAGCATTAAATCTCATATATAAGTTTCCTACCGCTCAATAAGTAATACAGCCCATAAATAAGAAGACAGTTAGAACAGCTATCTGAAACTAATATGTGGCAGAAAAAAGATAGAAATATATATAGATATATAATCGAAACTTTAACAGAGCAATGTTTCAATTGATTTCAAAGGTTAATCAAACAAAGAAAAGATGACGCTACCATAAGAACAAACAGAAACCAACAGTAAAACATATTTCCAATGCCAAAGGCATGAACAAATGCGACCACCATAAGAAGGCTAAACCAAAATGAAAGTTAAAAAGTGAGGACATCACAAATGCACCTTTACTAACACTGCGTCCAAGGTTGTTGTTTACACGCAAAGGATCAATAACATTAAAATACTTGGATATAAATGATTGGCCCTGATTGTCCTGCACAGCAACAGCATATGTAGAGCTACAAGCATCAAGAAACAATTTGCTAAGAAGCAACACTCCACCATCTCTGCGAGGAGGTTCAGCTGCAAAATATCAATAAAGAAAAAAAAAATTGTGTCAGTAAATTGCCAAACAATTGCAAGCATGAAGATCACTTATTTAGAAATCTTTGAGCAAAATATCATACCAGTGACATCTGGAAGCGAACTGATGGGTACAGGACCCCAGAGGCTTAGACAAAAGTTATCCCAGTCAAACTTACTAAAGAACTCTAGAAAACGATAAAGAACCTACAAGGTACAAAGGAACAAACTTTCAGAAGGATATATAAACACACGACAAGAAACAGCAGTAACAGTGTCACAGAAATACCTCAAGTGGTCCAGCAAAAGAATTGTTGAAAACATGAAATATGTAAAGAACCAACGTCTCAAGGGCATAAGTTGAGATAAGCCCATGGTGAGCACCCAGTATGCGACTTTCATAATAACACCAGGCCTTTATCAGTATAATGCTACGCTTAAATAGATGCTCCTGATTTATCATATGATCAACCTGTGGAATAAAAGGTATACTATTTAGTAACATAAGTAGGCTTCATAAATGTTTATCATTACAAGATGTCTAGAATGCATCACTAACCTCCTCAAGGAAACAAAGAGTACATAACCCACCGAGCTGGTTAAATGATATGTCTACCACAATATTTTCCACAAGACACTTTATTATTTTTACCTGTAAAATCAATGAAAGAAAACAAGATGCTACAATAACCACAAAATACAGATCCCAAAGCAAGAGGTGCTCAAATAAAATACAAGAAAACATCCCAAAAAATATAATGATAATATGGCCACAATGGTGATGTTGATAGTAGGAATAATGATTTAGATGGCAAACAAGTATATGCTTTAATAAATACTTCGTCACAACAATAAACCTAAAAAGTTCAAACCCACAAAAATGTGATAACAAATCCCAAAGCATAAAACTGAATTAAAAAAAAAAAGAAAAATTGAGACTGCAGCTTTCAATCATGTTAATGATGCACAAGCATAGCAAGCAGTTTAACGTAGAAAACTAGACACTGACAGAACGCCCTTCTCTATGCCAATGATAAATCCAACATAATAATTATAATAATCAACTGAACTACAATAGTAGCACTGGCACACATGGGTGAAATAAAAAGTATTACCAATCAAATTGTAAACTGACAACACAATAACCAGGCATGACAAAAAAGGTTTTTCCCATATCAAAAATCATAAAGTTAAAAAGCATATATAAAAAGGAAGAACTGCAATATATAATAAAAAAATCTATTCAAAACATCGGACAGATGCTGATGCCACATTGGGATGGCAGAATGAAATATCAGCAAGAGAGATCAGCATGCTAAGGCCTTGATTCAAATTATTAAGCGCCAAAACAGAAAAGACAACTAGCTTACTAGATGACCTTAGTTTTTCATTATATCTAATCAGCTTCAAACATCCTATGCAAGCCAATAAAACCACAACTGCCAATCTTCCTTCTACATATCTACAACATGCATTCATGCAATGTTTTGGGGATATAGGACAAGACTTTTCAATCATCAAATAAAACCCCTGCACCAGAAATGGTATTCAATATTGAGTATCTTTTGCATTCAAATCACTGATTATACCCATACAACACATATGGCTATCAAATGCTCATGAAAAGTAGCAGATTTAAATGCAACTCCACTTCATTTCATGCCATCAAATAAGCTAGCACATATTCTATGCAACATCTTAAATAAAGGATATCGAGAAACTGTTAGATGCCACAGACTTGGTTGGATTAAACCTTCGTGTGAAAAAAGACAATGTTAAATGAGTAATTTCGTTTGGCACCTGCTTCACACCCAAATATAAGCACTGCTGGACTAAGTTACACTTATAGACACAAACCTTATTTCATTCCCCAGTTTAACATTCATAGAATTTACATACAAGTTACAACCGGAACATAAAACAGGATAATAACTACAATAAACAGACATAAATAAAAGACAACAAAGCAGAATTTGTCATAATCATAAAGACACTAAAAATACACATGGAAACTTACTTCTGCCTGAATGTATTGAACCTCCTTGACACGGAACTCAGCATGCTCATTCTTCTCTTCATTCTCCAACATATCACGAACCTGATGAGCCCAAGTATCCTTCAAATTTTGGTTATCGCTGAAGGCAGTTAAGTCAATGTCTCCATCGGGCAAATAAGTCTTAAGGGGCACAGACCCAAAAGTAAAAACCTATAGTAGACAACAACAATCACAATTGAGCAATAACATAAAGCCCCACAAACTTGTAACCCATCAAACCAAACCAACACCAATTAGTTCAACATTATGTGACTATACGACACCAACAAAACAAATGTGGCTAGTGTAATTGGTGGCTCTACAAAAGACAAATGGATGTGAGAAATGGAGGGCAACCTGACAAGGGAAGCACTTGGTGATGAGGCGCAGGACATAGTCAGCAACAGCATTGCGACGCTCTTCAGAGGAAGGGTTTGGTTGAATGCAGGCAATGAGGTCTTTAGTTCTCTCCTCTGCTTTCGACCATCGCTCCTGGTCAAGCACCCGAATCCCTGAAGCCGCTTCATTCGGCAATAAGCCGTTCAACAACAGCCCACTCGGTGGCGGCTCCGTCCACGCTTCATGCTCTCCCATGCAACCCTCACGTTTTTGACCACCACCACCTCCTCCTCCTCCTCCTCCTCCTCCTCCGCTTCAAACAGCAACAACTGCTACTACAACTTGTTTGATCTTTCACTGGATTAAATTAACTTGTTTGGATTCAGATATTTACGCTAACTCAAACATTAATGTTATAAAAAGATCGGTAGGTCTCGTATTACCTTTGAGAAATATATGAAATTGCAATTCATAAGATATATATAAAAAGAAAAAAAAAAGAGTGAATCTACAATGGAAACCCTAGAAAGTATGATTAAAAATAATAGACGAAACGGGTGAGATTATCAAAACCCTAAGGACGACTTTGTTTTTGTTTTGTGTTTAAAGCTTTTTTTTTTTTTGGGTTTTTGGTTTGATGTATCAAGGTGTCGGCGAATCAACGATGAAATGGAAGTAGTTGAGCGGAGGAAGAAGGGCCTAATAGCAAATGTGAGAGGGAAGTTTGGGGTATTATATTAAATGGTGGAAAGATGAGGGTTTGTGGATCAATATTAGGTTTTTTAAAGCGAGAGAGGTTGAGAGACAGGGAGAGAGAGGGGGGGTGTTTGGTTATGAGAATAGGAAATTGTGGAGACGAGGAAGGGAACAGTTTGATGATGAGAAAGAGAGGGCTGGTGCATTCATTCGGGAGGGTTTTTGATTTTTGAAATCCAAATTTTGTTGAGAGAGAGAGAGGGGATGATAGAATCTGGGGAACCAAACACATACGAAGAAGAGAGAGACAGAGGGCAAATTCTTAATAAAATATAAATTTTTTATTTTTTTGAAAGTTAAATTTATAGTTTGTTGGCGACGATTTTTTTTTTTTTTTTTTTTTTTTTTTTTGTTATTGTTGTTTTTCACCGATGTTAATTTGTTATCTTTTGTCACCAATCGGGCCATCAGTGGATCAGCCAGACCTAACATGAGGCTTGGGCCTAGGTTCTGTTTAACAACAAATTTCAAGGAAATTTTTTTGTAATCATGAATCATGATATAGTATTTAGTAATATTATTTGAAGGTTTAAAAAGTTTAAATTATATTTCAAAAAAAATTATATTTAGATTTAAAAGAAATTTTTAAATTATATTAAGATAAATATTAGTTACTGAATTCTAATTTAAAAATTCATAAAATAAAAGATGTGAATTTTTTTAAAACAAAACTAAAAGGATCATTATCTTTAATAACCATCCCTTTTGAGATTTAGAAAGAAATTTATGATTATAAAATCTATCATTCTGTGTCATTGTGCTTCAAGTGTTGTTCTTCATTCTTAATTAACTTACTTTTTCTCACCTTTTTATTGAGAATTAAAATTTAAAATTAATGTAATATAATCATATTTTGAAATAATTAATATGAGGAATGTGTGGATATGTGCATCATCTTAATTTTATCTCGAATGTTTTTACGAATATTTAAATTTTGCAATAAGTCTAATAACTACCCAATAATTATAGAGGCATATAAGTATAGAGTATAATCATATATCGAGTAATGTTACTTCTCAAAGTTTTTTGTCCAAATTTATGTTCAGATGATATGATATGTGAGTTGTCAATAAATGATGTAACAGTTAGTATGATATTAACGACTCATGTATCATATCATTTGAATATAATTATAGAGGTATACAAGTATAGAGTATAATTGTATATCAAGTAATTTTAAATTTCTCAAATTTTTTGTTCAAATTCATATCTAAATGATGTGACATGTAAGTTATCAACATATTATAAATATGTAACAGTTAATATGATTTTGACAACTCACGCATCATGTCATTTAAAGATAGATATGGGTAAAAATTTTATGAAGCTCAACATTATTCATTGCATATCATAATATTTATATTGCTACTTCAAAATAATTATATTAATTTTCATCATCAGCAAACTTTTTATAATTAATCTTAAACATTCAAAACGATTGTTCTAAATGGCCAAAGCAATCAGTTTTAAGTTTATGACATTCATATTAATGAAGTTGTAGAACTCTTAAAACTGTGGTAAATAATAATAATAATAATGCTAAACGCCACAATACTTGTTTGCCTATAATTATAGCTTACCATCTTGATTCCATTTTCCCAAGAAAATCTTAATTATTAGAGCCATGTTAAGTTTTCTGTAATAAATGTATGCTACCAATCATCGTGGTCATTAATTAATATTTTATATGCTTACCTTTAAGATTGAAACATTTTAGGCAACAATTTAATACAATTAGCTACTTAACTTGTAATATATACATATTAAGACATAACTAACAAATAAATATATTTCAACCATAAATGAATATGGCTTAATAATAAAGAGCATTTATTTAGTTTGAAAATGATATAGATTCAAATCCCTCCATCACAAATGGTATTTTAATTTTGATTCCACCTATGATAAGTGGTATCTCCAAAAAAAAAAAAAAATTGCATTTCTTCTTGTGGCATATTTAGTAGTCAAAAATCTAGAGAATGAAATAACTTAATTTTTTGACTTGTGAATTTCTATGTTTACAAAAATCTGTGTTTATGAAATTACGTTGACCCTACATCTAAATTGAAAATTAAGTTCTCATTGGAAAGGGAACTTAAGACCCTAGAAATCAAGTTATATTTCCTAATAAAAAAAAAGGAATTTAATTTGTTTTACTAAAATATTTTCTACCAATTTTAATTAAAAAAAAATGCAAATGTATATCTCTTTTTATATCATTCTCTTTGCTTAATTTATTTCACACATCGTCTACTTCATATCTCTCTACAGATATAACGAATTCAATAATATAACTTCTAAAATAAAAATAGGGCATGCTTGATTTTATTTATTATTTTTTTTTCAACAACTTTATATGAACGTACCTTTTTTAATTTAATTATCTTCTCAATTCAATATAGTTTTCTATGAATAATTTTATGTTTACAATCACAAATTGATTTTTATGAAAATTGACAAATAATGCATATAAAAAATGATAATTGTAGTGGTAAAAATCAGCGACTCAATGAAGTGTAAGTCCAATAGAAGGTCCACATGAAATTCAAGGCCATTAGAGCCCTAGTGTCAGCCCAAAGAAAAAAAGGCAGCCCAAGTCAAGGTCAATTAGTTGCAATACAAGTTTAAAATAAGGGATAATCCTAAAAAACCTAATGTAATTTGTAAAAATATCTATTTTATTATTTATGGTTTTATTTTTGTTCAAAATCCTTTTTGACATTAATGGAAACATTTAAAATACGAGGCGTGTAAAATGACGACAATACATTTGACGGTCATAGATTTCGTTAGATTGACTTGATTGACTGTTGGACTCTAAGGGAAAAATGGATATGCAAATGGAAAATTAATTTTTTAAAAAAATGATAATAATGAGTGGTTTTAATGGTGACACATCATAAAACAAACAAATAAATATGAATTAATATAATTAATTAATTAAGAAATAAAATTAATTTTCATTTTATAATTAAAAATAAAAACTGTGATAGAGACAAGTCTCCTACCTTGATATGGGGACCATCCGGGATGTTCTCCGTGTAACATCCTTAATTTTATATGCATGAATAGTATTATTGTTATTATTATTATGATTAATTAGATGAGAGATTAAATTGAAGTTAATATTTGATTTGTGTGGTCAAAGTAAAGTATAGCTAAAATCTAAGGGTTGAGAATGAAATTTTGAAGGGACGAAATGAGTATTATAGGATTTGTTTGTGGAGGAAAATAGAAGTCAAAACTCAAAAACAGAAAACCAATCTGGCCGAACCAAAAAAGAAGAAAAGAGAGAAGAAAAGAAAGAAGAAAAGAAAGAAGAAGAAGAAGAGAAGGAGAAGCTGCCGCTGACCGACCAGCCACCAGCCACCGACCGACCATCACCGACCACGCCAAACAGCTCGTGAACCAGCTTGAAGTCGAGCTAAGTGACGACAGAACCGACCGCACGCGCGACGACGAAACCGAGCAGAGCCGCCGCGCGAACAGCTCCGATCGGAGAGGAAGTAGTCGCCGTCCAACCGCCCTGCAGAATCCGACCCGAACAAGAGCAGAACTGAGCTGAAATCACGCAAGAACTGAGCTCGAACCAGCTCCTCTACGCGTGCAGAACAGCGACAGACCGACGGTGAAACCAACTGCCATTCACGGCGAAGCCGAGAGGGGACGAGAGAGAGGAAGAGAGGAGAAGAAAGAGGAAGAAAAACAGCCCAAAACTAGCTCATATCCGTCACTAAAACCAGTCCAAAACCACCCCAAAACTAGCTCAAAACGACGTTGTTTCGATAAGGAATAGGGGTGAGTTGTTTGGGGTTTGGGATTGATGATTTTTGGTTGGTGAGATTTGGAAAATAGTTGGATCCATTGGGATTAGTAAATCATGCATTTTAAATTATGAAATGAGCTTTTATTGAGTATTTATGTATTATTTGAAAATCTAGGAGATGAGGTAATTCAAGGAAGCCAGAGAAAAGGAAAAGAAAAAATGTAAGCTTCCGTTGGGTAAAAAGGTTGGTGTACACTTTATTCAATTCGTTTTTATAAATGGAATATGATCGATTTTTGAATACCATGATACTTAAAATATTGTTTACTAATATTTTGATATGTGTTTGATTAAATACATGCTTTTGAATTATGATAATTGATGGAATTTATATTGTTGTGACAAAATTGAAATGATGAAATTGAAAATTGATTTGTATGATTGTAGAAAAACGAAGTTGGGTTGGATTGACGAGATATTTATAAGTGTTATTTCATATTTTCAGGTTTTCTGGAAACTTCTGAAATTCAGTCGTTATGCTATCAGATTTTATTTGAAAATGATTAGAAACTGATAGTTTAAACGAAACCAACCCAATGAATTTTGAAAATAAATTGTTATTCAAGCCCTAGTAAGCTTTGACACAGATAGGTGGGGATTGGAGTGACATGCCATTAATGGGTCACAAGAGCAGTACTACGCCGATTGATTCTATACCGACTATAGTAAAAAGTTACAGTGAATTCGGAGGTTGTGAGAGACACTTAGTGTCCGGCCCCAAATATACATGATTATATGATAGTTTGGCGGGTCGTCACCCGAGTGTCCGATATTGGAATACCCGACTATCAGTCCATGGTATCGTGCTTGTGTTTACTAAAGGCATGAAAAGTTATTATGAGAAGTATTTTTATCAATGTATCATTTTTAAATTTCCTTTCGATATTAAATTGAGTTATTGATAAATTGTGATAATTGTTATTGATTTTATATATTTGTTATTGATTTTATAAACTGATTGTGTGAAAAAAATTAATATTGAGTTTTGTGTACACCTACTAAGCAAACATGCTTAACGTGTTGGAATTTCCGCGCGTAGGTAGTAGATTGCATAAGGAGGGCGAAGATTGAAGAGAAAACATCTGCAGTGAGCTGAGACAGTCACATCTACCATTCCATACTTATTTTTGGGTATATATATATTATCTTTGGTTTTGTATATAAAAATTTTAATTTGTATTTGTGCGCATATATATATGTATTTGGATTTTAAAATAGTGTTTTTGCTAAATAAAAGTCAAGTTGTGTAAATATGTTGATACATGTAATAGATACGGAAAATGATGAACCAAACGGAGTTTGGTTTCAGTTATTGAATATGTTTGTGGAATAAATGTTTTGAATATGAATATGATGATTTGTAACAGGTTGGGGAAAGTCCGAATTTCAGAGGAAACTCTGTCAATTTTTTCGTTTGAAATAAAATGATTTTGTATTATTTTGCAAATTGATTTTGAAATTCGTATTTGAATGTGAAGAAATGAATATATGGTTTTAAAGAGATATGACTGTAGCGCCCCTTGGAGTCATCTGGTGAAAGGGCGGGTAGGGGGTGTTGCACTCCGTCTTCATCGTTGAAAACCATCTCAGATGGTCTCCTTTGACCATTTAAGTCTGCGAAGGGTAGAGACCTAGGTTGTCTCCCATGGTGGAAACCATGGAAGACCACCTAGGTCTCCACCATCAAAGACCCAGAATTGGGTCTCTGACGATGGAGACCAGAACAGGAGAGATTAGAATTAGGTCTTTATCGTCGAAGACCCAATTTTAGGCTTTCGACAGTAGAGGCCGAGGTGGTCTCCAATGACCAATATAATGTTTTTTTTTTTTTTGCCAACTTTTTTGGGATGGATTGGATGAGGTTGATTGATGATGAAGATGATGGATTTGGTAGGGTTGATGAAAGATAAAATGGATGAGAAAGGAGAGAGAAGATGAAGAAGAAGAAAACGTTGATAAAGATAATGGTTTTAGGCTGAAGATGAAGATGAAGATGATGGTTTTTATGTTGTTAATTTTAATTATTTGATTTTTTATATTTAAATTTATTTTGATTTTTAGATTTTAAAGTAATACTAGGTTTTAAATAAGGGCAAATTTGATATTTTGATTTTTTTCCTATATATAACAATAGGGGGGGATTTTACATAAAAATTAAACTAGAGTGGGTAGATGAAGATTTTTGCAAACTACATGTAGTTTTTAGGATTATACCTTAAAATAAAGAAAGATTTGAAAATGACAGTACATGAAAGACTATTAGGCAGTATTAAACATAAACTCAACACATTTCATCCAAATCCATCAGCATTAAATCTAATATATATAAGTTTCCTACAGTTCAATAAATAAAAAGACAGTTAGAACAGCTATCCACAACTAGTATGTGGCAAAAAAAAGCTAGAAAAAACGAAAACTCTAACGGAGCAATGTTTCAATGGATTTCAAAAATTAATCAATTGCTTCCATAAGAACAAAGAGAAACCAACAGTAATAAATATTTCCCATGCATGTAGATATAGAGGGCAACCTGACAAGGGAAGCACTTGGAAATGAGGCACTGAACGTAGTCAGCAACAGCATTGCGACGCTCTTCGGAGAAAGAGGTTTGGCTGAATGCAGGCAATGAGGCCTTTAGTTCTCTTTTCTGCTTTCGACCATCGCTTCAGGTCAAGCACTCATAAGTCATATCACCGAAGCCGTTTCATTCAGCAATAAGCCGTTCAACAACAGCCGACTCGGCAACGGCTTCGTCCGCGCTTCCCGCTCGCCCATGCAACCCTCACGTTTTTAATCGCCACCACCACAACAACCACAACCACCTCCTCGGCTCAAAGAACAACAACTGTTACAACAACTTGTCTGATCTTTGAAATCCAATTTTTGTAGAGAGCGAAAGAAAGAATCTAGGGAATCAAACACATATGGAGAAGAGAGAGTCAGAGAGCAGATTCCTAATAGCAATTAAAAAAAGATAATGTGATGATATGAGAGCCAGATATGAATTTTGATGTATATGAGCTCATATATGTTCTCGCCTTTGATGACAAAGTTAATAAATTTATAACTCAGTGGTTATAAAACAGAGTGGCGGTATTCCTACCAATCATAAATTGTGTGCACACCCCTTTCGTAAGTATACCTCATCAAAATTATGAAAAATCTTTAGTTTATAAACAAATCTCAATCTTTAGTTTTCATACTATATTTTTATAAGTACAATCTACAATATTTATTTTGTTATCTAATTATTTTTACTAAATTTTTGAGATTTTTTCCCCAACACAAGATAAGTAAATTATGATTTTCTTCTAATAATAAGTAATTTAAAACTTATCCTTTTACAATCAATTTATTAAGAAGATTTTAAAGTATTATTCACACTTTACAATTAATTTTATTCTTTTAAAAAATCTTATATCTAAAAAAAGAAAAAACTGTTAATTTAAAGAAGTTAGAATTTGAAAATGCATTGAGAGTTTTATCTTGCTTTAAATTTTGATTGAGTTTAATTTTTAGAGTTATATGATAGCATTTAAACAATTTTTTTTTGTTATTTAATTAAGATGTAATATTTTATCTCAATTCAACAGATATATTGTATTATAAAGAAAAGAAGTTCGAACTAATCGGTGATTCCGTATGCAATATTTGAAATAAAAAAAAACTTCTCGATGTATGTTCTTATTTATTTCTTTCAAACATGTTTTCCTTTTTCCTTTTTTCCTTTTTAACTAAATACAATAATTTCATCATGCTTTTGATTCATTCTCAATATTCTACAATTAATTCGTTTCCTTAAAAAATGTTTGATATTTGAAATTAGTATTTCAAAATCATTTGCAACATGCTAAAATTAATTTATTTCCTTCAAATGGTTTTATCATATATATATGAGGAAGTTATTAATATTTGTGGGTGTAATTACACATTATTTACCATTTGTAGTAATTATTTTTTGGATTTTTAGAAATAAACTATGTTGAGATGTACATACAGTTTTTTTAAGGATGTAAATATAAATGCTCTATAAAATAACTCGTGTAGTAGACTAGTAGTTGCAGCTCTTGTATGATCGAGTAACCCTACTTATGAACACAAATGCCTAGGTACCTCTTTCGCTTATTCGTTGTGTACATGGGCCTGGTTAAAATGAAAATATCTGGACTTGGGTTTATTCTCACGAACCTAGGCTCTGTCCACTCCACAAATTATATATTTATATGTATAGAGAGAGAAATAGAATTCGATATAGTTTATTTTACGATCTTTTTAATTTGTGCAGCGTCTGGAATTCAATTCCATATATATTCGAATTGAGCAAATTATAACTTAATTACCCAGTTGAAACTTTAATTCAGGCAAAATAACTGTTTTAATGTTATTGTAATTTACATCTCTCCCGTTAGTAAGATTCTTTTACATTTAATAGTGAACAATATCAAAATGGCAAAAAAATAGAATTGCCCTTGATAATTAAAGTTGATCCAATTATCCAAATAATAAATTAAATAATTAAATACAAAAATTAAATAATAAACTTTCATTTACCTTTTGCCTTCTCTCTCTTCTCATCATCTTCCCTCATCTCTTGTCACATTCTCTCTTTCATTCTTTTTCTTCTTCTCTTCTTTTGCTTCTTCTCCTCCTCCTCCTCCTCCTCCTCCTATTCTTCTTCTTCTCCTTCAAACACATATTCATCTAGGTTTTTTCCAGAACTCAGATGAAATTTGGGCTCTATTGAACGAACCTAGATGAATGTTGATAGGTTATTGTCAAGGTTGAGATGGGGGTTGATAGGTTGCGTTTCAAGCACTAGAAAGTGAATGCTTTAGGCCTTTCAGGCACGAGTGGAGATGAGGTTGAGTCAGAGTAAAAAAAATGGGTAGTTGTCGGAGGGTTGATGGGTGGAGGAGGTGCGGAATGAGAGAGGTAAGTGGTAGGAGAAAAAAGGAGTGGTGAGTAGTGGTAGGTTTAGGAGGAGAGAGGCAATGAATGTGGATGTGGAGGTGGTGGTGAGTGGATCTTAGTTTGATGTTAGTTTGATTTTTTTTTTATTTTTTTTTATTTTTATGATGATGATGATTTTGAAATGGGTTTACGAATGAACCTAGAATCTCTGGGTTCATTAACTTAGACATTTTTTTTTTCAATTTTTTTCCAAATTTTTTCTTCAGTTTTGCTTCTGATTATTTAGGTTAAACTGGTGATCTTCATTTTTTGTTAATGGGGTTGAATTGATAGATTATTTGGGTTGATTTTTTTTTAATTGGTGACTTTTGGTGATTTTTTGATGGTGAACTGGTGAAGAAGATGATAATGATGATTGGTTCAAGGTTGGATTTTTTATGGTAATGAAGAATTATTGGTTAACTGGTGAAGATCTGTTGGTGATTTTTTGAACGAAGAAGATGACGATGATGGGTTCAAGATGAAGAATATTGAAAGACGAAGAAGATGATGATGGGTTCAAGTTGGATTTTTAGTTAATATTTAATCTTTTATTTTGTTTTTATTTAATTTTTTACATTGATCTCCACCATCCATCTCAGGATGGATAGTGGAGATCTGTTTAAAAAAATATTTAATTTATTTTAAAATATTTAAAATTTATTTTAAAAAAATAAAAAATAAAGTTAAAAGATAATTTTACCCCTCATTCAGTTAATTTTAACAGAGCAATGTTAACGGGAGGAGGGTAAATTGTAATAATATTGAAACAGTTGCACTGTTTGAATTAAGATTTTAACTGAATAACTAAATTATAATTTGCTCAATCGAATTTCTTTAAGAAAAAAAAAGGGGGGAAAACTTCATTTTAGTCTCTAAGGTTTCGCGAAATATCAAAATTTTAAGCATCTATTGGAAACAACTTTTTTAATCACTAACTTTTCTAAAACGCTTCATAAAGGTCCAAATCCGTAGTCAACTAACAGTCAAACTAACCAAAAATTTGAAAAAGACTCAATTACCCCTTATGACTAAAAATGATTGTTTTATCCTTAATAAAATTAAAATATTATATCATCTGACAAATGAAAAGTTGACACATATACACGTAATTATATATATTTTTAAAAAAAGAATTACTTTTTTTTGTTTAAATTAAACAATAAATTAATACAAAAACAGATTTCAAGAAAAAAAATTCAATTTTAAAAATATTAAGTTAAAAAATACAACAAATTTTAAAAAAAAATAATTAAGAAGTTAATTTTTTATTTTTCTTCTTTGATCTGGAATCCAGATCAAACCCATAAAAGATCTCCTCCATCTCTTTTACCTATCTCTCATCTCTTTCGTTCTTCTCCGCCTTTTCTGCCTCCCTCTCCTCTGTCTTTTCTCTTTCTTCTTCAGTCTCTTCTGTCTAGATTCACTTCATCCTTTCTCCATCTAACCCGAATGAAGTCTCGAACCCAGACGAAGACGACCGAACCCAAACGAAGCCTCTCTTCTTCTGGGTTCGATTAAACTCAAACAAAGCCTTCGTTTGGGTTCGATCGAACCCAGACCGAACCCTGATGAAGGCTCTCTTCGCCTGGGTTCGATCGAACCTAGACGAAGGGCTTCGTCGCGATTCGGTCAAACCCGGACGAAAGTTCTCTTCGTCTGGATTCGATCGAACTCAAACGAAGCCGCTCTTCGTTTGGGTTAGATCGAACCCAGAAGAAGAGCGTCTTCGTCTAGGTTCAATCGAACTCAGAGGAAGATGCTCTTCGTTTGGGTTTATCGAACCTAGATTAAGCTCATTCATCTGGGTTCGACGAGCCCAGATGAACTCTTCATCTGAGTTTGGTCATCAACCCCCTGTTTCGATTTTTTTTTTTTTTATAAGCAGTTTTGATTTTTTTTCTTAATATTGTTGTTGTTGGGTTGTTTGGTGTGTTGAAGATGGTGGAGATCCACCAGATTGGATCTCCATCGAAGTGGGTTGTTGATGAACAATCTTGGTGTGTTGAAGATGGTGGAGATCCACCAGATTGGATCTTCACTTTTTATTTATCTTTATTTTTTTATTTGTTTTATAAAATTAATTTTAATAAATTATTTAAATTAATTTGCTCTCTATAAAAAGACTATTTTACCGTTTCCATCCAAATAATCTGTCACGTTGACCGTTAATTAACTAACGGTTTGAACTTTTTTTAAGAGTTTTGAAAAAGTTAGGGATTAAAAGAGTTATTTTCAATAGATGCTTAAAAATTTGATATTTTATGAAACCTTAGGGACTCAAATGAAGTTTTCCAAAAAAAAAATTATATTCTGATTCCCACTTCTTTATCATTCCATCTATTTTCCACAGCCAATTGTAGCTTGTTTCTCGTCTCTTCTAAGGTCAAAATCCACGTTAGCATTTCTGTTGCCCACTCTCGCTCGTTGCACCACGCTATATATACGCACCGCGACAACTAGCGCCTCTCGCTCTCTTTTCAACACTGTCAGGTAATTTCATTTTTTTTTTTAAAGTAATTTCTTTCTGTCATACACACGTTAATATGCTTTTTTTTTTTGAAACACATGTTAATATGATTTGATTGAATATAAATGTATACATAGGTGGTACATGCCACCGAATTCAGAAATAGGCTAGTAGTTGCATTTGTGTGTGATTTTTTGGTTGATTTGGTTAACTAAGAATTTAAATTTAAAAAACAATAAATATGAAATTTCAAGAGAGAAGAAAACCGAGCAGAGAAAAAAATTAAGATTCTTTTTTAGGATGGGAGGAGACTAATGTGCAAAAATTTGGACCATTTTTGTGAGTGTCATATCTAATTATAAAAAGTGAATAACTTTATATTTATTATTAACATGAAATCCTAACTTAATAAAATAAAGGGTTATTATTTTATTTATGAGAATTAAAAATAATGTCAAATCACTCTTAATTTTGAAAGTAATAATTAAAATAGTCAGTCGCTAATTGAAATAGTGAATTTATTAATACAATAATGGATCTGTTATTTTTAAGGGTAACAGGATAATTGGGCTTGATGAGAGAGAAAGAATACAGTTGGAACAATAAATTAAAAATGAAAACAAATTAAAAAAGGGGAATACAAAACAAATTTAAAAAAATAAAAGAAAATACAAAAGCCATACCTATCCATCATCACCACCCATTACTCTCTCTCTCTACAAGTACTCTCTATCTCTCTCATCTTACCCAATCACAATCACCATCACCATTCAACTTCATTTTGATTAATATTTTGAAAAATTGGGATAAACTCACATTATTTACGATTTTAGGGACATTTTTAGATTTTTCCTAAAAATGAAAAAATATAGTATAAAAAGATAATAAAAATAGAAAAAATTAATACTCTAATATTTCTTTTATTTTCTTTTTTTGAAAATTCTAATATTTCTAATTAATATAAGAATCATGACAACAATATACAATAAAAAAGTTTCAATATATATATACAATAATAAAAAAGTAATAACAAATATTTCTAATTAGTATAGGAGTCGTGAGCTATCGTTTTGTTATTTTCTCTAAACAAAAACAAGTTGTTGTAGTTTTCAAAAAAAAAAAAACAAATTGTTGTAAAATCGGGAAAGAAAAAACCTAGGGTTTATACTTTATCAGAGGCAAAGATTTCAACTTCTTCAACCATTTTAACGTATGATACAATAAATACTCTCCACCCTTCTGGCGAATATCTCCGGTGGCAACCTCCGGCCAGGTAATTTCCCACTGTTGCCCCAAAAATCGACCTGTTTTAGCTGTGATCGTATGATGTGTTAACTCAAAGCTTGATAGCTACAGTCGACTTGATTGATTTATATTTTATCCTACTGTTTTAAATCTACTGTCGTTTCATGTCTCGTAAAATCAGATTCGCCATTTGATTTTCACTTTTCACTCGTATTTTATGATTTTTACAAAATAGTGTCGCTATATAGAGTCTTTCCATGCTTAATTTTGTTAATTAGGTAAAAATCTGATTTTGTGCGTTTTTTTTTTTTCCTTTTAAAGTCCGTGTCCTTTTGTACGTGACAAGTAATTACAGCTGACACTTACTTGGATATATAATCGTTTCCATTTTTAATTTGTTTGTGATTATTTTTCAGGTGATAGGTATTATTTTTGCTGGATTCACTTTGAGGCTGGGCTGCGATCTTCAAAGGTTAGGCTACTCTTGATTTTCTTGTTTTGGTTGTGTTTCTTTTTGGTGTTTTCAGGACTGTTTTGATTATCTGATTCAATGGATTTGTTTTTGTTTCTTTCTGGTGATTCCTATTTTGTTTATCGATAGTCTTGTCAATTATACATTTTGTGTTAGGATGCCTGATATGTGGATAATTTTCGGTGAAATTTTCTTTTATACCCACCTTGTAATTATCATCATCTTGAAGGTGATGCTCCTGCATCTTTAAACGATTTATGAGACTTTCAAGGCATAACATTGGGACAGTTTTCTTGCCTTTTGTTTATTTAATTGAGCGGATTTGTTTAGGATTTTGTATATATGGGTGCAAATTTATTGAAATTCTTACCTAGGTGACCTTTAAGAAACCAGTATCATTACAAATTATGGAATCGACACTCGGGTTTTTCTTTCTCATCATACTGCTTAAACTATTTAGAAATGAACATATTGGATTTTTAACATAATGTGAAGTGGGACCAGAAGCTTCCTGATTTGAATAATTCAATTACATTGTATTATCAAATTTGAAAAGAGAATGTTGGTGGACGTTCATTTAATGTTGGACGCTCTTAGAAGATCACTAAAAGTCTAAAACCAGAAGTGTTTGCTAAGTTTCCTATCTGAATTAGGTTTCCTGTTAGCGTTTTATTTTGGTATTAGATTTTTAGTTTTGTCAAATAACAGTACACTGGCTATTCTCTTAATCGTCTCCTCTTATTTTGAATTTATTATTAGACTCCGTTAGAGGTGTCTCAAGGCCATTTTCATTTCCTGAATATTGATTTTAGGTTAGTTATCCTTCAATTCATAGTTAAATAGATAGGCACCAATTTTGTTTACTGACTAAGGAATCTGCAATTGACATTGTCTCGAAATATATATTACAGGGAAGGATTAGTTTTTACTATCTGATTATCTGATTAGAGACCTGAAGCTTTGGGTTTTGTGAATCTGTTATTATGGCAGAGTCAGGCGAACCTCAGCAGTCAGAACAAGGTATACATCTTTTTTACTCTGTCTTATGTAGATTCATAATTTGTGTATATATATTTTTTCTTTGTTTCATTTGAATTTGTTAGCTGTTGTCATTTCACTAACAGTTCTATGTCTTGTTTATTTGCAGTCTGTAATTTTTTTCGAAAGCCATCGAAGAATAAAAACATCAGGAAAAGAACCATCAATGAAGATGAAGATGAAGATTCAAAGAATGAAAGCTCAGTTTTACAGAATCTTCGAAAGGCCCCAAAGCCTGACAGCAAGCTATGCTTTTCAACTGGATCTTCTAAGACCATTGGGTCTACTGAATTCAACGCGGAAACTGAGAAGGCCATATTTCAGTTTGACTCTTCCAAGGAAATCCAGGTTCAACACGACAGCAAAGCAACAGCAACTCTAGAAACTGAAACCGACTTTTCTAGAGATGCCCGTGCTCTTCGTGAGAAAGTGCTTAAGCTATCAGAGCAGGCTTTAAAGGGGAAAAGCTTGGGTTCTAGTGATGAGAAGTTGTATAAAGGGATTCATGGATATGTTGACCACAAGGCTGGGTTCAGAAGAGAACAAACAATTTCGAGTGAGAAAGCTGGCGGTTCGCATGGGCCTCTTAGGGCTTCTGCTCATATAAGGGTATCTGCAAGGTTTGATTATCAACCAGACATATGCAAAGATTACAAAGAGACCGGTTATTGTGGGTACGGAGATTCTTGTAAGTTTATGCATGATCGAGGGGATTACAAGTCTGGGTGGCAGATGGAGAAGGAGTGGGAGGAAGCAGAGAAGGCAAGGAAGAGAAACTTGGCTTTGGGAGTGGATGAAGCAGATGAGGGGGGTGTAGACCTGAGCGATGACGATGATGATGATTCATTGCCCTTTGCTTGTTTCATTTGTAGAGAGCCTTTTGTGGATCCTGTTGTGACCAAGTGCAAGCACTACTTCTGTGAGCATTGTGCTTTAAAGGTATAGTATGTTAGTACAGTTAGTTATATCATGCTGTGGCACAATAATTGTAACGTTTCTGTTAGTTTTATTATAGTTGATACTCATGCATGAATATATTAATTATCATAACTGTTGCGAAATTGTTCTTGGGGAGGTTATGGATGTGGGTAAAATTTGTGAGATTAGTGGACATTGCATGTTGGTTTTAATAAAGTATGGACATAACACATGGTTTGTTCCAGATTCCCTTATATAATTTTAGCTTTGACACACAGGTGCATCCACCAGTATTTTCTTCAATATTGTATTTCTAGAAAGAACCTATGATTTCTTGGGGAATTGTAATTAGTGCCATGAAGTATATACAGCAGTTCTACCAATAATTACATGAGTTTATGGAATTGGAGTTCGCTGTGTGTTTAGATTTTTCTTTAATGTTTATAATTGTTTATTACATGAGCCATTTTGACAACAGTTTCTTGTAGTTATTTTGTGCATAAAAAGTTAGATTATTTTTCTTGTTTAGTCATGTCTACCTTAATAAGTTCATATATGAATAGTTGTTTTAAAAATAATCTAACTTTTCTGACACTTTTACTTCTTTTGTTTCACAGCATCATGCGAAGAACAAGAAGTGCTTTGTGTGCAACACCCCCACTCTTGGCATATTTAATACAGCTCACGAGATAAGGAAAAAGATGGCTGAAGAGGGTAAAAAATGAGCTCAGCATCTTCATGCTTTGTGGTCCTGTGGATATGACTGTTTTCTTTGGTTAACATCGTAAAGGAAGGTTCTGTATTCTGCAACTCCTTCAAATATTACAATCAGCATGTTGAAATACATTATGTTCGCTAAGGCCAGAGGATGTTTGAATTATAATGTTGTGAGCACTCACTTCACAGAGGCATGGGGTGTCGGTTTGTTCTTAGCTGTATTCTTTTGATGGTTGTTTCTATGCCCATGCCTGATCTTTTCAATATATGATGGGATGAAAGCTAAATCTGATCAAAATATCATATGGATGTTTTGGATCCCTTCCTTTATACTGTACTTCAATTTTTGATGATACCCTCCCCTGGTTGTAAATTGACTGGAAGCAGAATAGTTTAATTTTACTGCAATTTTGGCAATATCATTGTAGTTAATTCATTTAAAATGATGTTCTGGAATAGATAGTTTTTATCACCATGATTGTACTTATTATCTATTACTTCAGAACTTGCAAGCCTTTGTTCTCTTGGTGTAGTGCTCTCAGTAGTTGGAGTATTTTGTCATTGCATTTTCTTTTTGGCTTTATGAACTTTCTTATGTCACGGTTTTCAATCCTTTAGGGAGTGATGCTGGTGTGCATAATTATGATTGTTGCACACTGAAACTCTGCTGTAAAAGTCTCTGTATGTCATGCTAAAAAATTATCAATTTCTTTTGTGAGTTGTGAGGCTGTGAGAAATTTCTGGAATATAAACAATTCACTGGAGACAATATGACCTTTCTTAAACCTACATTCTGGTAGTGCTTTCGTCTACATGTTTAGCATTCACTGCCACGGTGAATATAGTTTAGAGTTTTAAAAACTAACCTAGGTGATGATTATTTCTTATTCTTTGTCAAAGTTTGAGCATTTGGTTTGGGTGGTAAATCTAGTTTGCTGACCATGGTTGCTTGGTTTGGAAGTACATTCTAGTTTTTGTTTTCTGTAAGGGTAGAGAATTCAATTTGTTCCTTTATGGGTTCATCTTTCAGATAGGAAAACAGTGTTTTCTAAATTACCTATATTTTAGTGTCTATTTGTTTTGCTGCAGGTTTTAGCTCATAAATATGATAGGATTTGAATCCGTTCTTTGATTTTCTAACTCAGGCTTATATAAATTTAGAATTTAAGTTTGTAAATTGTCTAAACTGAAAAATAAATATATAAATAAGGTTGTCCTATCTTTTGGGACTTAGCAAGACATTGGAGTAAATATGTTTGAAGGTTAATTCCATGATATTGGTATTTGGTCCAAATGGTGATGAAATTGATTACCGTTAAAGAACAAAATTCTAGAAGACAATGTTGACATTTTTATTAACAGTGTCAGTCAGTGATGAGCAACTTGTACAAGGAGCAGATGTACATGAGAGAGAGATACAAAACTGAGCAAAAGTAAAACTAAACCCCCTAATATACAATGTCCTATGAACTTCCTATGTGTATTGATAGATAATCCCCAAATTTGGCTTCAAACACGGGTCATAACCTCCTTGGTCACTAACCTGCTAGTCTGTAAGTTGTTCTCATGGCTCCAAGAGTGCGGAGATGGTGAAGTAAGTAGAGGCCATAATAGATTCCTCTGTTTTCTGGCTTTGCAGAAGACCACCTTTGTATATTGCCTTAGGACTCCATTCATAGCTTTCAAGTAATTGCTCGAGTCGTGGTCTCTTAAGATTGTACCTTCTGAACCATATGCTGTAGGATCACTTAGAGTTTCCAGTGGGTGGGGACAATTCAGGAACGACCTTAATGCCCTTGGTGAGTACCCGCACTTGGTTTTGTCCAAAGCATATAGAGCATTGCCTAGAGGGAGTAGTGGGTGTGGAGGAGATGACTTTTCATTTGGTTGAAGAATAAAAATTTTACCCAGCGGAGAGTACAACAGTTTCTGCATAAACTTCCAGACATAAGATACAGCAACGAGGAAACTTGGAAAGTAAAATTTCAAAAATCTTTTCTTTCCATCTACATCTGAATATGTTGAACCTATTTAGAAAAAATCTCCTAATGATGATGAGAAGCTTTCAAGATGATACTTACATTTTTAATTAGACAAGGGTGTGACCTGAAAGAGCTCAAACGCTTCAGTACTAGGGAGACGTGGTTGGGGTAGTTACAGGAGAAGGCTCTAGGTACGATATCTCGATGCATCATCACACAATGAACATGGCTCTCATCCAACCCCAGGTCATCGAGTATCTTTTGGCCTCCGCAGAACACAAATGGTGCGCCAAAGGTGACAACTGGGCGAAGGGCAGATGGCTTGACAACCTTTCTAGTCAGAAGCATCAAGTCTATTAAAACAGAAAGACTACCCCCAAGTGAATGACCTGTGAACTGAAGCTTTGCTCGTTCACCGTATTTATTTAGATGATCTATGATATCTGGCATGAATTGGCTGTATATTCCTTTTGCGGCTTCATAAATTCCTCTGTGAACGAGCACATCTGTATCCTGTATGAAAGATAATGACATGATCTTAACTTTGTCCTTTATTCCTTGGGACAAATTTCAAATTTGATAAGTATCCAGTTAGTCAGAGTTATGAGTAGTGCACTTATGCTCACCTCAAATTTGGTGGGTTCAAAGAAGAGGTTTGCCTGCCAAGATGCCAGGGAGTCCGATCCCTGCAGTTAAAAAAAGATTAGCCTTTTAAGCATCCACTAGGCTTTCATATTTATGTATAACGTTAATCTGTTTTCGAAATGTATGCTAACATGAAATCTCAAGATGATTTGTGATTTATTGCACAGCTGCTACTTCAGAAGTATCAGTGTTAGAAAGTTGTGGATCCATGGCTTGTCTGATATACAATAAGAAGGGCTAAGAAAGGACTGACCTGAATGACAAAGCAGCGAGTGTATGTCCTTGTATCATCACATATGAACCATTCACAAGGCGATGAATGAAGTGACTGGAGGTCTCTTGCTGCTTCCTGCTTTTCCTTCTCCCCTGCTGCTACAACTGCAGTCATTGTTGATGCTGCTACATAAGCAGCCACCTCTGATTTGTACACTCGAGGTGAATTCCCACCATCTTCTTGGACTTCATCATCTCCTTCACTTGAGTTTATACTGTTATTCGTCTCTGATGACTCAGAACCAAGGGACAGAAGGTCCTTGGCATGAGATTGGACATAAGATGCAGCTGAGGCAGCAATCTTGGAAGCAACAGATGGTCGAATTGGACGCATTTGCTCAGTATTCACAGTGTTCGCAGCGTCAACAGGTACATGAGTAGGGTCCTGATCAAGTTTAACTTTTATGGCAGCCGCCTCTGCTTTCTTTACCAAAGAAGATGTTACAAATTGCAGGTCATAATATCTTCTCAAATCCTTGGCCTGCATATTATACAGATGAATTTACTTATTTTTTACTAGAAATATTTGATTTACTAACCTTGTAGATCACAGAAATTATTCTAAGATTATATTTTTTTTTCTTTTCATTGTGTCCAAAATGCATGGCAAAATTAGTTGATACAACTTTGGACTGTTCAAAGATCTAATAGCATGATTTGCAGAGAAGAAAGATGCGTACCTTGATATCTTGTATGACATAAGCCATGTTGCAGAGGAAAGCTAGCTGAGAAAATAGTTTGGTATCAGACAGTGGTACTTCAACCAACAATCTCCTGAAGGATTTCAAGTCATATGTGACTTCACCTCCCTCATCATCTTCCGAACCATAACACACCTCACACCCACCCTCATCCACATCACAATCACAAACACCATATTCATGTTCTTCGTCTGCACTAGTCTCTTGATGTTGCTGTCTATTCGCCCATTGCCTTCTTATCTCCATTAGCCTCTCCACCCAGTTTGCCCTCTTTGTCTCCTTTTCTTCATCTTCTTCATTGCTCTTAACAACATCATTCTCATCTTTTTCTATTATATTCATACCTTTACTTGTTTCCGGGTCAAACAAAATCGATCGCAATGAGTTAGGGATTATGGAGGTTGATAATGGAAATGGGAGAAACCCAACTGAACGGCTGTTCTTCAGCTTTGGCTTTGTTGATGCAGCTCGGATCCGGTTAACAGAGTAGCAAAGGTGGTGATCAGAATGCGACCTCCGAATACCACCTCCTTGTTTGCAAAGTTCTTTACTGGATTCTGATCTGCGAAGACCATTATGTTCTCTCAACATGTCTTTTGTTGCCACGCCAACTTGGCAGGTAGGAATTGTCACTGTTGCACATGCCATTGCTTGTATCAAAATGTTTTGCTCTACAAGTCCTAGCAAAATTGTTCAGAATGAAGAATTTCTACCTGTTGGCTTGGCCTGAAAAACAACCAAATTTCATGGTTAACAAATATAAATCTCTCTCTCTCTTCTCTCTTACCTATAAAAAGTACTACAACGAAAAACTTGGAGGTATAGGCGGAATTCTGAAAACAAATTATGGCGTGGCAACGAACTTAACGAGGACACAACAGGGAACTAAGCACAACCTTGATAATAACGGAAACATCAAGATGCCACGTTGTTTTGGTTTGTATTTCATCAAATTTACAGATTTAATTTGACTTAAAAAATGGTGAGACTTAAGGTTACATGGGTCATTTACACGAAGACATAGGTATGCTCGGGATCATGTTTCCATCCTATTCGGCTACTTAGACTAAGATGTCATCTAGGTAAAAGACGTCAAGATTGCAGATTATGAACAAAACTTAAAAACATATTGTACCTTTTAACCTGACCACTTCTAGAATTAATTAATATTCGTGCAACTAACATTTTCATTGTTATATTCTCCACTGGGTCAGTACAGATTTTAGCACTTACCTACCAATCTTCTAAACAAACTTAAGATATGTTTTCTATGGTATGGACCAAAAGAGACATAACGTCTTATGAGTCAATGTTTCATGGTGAAACTTACTAGAACGACCAAGTCTGGGGTGGTGGTTGGATACATTTTTCAAAATGATTTTCCATTTTTAAGAGCAAAAAATGTGTGTGTATATGTTTGGTATATTACTTTGTAAAATATATTTTTTAAAATGAAAATTACCATTTTAGCAATCATTATTTAAAAGTAATTCTTTTAGAAAAAAAAAATTATTATTTTCAAAACAAGCTTTTTAAATACGTCAATGTTTTCTCCTTCAAATAACTATTTTATTTATTTTTAAAAATAATATCAAATACATTTACATTATTATAAGTTTTTAAAATTAATATTTAACAAATCCTACTAAACACACCTTATTTTAAAAACAAGAGTTTTAAAATAATACTTTAAAAATAATTTTTAAAAACATTATTTTAAAACTTATATAAAACATGCCCTAACTTTTTAGAATATACCCCACGCTGTTAGATTAATTAGATGTGATGTTGTTGACAGTACCAGGGGGCTGCAGTGGGAAAGCTACGGTTCCAATAAAAGTATCAGCCATGCTTGAAAATGTCCGCCCTGGCTTTGATTAAATAAGAGTTAAAATTAATTGGTAATCGAAACCCACACGTCTACCAAAGCAACGCCTGCAAACAACAATAGATAATTGGCAAACACAAAGAACTAATATTGGCTTAGAATATAGCGTTTTTTCATGTTTCTTGCAAACTCTCTTTGTCAACAACTATAAAACGGAAATACAAATATATGTTTGTGTTTCGTATATCAAGCCTGAAACTTGAAAGTGATTGAGTTATTTGTCGTGAAATTTAATGGAAATTAAAATACTTTTGACTATTCCTCTCTTGGAAGTATCCTTTTCGAGAAAGATAGGGGCCGATGTTGTCGAAAAGGGCGGTTAAATTCCATTTTTGATCCAAATCTTAAAAGCTCTGGTAGGTTCGGAGTTAACAATGTAATCATAGGGATTCGTACACACCACAAAACACGAGTGGAGTTTTCTCAAAAGTTTTCAAGAGAGACGCAATTCGTCATGCAGTTACATTTATGATAAGTTATAATATAAATATATAATACTTTAAATATAATTATTTAAAATAAGAGTTTCACTATCTTATTAATGAAAACAAGTTTATATATCAATAATAACTGTTACATATTCTTCAATAATTGTACATTCAATTGTTATTATTAATGAGAACTTTATCTAATTAGTAAGACTGTAAAACTCTTAAAATAAATATAAGATATAATTATTTTATAAATAAAATAAACAATAAATTTTTAAAATGATATTCAATTGTTTAAGTAATATAAGATATAAGTTACTTATACATTATTCATGATAATTTAAATGTTATATAATTTATTTTAATATTTTTTTAGTTATAATTAGGTTTAAATATTAAAATTGAAGGAAAAAAAAAGTGTTTTATGTCAAAATTCATTTACCTATTTAATTTAACAAGATTTTTGCACGATTTTTTTTTTTTAAGTTAATGCATATATCTAAAGCCTAAAGGAATGCCAACTCAAAAAACAACAATCTTTATTTTTTTATATTATATTTATTAAACAAACTGAAAAAACAAACAAACCTAAAAAAACAAAACAAAACAAAGCGTAAAAAAATCACAATTAATACCTGGATTCTCCGGAATGAATTTAATTATCTTCATGATCATTCAATAATCTCGATCATTCCAATGGAGGTGACAGCCTTGCAAGGGAACTGCACCATGAATGTAGCACATGACTTGCCTTATCCAATCAAAGAATCTCACACGAAACCGAACGCATACTCAAAAGTCAAACCTAGCTGTACTAGCGATGGAGTCTAAACAACCAACGCTAAGTTGCAGCAAAAATTGTGGAAAGGTTCAGAGAATGCGAATGTTTGAAGGTTTTTTTTGTTTGTATTTTGTAGAGCTGTGTTCGGACACAACGATGATAAATCATTGAAAATGTTACATAGACATTTGGTTTTAAAAAGATTCAAAGGATGAGACACGTTTCTTGGTCTCTCTAGCGAGATCTGGTTTTGATTCAAATAGGTTTATGTTATGTATATGACAATCGAATTGATCAAAGAATCGTCCAATCACAGTGAGCAAGTGTCCGCGTAACAGAGAATCTAATCACGTGGAACGTATACACGTTACCACCTTCAAGTATTTTGGTTCTTGTTGGACGTAACCCCTCGTCATTTTCCAATTTATTAACTTGAAGTACGCTGTCTTTGCAAGTGGACTTTTATGGCAGTGGACGCATATTAATTACGTGATCAAGTCAAAATTGTAAGGGCGTTTTCGTCAAGTCGAAAGAAAATGGTAGAGAATTGATATATTTCTAAGGGTGGTTTGGTCATTTGAGGAGGTGAGTTGGTAGTGAACAGCCAAATGTGCGGTTGCATGGAGGACGCAATGCCAGTAGCTTACACATTTCCCTCCACCTCCGGTTTCCCGCCAATTCCAGTGGCGGTTACAGAGTAGTAAAGATGGAGAGTATCACTGCAGTGCTTCAGACTCGTCTCTGTTGGCAGACTCTGCGGCTTCAAAGTGTGTCTCACCTTGCAATGATTCTGATCCCATCTAGCTAGCCAGCACCGAAACTTCTTCGTGCAATCCACGTGTTGCGTAACCAATGCCTGTAATCCCTGTAGCGGGGGTACTGAATTCCTCGGGCAGGCCACAAGCGCACACCATCGGACAGATCCGATTCTCACGTTTTTTTCGTGCTTCAATAAATTTTGTATTTATATGGTCGAGTAGGTCTCGAGTAAGAGAGGAGTTCCCATGCATAGATTTTACGTTGCATCCCTATTTTGAGAATTTTGTCAATTTGTAGGATGTATATTATTTTTTTCGGAAATATCGAGGGAGTTGCTGTATAGTAGTAGACCCCTAATTTAATTATGTATGATCCAAATAAGGGATGTATCTTACACAAAGAAATTAATATCACTTTTTATAAGCGTTTAAATTTAGGAGAAAAATAATTCTATGCTTTCAAAAAATTTGTCAAAATGATATAGCAAACTGATTTATAGCTACCATATTAGTTTTTAGATGATATATTAATTATGTGATAATTATATATAAACTTATCACGTAAATTTGGATAAACTTTTGGATAATATAACATTACTATTAGGAAATTATTAAAAACATCTTTAAAATAAGATGAACATTGGACACTGTTAAAAAATTTCAACAAATTATCTTTTAGTAATGTACATATTCACTCTGATGGGGGAACTAAATTTCATTATAAATACATTATATACTACTATAAATGTATTCTATAAGTTTTGTATGGTATTTATTTATTTTTTTTAATTCATCTTATTATCGGAGTAGTAGTCACCTGTTATATCCTACATATAGAAGCATATAAATAGTAATTCATCTTGACATATTAGATAATATCTTAACCCATTTGATGTCAAATTTTAAACTTAAAAAAGTCCATTATTGAGAACATTGGAGAATTTTTTTTAATATAATGCCAAAAACTTGACAATGTTCGTGATATTCTACGAAGCACGAACCACTCGTTGCCTTTTCTTCACGAATAACTTCGGCCCAATATTCTAATGTTGGGTTGCGTCAAGACAAATATCATGGGCTGCTATGGTAGCCCACCATAAATAATTTGGTAAGCTCGATTTCACAGAGGATATCAATTCCAAATCAACTGCTAGCCTTATTTTTTATTTATTTATTTGAGGGATTAAAAATAATTTTTAAAACAAATGTGGGTACAAACAAAATTTTCTTTCCATGAATAGTCATTTTTTTGCAATTTCCACTTATATTATATATTATCTTCAAATATAAATAAATATAAGAGAATGATGTTATTGTGACAAAGAAAGGGAAAAAAACAAACAAAAAAGAGAAGGATCTTATCCTCTCCCAACTATTTTTATTCATGCGAGAAAGAGCACCTTGACGACAAAATATTCGTTTGAAGGGGTCATGAATTTCACACTTTCTCTGTATTGAATCATAAAGTATTTAGCCAAATCCAATCACAACACGACACGTTACCGTGGTGCATCTCTTGATGTAGCACAGTTGTTGGGCCTTGAACGGATTCAACGCCACAGAAATTTGGCTACTTTGCGCAAGTGGTCCAAGAATTCGATCCATGAATAGACTTCGTTAGTTTTGGTAAAGAAACGCAAGCGTTTATCTTTGATTTGTTCCTTTTTCTCCGCTAATTTGTTGGCAAATTTACTAGCTCTCTCTCTCTATGCCTTTTGTCTCTACCATAAAGTTTCTTTGTATTGTTCCATCATTGTTCGGGCTTTGTTGATCGTGGATAAAATTGATGTCAAATTGTCAGTCAACACATCTGTGGTGACACCTTTATACTAATCGAATTTCCATTTAAAACCACCTCTAATCTTGTATATAAAGTCCATGTGTAGCCGATGTCAGAAATTTTGTTTGGATTGATTTAGAAAATAGTCTCGTATGGTGTTTGGATAATTTTGAAGTAGCTGATGTGTGTTGAATGGAAACACAGACACACATACAACACACATACATTTAGATAAAAATCTCATCAAAATATCTATAAATTGTTTTCAAAGTAGACATGAGTCCCACAGATCAATAAATAAGAAAACGGAAAAAAAAAAAAAAAAAATACTGTTGTCTTCAAATACCAATAACCATGTTGTAGAGATGTCTTGGACTCTTGAGGGAGAAATCATAAGTCTCAAAATGTTTATATTCTCTAGATTTTTAACTGATGTCTCGAGTCGCACTAATAATGAAAAGTTCGATAGGACAGGTACAAGAAAACCACCCAATAGAATAGGTGCCATTTGGATTCATATACAGCATATGTGTCTTGCTTTAACAGAACAAACAGTCATGAGTGGTGGGCATGGTTATGAGGAGTGCAATTTGGGCCAATTGAGCTCATGTGATTGGACGTCCAATGCCGAGGCGTCCGAAACTTATTTTTATTATCGTTAAAAACTTTGAATGTGTCTGTGTGATCTAATTGGTGCCCCTCTGCGAGGGGGCGGTGGGTTGTCTTCATTTTACTTTCGCGAAGTGTTCACATCTATCTTTTTCGTGTGCATGAGCGACGGACTCTGGCTGGAAGTGAGTCTAGTGACTTCATTAATCGACACGAGTGCAAAGAAAATTCACGCGCACAGGTTTTAGTTAAAAATACAAAGCATTGAAATGATGGCACAACTAATCATGCACTTTGGAATTTGGTCATTGGGTATATTCCATCGCGTTTATCACAAATTGACTGAAAAAGGTGACTCCTTTTGTACCTGTATTTGGCTGGATATGGAACATATTGTGCCAATATTAAATCAAATTACATTTATTATAGTCTATTAATTGTTGATTCAATTTTGGATATAGCATGACATAATACATGGTATTATCAAGATGAAGTTTTAATAAGCTAAATGTATAATGTTATCGTTCAAAAAAAAAAAGTATGGTGAAGAGGATAATTTCATATTATATGGTGTTATTATTTCAAAAAGAAAAAAGTACGTTGTTTTATTTAACTTATTTTTTTAATGATGAAGATGGTTTCATGTCATATAATATCAATAACTAATTAAATATTTTTTTTTATCAAATTATAATTTTAGTAATTATTTACATTGCAATTGAATGTATTAAAATTTTGTTTTATTAGATTATTATTTTTTTTTGAGAAATATTAGATTATGCATTTTAAAGTACTTTATAACTTAACCAAGTTTTAGTTTAATTGTTTGATATCTCTTATAATTTGTAAACTATGTGACCAGACAAAGTTGATCTATTGATGTTTTACATTAATAAATTTATAATTTTGAGTTACAGTAATAGAAAGAAGTCTATTCCTTTTTTTTTTTAATATTACATATGCCGAGACTTAATTAAATTAAAATTCTAAAACACAATTTGGAATTTGACTCCCAAAAGATAGAAGAGATCCACCCACGCAGTGATAGGAAATTATCTACATAAAATGAGAGATTTTACACTTGAACTTGAAACCTTGATATTAAAGACAGAGGTGGGGGTGACTACCACTCGGCCACAGGATTACTATTAAATATATCATATCAAATCATATGAGTTAATAATCAATATCTCATTTCTTTATTTAAACCAACTGTATTGCATCAAAGATGCAAGGTTGATATCACACTACACTGTACATGCATCAAAATGAACAAACGATATTATATATTTTAATCATCATCATGTTCAAGTTGAATAATACCAACCTAATTAATGAATTGCATCATCTCGCACCGGTTTAATCGGCAAAATTTTTATGTCTTATAGTCATAAAGACTAATTGAAATTATCAAATTCAAACTTTACTTTGATGTTGCTTGAAGTGAAAATCCATCGAAACATACATCTAAACCATGTTAACTCAACTAAGTACTCTACAAACCTTGTTTGACATGTATTTCAAGTTTCATCAAAGAGCAAGCAAATTCCCTGTTGGAATCACTAATCATATTAAGTGAAAAAAAAAAACACGCACACACAATAAAAAAAAAAAACTTAAAAAAGCAAAATTAGCTTGGAAGATTTAGCCTAGCGTAGAATTAGAGTCTGTAGACAGGAACATTGAACACGGCACAAAGAGACGAGACCTTGACTCGTATACTGTGCAACAAATTGTCTTTGTCAGTATCACATGATTCCCCGGCTTCTCGCCTTTACCTTTAAGACCTCGCGAACTTTTTCTATGTTTTCGACCTAACTCTAATCCCCCATTCCCCTTCCCCCTCCCAAAATCAGATGCCGCCAAAACTATTCCTACAACTTGGTTTTTGTTTGTTTTAATTTAATATCCTTTTCCTTTTGCATATGAATTATTAAAAGGATGAATTGCACAAACCCTCCCCTCAGGTTAGGTGAAGTTACACAAAAATTATGGTCTTTGTGATACTCCTACTCTGATTAGTTGAGATTTCAAAAACTCAATACAAATTACTCTTGCCGTTAGTCAATTATTAACCAATTACGTTAAATCAAAATGATGAAGGGTAATAATATAATATTTTCTATCAAAATAAAAAAAAAAAAATCATCTTTATCTTATGTATCCATTATCATCTCCGTCATTCATCTCTTGTTTTCATCAAAATCATCATCTCTATCATTTTCATCAAACTAACATCATCCAAATCAATCATTATCATTACACCAAATATCTCTCAAATTAAACAAAAATTTCAATATTCATGAAAAAAAAAAAAATGGAGATGGCGAGATGCTATGTAGACTAGTCTCCAGTGATAGAAACCATTTTTTTTAGTCTTTAACGATAAAAACTAGTTTTTTTGGTCTTTGTCACCAAAGACTAAAATTTGATCTCTATGGTCTCCCACGGAAACCAAATTTTTTTTCTTTTTTAATTAGATTAAAAAATATCTATTATATTAATTTTAAATTTATAAAAAAGAAAATATTGACTTTAAATTTAACTTGAAATGCATTTTAAGCTTTTTATATTTTTGGCTATTGACCGTAAGAATTTAATGGTGGTTAACTAACAACAGAGAAATTTTGTACTGAGTTTTTGAAATATTAGGTTGTCAGAGTGCAAGTATCGCGAGCACCTTCATTTTTATACAATTTCATCTAATCTTGGGAGAGTTTGTGCAGTTTATCCTTATTAAAAAACAAAAATTCCATTCTCTCTCTAACAAAAGGGTTGGATTTGCCTTCAAAAAGGAAAGAATATAATCATGTTATAGAGATTTACATTTATATTTATGTTTATGCTCAGGAAATGATAGAATTTTACACTAAAAACAAAATGACTACAGTTTCAGAATATATTCGAATATGTGCAAAAGATGCCATTCGCTAAATTATATCTTTTAGGGGAAACTTCATTTTAGTCCCTAAGGTTTCACGAAATATCCAAATTTTAAGCATCTATTGGAAACAACTCTTTTAATCCCTAACTTTTCCAAAACTCTTAAAAATAGTCCAAAATGTTAGTCAATTAACGGTCAACGGTTACGGATTGTTTGGATGAAAAGGGCAAAATAGTCTTTTTATAGAGGGTAATTTATTATATAATAAAGTTAATTTTCTAAAACAAATGAAAAAAAAAAATTAATAAAAAATGAAGATCCACCAGATTGGATCTTCACCATCTTCAACAAACCAACCAATATTCAAACCCTTTACCAACATCATCAACAACCCACTTCATCAACATCATCAACAACCCCACAGACTACAACATCATCAAGAACATCGCAGCATCATCAATATCATCATCTTCCATAACAACATTAAGAACAAAAAAATCAAAACTGTTTATAAAAAAAAATTCAACACATTTGCATTGATGAAGAGTTTCCGGTTCGGTCGAACCCAGAAACTCCTCATCTGGGTTCAACGAACCCAGATGGATTCTTCATCTGGGTTCGATCGAACCCAGTTGGTTGAACCCAGATGGATTCTTCATCTGGGTTCGATCGAACCCAGTTCTTCAACTGCGTTCGATCGAACCTAGATGAAGAACTGGGTTCGATCGAACCCAGACTCTTCATATGGGTTCGATCGGACCCAGTTCTGAGTCTGGGTTCGTTCGAACCCAGATCGAATCCAGATCGGCTCTATTTCCGCGGAAGAAAGAGAAGAGATGGAGACGAAGGCGGAGGCAGAGGCGGAGGAGATGATGGCCAGAAGAGACGGAGGCGGAGGAAATGGTGGCTGATGGAGGAGATAGAAGTGAAGGAGAAGAACGAAGAAGAAGAAGGGGGAAATGAGAGAGAGGAAATGAGATTGATCTGGATTCTTCCATATCAGAGGAAGAATTAATAATTAGTTTAATTTTTTTCCTAAATTGATTTTTTTAAATTATTGTTTAATTTAAATAAAATAAAAAATAATAATCAATCTTTTAAAAAAAAAAAAAACAATCATATTATTATTGTGTACACGTGTTAACTTTTGATTGGTCAAATAATATATAATATTATGATTTTATTAGGGGTAAAACAATCATTGTAAGTTGTGAGGGGTAATTAAGTCTTTTTAATTTTTTGTTTAGTTTGACCGGTAGTTGACTAACATTTTGGACTATTTTGAAGAGTTTTGGAAAAATTAGGGATTAAAAGAGCTGTTTCCAATAAATACTTAAAATTTTGATATTTCACGAAACCTTAGGGACTAAATGAAGTTTCCCCTATCTTTTATCACACAAAACCTTCAATTATAAAAGCACGCGTGAACATACAAGCGAGTGTGTATATATATATATATATATACACACACACATATATCATTTGACGTTATTTTAATAGGTTTTTTTTTTTCATAAATATAAAATTTTAATTTTTTTTAAATATTTGTAAGCATGTATAAAATAATGAAAGTCATTAATTTATGTTATATATATAAATCAATAAATAAATAGATAATTGTTATGTTATCTTGGTGTTGTTTAAACTTTAAACATGTTTACTTTTGTGTATAAAAACATTTTCTTTTGTCTTTCAAAAAAAAAAAAAACATTTTCTTTTGGGGTCAGTGGATGGGTGACGGAAATTAATTCATAAAAAATGTGGTGATCAATTGATGTTTGCACACGTGGTCCAGTTAAAACCCAGAAACACCAACTCGTTATCGCAAATGCGACACGTGGATTTTTCTCTACCGTTTGTGTCATCGTGAGTTTAAATAAAAATTCAAGTAAAAAGATTTCCATTTAAACTTTAAAAGCTTTGGATGTGCCGATTGAATGTGGCCTGCACGAGAGTGCAGCGCACTATCTGGTCTCTGACATGCAACACATGAACGTGAGAGCAGTTATTGCGATATTTTTTCTTACTTTTTAATTATTTTCTATTTGGTTAGGTGAATTACATAAATTACCATCACAAAACACAACACTAAAAAAAAAAAAAAAAATGAAAATAGCTGCAAGGACATTATTGTAATTATAACCCAATAATTATTTTGATTAAACAAATATTATCAAGAACGTGTAACGATCATCCTAGCATCAGCCCCACTTCATCAAATTTTGACTATATGAAAATTAAATTACACCCACTATTGACTTAAAATACTTAAAAAATTAAAAATACAGCCACTAACTTAGTTAGTGCTTGTCATGCATATAATCACGAAAATAATAAAAAAGCAAAAGAGTGGACCGTGAGCGTGACCATAAAGAACCCGCTTGTTACGCTTACAAAATTTCCAACAAAAGCAGATATGTATGTGCATATCTATTTATATATATACATATATTTTTACAATAACAAGTTGACGGGCCCCTAAAACACAAGAATATATAAAAATAAAAATTGTCGGTGGATTTACGGATGTTTGATTGAGAATTGCCGAGGCAAAAACCAAAGCTAAAGCTAAGGCTGTACTTTGCACCAAATCCGCTGCAACTACTGGAAAGCTTATCTCTATTTTGCTTTTCCTTATTTAGAGTTTTGGCTCACATATTTTGGGGTGTTTGATACAGAGAGTTAGAGAGAGTGTGTTGAGTGTTGTTGATAAAGAATGAACGGCGGTGACGCGTATGGTGTGATGGAAGCGCAGTACATACGGAGGCACCACAGGCACGAGCCCAGAGAGAATCAGTGCACTTCTGCTCTGGTCAAGCACATCAGAGCACCTGTTCATCTTGTATGTTTATCTAAGTCGTTCGATCGATTTGTTTTGATTTTTTTTGGGGTTGTTGTACGGACCGACCTCTTCGTTTTGTTTGACTTTGTTTGTCAGCTGATATTTACATGTTTGACTTTCTTTTTTCTTACCTTTTTTGTTGCGCCGATCTGGGTAATAATTGATTTAGAGTTCCAATTTTGGCTTAATCTTATCAGTTTGGCTTCTGGGCGTTTCTTGATTTGTGGAATTTTAATAAAAAATTTGTGGGTTTTTTTGGGGGGGAAGGTTTGACTTAGATTTTCATTTTCTTTTTCCGTTTGGTTACCGAGAAAATGTAAGAAAACGGAAAGAAAATATCGCTTCTTACAAGATCCGGGCCATCTTTTCCAACTCTTTGTTTTCGTCTTAGTTTCTTCTCACTTTTTGTAGACAGCTTAGTTTGTTAATTTGGAAGCTGAAGTATTATTATAATGATTTGTGGTAACTGATATTTTGACTAATCGATCAGGTATGGTCTTTGGTGAGGCGGTTTGATCAGCCGCAGAAGTACAAGCCATTTGTTAGCAGGTGTGTTGTGAATGGGGATCTTGGTATTGGTAGTGTTAGAGAAGTTAATGTCAAATCTGGCCTTCCTGCTACCACCAGCACGGAGCGCTTGGAACTTCTAGACGATGACGAGCACATTCTTGGAATCAAGATTGTTGGCGGCGATCACAGGCTAAAGGTATAATCTTTTTTTTTTTTTCCTTTGTTCTCTGTTTTGCTTAATTGTATATCTATTTCGCCTGTTTTTATCGAGTTAAATTAAGTTGATTAACTGTGTGATGGATGAGAGGATTTTATACAACAAGCCAAGGTGGTTATGGGTTTTAACCAATTCTTTTTCTTGTATTGAAATGGCTTTTGTGTTGACTGTGAAAGTTATGTGGTATGTATGAGAAGTTGGATGGTACTGGAGTTTGGAGAGAAACTTCTGGGTTGGGTATGGAGGATGTAAATGTGGTATTGTAGGAAATATGCCTTTCAATTAGTTAAAGAATATTGAATTCCTTGATCATGGAATTATGTTCTGCTGTATGGCGTTGTGGAAAGCAATCTAACTTGCTTTCTTGTAAACTATATTTGCAGAACTACTCTTCGGTCATGACTGTCCATCCGGAGGTTATTGATGGAAGACCGGGGACACTGGTGATTGAGTCGTTTGTGGTAGATGTGCCAGATGGGAACACAAAGGATGAGACCTGTTACTTTGTTCAGGCCTTGATCAGGTGCAACCTCAAGTCGCTGGCTGATGTCTCGGAGAGGATGGCTGTGCAGGACCGGACTGAACCAGTCAACCGATACTAGAGGAAGCGTGAGGACGGGTTGTGTATAACTCTGATGGGTTCTAGATTCCGGAAGCTTTTTAGAGAGATTGGTAGGAATCTGTCCTTCCATACTCTCAGAAGTTTTGAACACATTGCTGGCTGTGCCTTTCCTTGGTTGGGTACCCTTTGACTATTTTTCTGCCTTCGTTTTGGTTGTTTGTTTTCTATCTTAAACACTGCACCCTTTCCCTCCTTTTTAGGTCTAAGATATAGGATCTTTCCTCAAGTTTCCATGAATCGAAAGGACCAGTTCAATCTCAACTTCTATCTTTTTTTACTCGGTTTTGTGAATGGTGGGACGATACTATGGTCATTTTTGTAAATATCCGTGTATCAAAAAAGTTAGTGCTGTTGCGCTGGTGGTTTGCATGCTGTAGTTCCATTTACTAGGTGCAGGAATTCAGTAGAAAAACCTCTTTTAAAAAGCAGTACAGTTTTGTTACTTTTTCTGTACATAATTGTGTTTTGTTTCAGTAAATTATTGTTTGCCTCTTTTCTTCATTGTGTGTTGTGTTGCGTGTACGTTTTCTGATGCTCCCATTGAAGAGTTGATACATAATTGTATTTGAGTGCGGAAATGGCGCAAGATTCATTCATTGTATGAAATTTAGTCTCATGATCAAGACTAAGGAGGTGGACTTAGGCTCTTCCTGCATTTGAAAAAAGAGGATTAAATGCCATTAAAGTCTGACGGGTAAAGTGTCAATATTTTGCAATTACCCAACAGCTACCGAATTGAGGTCTTTCTTCAAAGTCTGCAATGGTGGTATCTAGTTATTGGAACCATCTTGTCTGAAAATGAGAAACCAAATCAATATCACATTGTTTGGCCTACTTATGAGCTAAATTGCATGTACACTCGGGAAGAGGCATCACGTGGACAGAAATTGGGGAAATCGTAGAAATGAACGTTAATTCATAGTTAAAAAGTGGTTTTAAAACTCATTTTTTATTAACATTAATATAAATAAAATTCCTGTAGTAAATATTTGGTGCTAACTATTATATTAGGTTTGAATTTCGTTGGCCCCCATCTCTATTTGTGCATATCTAAGGGCAGCTCGATGGATTATACAGATTGCGGATGCTTATATTAGGTCACGAGAATTCAAAGTACAAAAGCGACTAATGGGTGTTATAAATTCAGGAAAAGTGAAGGTGGTGAAACAGTTCAATGGAAGTAGAGTCTTGTTTTATCAAAAGTGGAAATCTTAAATAAATCTTTTTAGAGAGAAAATGGTGTACGGTTTCAAGTGTCAACTCTCCACCATCCTCCGAGTATGTGCGTTGTGCGTTCTGCTGTTTCACTACAGGCAAGTTTGTGGTGGGCATTAAATATGAAAAGCATGATAAATTCTCATGCGAATCACATGAACGGTTTACATTGTATGCGGTCACAAGTCTCCGTATCTCGTTATGTTTGCGTCCAAGAGGAAGCCGACACAGCTAGAAAAGTCCACAAATTACTAGACTTCTCTAGATCAAATTCTCCCGAGGATTCTAAACTTAGTGGACAAATCCAGGGTACCTTGTCACAAGCCTTAACACATTCCCGTGGAATCGGGTATTTTTTTTAGCACAAATATGCGAGACATTCTCAGTTTCCACTAAACTTACATAACGACTTTGTACAATCTAAATAGAAGCAAATATTACTAACTATTGCCAGCAATCTTTGCAGGAACACTTTCCTTCTCTAAAGTGGTGAAACCGAGCACCGTCCCGGAGGAAAATCTCTCGGTTTCGTACCAAAGACATGTATTTTGCTGCAGTGTGACAGTCAGAACATACCCTTGTGTTCTTAATCACCCTGATTGGAACACTGCTTTGCATCTTCATCAGTCCATAAGTGATGGCCAGTTTCTCTGTATGACTCAACAGCACCTTCTCTTTCTCTACTTCATCAATGTTCTGATATACACATTTGGTATCCGGCACATACCCAAGTTTTTTCATTTCAGAAACCAACTGATATAGCTCGAAATATGTTTCCCCCGTATCTGGATGGGGTTTCCCTTCTGCAGCAAACACATGAACCTTCTCATCGATTAGTATCCAGCTCCGTACGAGTCCATTCTTCACACCTACATCAGCCATCTTATCTCTAAGACGTTCAACATCGTCCCATCTGTTTGACATAGCGTACAAGTTCATCATCAAAACATAATTAGCAGAATTGTATGGTTCCAACTCAAAAAGTTTATTTGCGGCAATCTCAGCAAACTCCATGTTTTCATGGACTCGACAAGATCCAAGCAAAGCCCCCCAGATGGTAGCATCTGGTCTCAATGGCATTGTTTGAATGAAGTCCCACGCCTCATCAAGATAACCTGCTTTACCGAGAAGATCTACCATGCACGAGTAGTGCTCTGTTGTTGGGTATATATTATAATCCGCGCTCATACTATCAAAGTACTTCCAGCCTTCATCAACTAAGCCTGAGTTCTTGCAAGCAGAAAGGAGAGCTGTGAAGGTTATCTCATCTGGTTTGACCCCTACTCCACGCATCTCCTGAAAAAGTGAGACTGCCTCTTTACCCTGGCCATAAATGGCAAACCCTGTAATCATGCAATTCCAAGAGGCTAGCGTTTTGTTTACACTGTTCCGGAAAACCTCATAAGCACTTTTTAAATTTCCAGATTTACTGTACATGTCAATTAGGGCTGTGATTACATATACATCTTCAATGAAACCATTTTTGATACAGAGGCAGTGTACCTCTTCACCCTTCTGCAAAAGACCTAGGCCTCCACAAGCTTGAAGCAAGCTGGACATGGTAGCAGGGTTGGGTTTGATACCTTCTTGTTGCATTTGTATGAACAATTTCAAGGATTCCCTATAGTTTTCGTTCTTTGAACTACCTGATATTAAAGAGGTCCAGGAAACCACATTAGGAACCAAGCCAGATTTTTTCATCTGATGAATTATATCCAAAGCTTCCTTACTCTGGCCCGAAATTGAATAGCCTGAAACTAGACTATTCCATGTTACTAGATCGGGTTTAATTCCTTCCTCTTCCATCAAACTCAGTAACCTTTTAGTGTCTTCAAATCGGCCCTTAAATGAATATCCTGATATCAATGAATTCCAAGCAACAATGTTCCTGTTCTTCATAATACCAAAAACTGATTGAGCACTGTCCAATCGATCATTCTTCACATACAAGTCTATTAGCGAAGTTTCTACATAAATATCATAGTCAAGCTGGTTTCTTATAACATAACCATGGATTTCTCTACCATATTTCATGAGACCTAACTCAGTAATGGCTTGAAGCACACTCGAGACAGAGCTCGCATTTGGCCTAAAACTGAAATCCTGCATTCTGTGCAAAATGATCAGGACTTCTTTGTACAAGCCATGAGCAACATGGCCTGATAAAAGGCTATTCCAAGTTATTATATTTGGTTTTACAGTCGAAGAATCCATTTCATTAAAAACATTGCAAGCATCTTTCACATAACCAAGTGTTGTAAAACTCGAGATCATCGAGTTCCATGATGATAAATCACGATCTTTCATCAAATCAAAAACTATCGTAGCAAGTTCAAGTCTGTCATTTCTTGAGTACATATTAATCAGAGAATTGCATATAGACAAATCTGATTCCAATGCAAATTTTAAAACATACCCATGAAGTTGCTTTCCTTCCTTTAGACCTCCAGCTTTCACACAAGCTTGCAGCATCCTCACAATAGTCCTGCTATTTGCTTTTGCAAATGAAAACTGCATTTCGCGAAACAAATCAATGGCCTTTTCCCATCTCTTATTCCTCAAATTCACCATGATTGCTTCATTCCACAATTGATCCTCTCGAATAGAAACCTCATAAAACACATCATTAGCACTATCTACACTCCAACTCCTCCCATAAAAATTCATCAATGCACACTTCAAACACACATCGAAATCAAGGCCTCTCTTGATCAAACTAGCATGAACATTAAGGCCTAGCCAAGAATTCACGGCTCTGCTGCAAATCTTTAAAACTATAGTAAGAACTCTACCATGAAAGATCACTCCTTTACCGTGCAAATCACAAAAAACCTCAAGAACTTGTAGTAATTCTCCCCCAAAACTCTCATATTCTTCCAAAAAAGTACTCCATTCCACATAATTCCTCGCAAAGTCCACTAAGAAAACCTTTGTAGCCGACTTGACATCACCAAACTCAAGATAACACAAGATCAGGCTTTTAGCCACAGTGTCTGAATTCCGGTTTTTGCACGTTTTTATCATCTGGGAATGCATCATTTTAACTGCACTCAAACTTGTGACGTTGTTTGTTTCATTGAAGAAGGAGAAAGGTGAAGAAGCAGAGAGTGGAGTGGTTTCAAGTGAGGCGTCAGTGAGAGGAGGAGCAAGAGAAGATGGAGAATGAAAGGTGGGTTTTTGATTGAGAGTGGATGATGTCTTGAAGTGGTGATGGTTGTGAAACGGTGTAAATTTGGCGGCCATGGAGGTTTTTTGGCGGGTAAGATGTGAACAAACTGACAGCAGTTTGTGAGATTTCTCAGTCTAGTGCTGCCGGCAGAGAATCAGCATGTTGATAGTTTTCGTGATTTTGTGGATAAGACCTCTCGTCATCTTACAAAATGGATTTCAAGACTAAAACGAGTCGTTTTGGTTTTGGGCCATCAAAGCCCACTACTGAGTAATATTCATCATGTCTAAAAATATATATAAATGATTGTAATATGTAATTATTAGGTTAGTGACAATATTATTCTATATCTTTCAAAAGAAAAAAAAAACAAGACAATATTATTCTATAAATTATAATTATAAATTAGTTTTGCATATCATTTCAACAAGTTTTTAATAATGTAACATAATTGTCATCTAATCTTAATATTTAAAGCGAAAATGATTCAAGATTTAGAGAATAAATATGGTTAAAACTCATAAATATCTCAATGTAAAAAAAAATCTTGAATGTATTTTATCCATTGAATTTATGATATGTGGTGTAAAATATCCATATTACATGACATAACTTCAATGGAAAAAATATATACATCATGATGCATATAAGACTTTATTATTAATAAGTGAACGTTCATATTATAGTACCAAACCATCTCAGTTTTATTTTTAAATTTCCAATTTGGGTTTTTGGCAATTTGAAATGGTCAATTACTTGGGTTCAGAATCTTCACTTGTGCCCTTCTGAAAAAATGAATTAGTTTGGATTGTTTTTCAAATTGTATAGATACAACATTAGTTCATGCTGTTTCTCCCATCAGAAGTTGTTGATGGTGGTTTTACTTTACCTGTCTCACTGGCTGACTCACTCGAAATGATGAAGTGGATATCTTAATAGACCAAATACCCACAAAGAAAAAATTTGAAAAAATGCATAGCTATGACATAAAATATAATAGCAGTATGAGCAGTGACTCAAGCCATTGGCTGGACCAAAATCATAATGAATGAAACTAATATTCAAGCGTTTATATATGCTTGAATGGCTATGACACTTTTACGCCTGGACTCCAAATATAAATTCTCTTCTAATAAAAACATATGAAAAGAAAATATGAAATGTTAACTACACATTATAAATAATGTTCACATGTCACAACTTAAAGATAGATCATATGACTTCTTGTACAAAATATACTTGATGCAAGTCATGATAGAAGAGAATGAATACACAAAAGTATCATGCAAATTAGCGATAGAGTGAAATCACTGAACCAGAGGGAGCCCTAGTGATTGCAAGGCACGGCTTGTCAACTCTAACTCGCGGGCTTCCAGCTGCCTGCTGCGTCGGCAAAGGAGGAAGCCCTTGAGGAAGAGTGAACAACCAGTGACTTGAAGGTCCTCGCATGGAGAAAAACAAAAAGCTTGCTTTGCCTCATTGAGCCTTGTTAGTTGTTAAATCCGGCTGAGCAGCCGACCCATTTTATAGGCCAAGAGCTCTGCATTCTTTTTTCTTGTTGTAATTGGGATTTGTTTATCGACTAACTTTATTCATCTACGTTAAAATAATCACTCAAGAATCAGATTTAGAAACACATGATATGATTGTGACACATTGGACTTTTGCATTATTCTAAAATAGGATATCTTTTACTCCCACAAAACACAACTGGTGAACAACCAATATTTTCAAATTTATGAAAAAAATATGATAACATGAATAGAATTGGAGAAGCACATCCCATTTATAACTCAAATGGTTAGTGTCATGCCCCTTCACATATGTGATCGCGGTTAGAGTCTCATTATATTCATTTATTAGCATTTGTTGAGAGGTTTTTTTCCTTATAAAAATAAATGTTTGAATTACACTATAATTATATATGTACATACATAAAGAAGAATATAGTTGGAGAAGTAAGTAAACAATGTGGATTCACGTGAAGAAGAATAAAGCAGGCATCTTAACCATGTCAAAATTCTCATTAAGTCAATGCAGGAACAAATCCTAATCTCCATATCCAGTGGAACATAACACAACTTGGAGCTAAAAATAGAATTATTTCAAATCCACTTCTCAAATTTCTAAGGCAATTTGTCAACCAAGATTCTTAAGATAACTCTAATACTAATGCATCACCGTTTTACCCACGTCCTCACCCTCTCCTGCAAGTGACCCCTTACCATGATAATGACAGAAAACTATGAACAGAATGAAATTAAAGAAACAATTATGCTTACACTTTTTGTTAATACTTGTTAATTTTTGTTGTACTTGTCCACGCTTTTATTCCAAGGTAGCACCAAAACCTTATTGGAATATCTCACTTATATACATATTTCTTGTATGCATGGGAACAAGTGACTTGCTCAAGCATGCCAAACTTTGTCGAAGTGAATTTAATTAACATGTAGGATGATGCCAAATATTTATTTATTTGCTTCTTTGTTTTTCATTTATACATGTTTCAGTCTTTTTTGCAATGCATGAATCTTATCAGCAAAATGAAAAAATTTTACAGACGATGAAATGAGTCCAGATGTTCCAATATTGAATTTGTCAACTACTGATGCCGCTTTCCATTCGCACTCCCTTGGGGACCAATTTGATTCGTTTACATGATTTATATTTTATAACAGTTAAGGCACACTAAGTCCGGCTGGATGGATACCTCCTTTGCGTCTTTGAACAAGAAAGGAAACAAATTGGATAAACAAGACGAATAAATCAACAATTGGTCAGTAAAGATCCATGAGGCTGATAGTACATATCGTGACTAACTTACCTTATCATATATGCTTTTACATAGCATATGAATTGTGAGTCCACTGAGCAGATGCCCCTTTTAAACAAGCAATACATTCTAGTTTTGACAGACATTGATACTCTGGATGTCTACAGATTACCAACTCAATTCGCTTATAATGTTACTGTGTAATTCAATACAGAAGCCCACTTAAATTACATATGTTACCATGTAAAATATATGGACAGACGGAAGTATAAGTTATACTATAGGAAAATACTAGTTCTAACGACTGATAGATCTACAGCTTTGAAAGATCAGACTGTTTCATTATATTAACAAAAAGCTTGTAACTATTAAATTCATGCTACAAAGTTTTTCTTCTCTTAGGCAGGCAGTTTCCTGATCTTTACGTTATGAATAATTGTCAGGCCTTACATCTTGAAGAGCACTGGCAAGCAGTCAATGTATTCTTCATTCTAGAGAATCAAGCTTAAAGATGGCAGCTTTTGGGTCAATATCTCTTTGGGAACTGAAAGCGTGGAGAAAAATTGCATCTTCTTTTACCAGCGTTCTCTTGGCCTACCATCAGGAAACACAGGGTCCAGCAGCTTCTCTTCATTCTTCATAATGCCATTTACTGGTTTAGCTGATTTGCCTGATCCTATCTTCACAGTTCCATCATCTTCATCAAAATCTGGGGGTGTATCATCATCATCATCCTCATCGCTCCAATCATCTTCTCCATCCTCATCATCATCAAACCGACCACCAGTCAAGTAATCATCAACAGACCATTCCTCTTCATCCTCGCCACTTTCATCTTCTGGCTCATCAATCTGGTCAGCATCTTTCTTAGGAGCACCTCTCCTCGGGAATCTAGGAACGGTAACAAGAGCACGAAGCTTCTCTTTGATAATTAACAGTCGATCCTTATCTATCAATTGAGAATCACGATAAGCTTCCCTAAGGAAAACTGAATCCCTATCTCCTTTCAAGGACACATAGAACATATCAGGGTGCCTTATCAGCATTCCCCTCAGTTGCTGAGAGAATCTAAATTCCTCCCGAAAATGTGTAAGATGATCTACAAGAGTTTTTTTCTCGACAGTGAGACTCAAAATCTCATGAACAACCCCACAAGCATGCTTTTCCTTCTCCCGAGTACCTGACTTCAACCCTGAAAAATCCGAGTATGGGGATATATAAGGCATATCTCTAAACTCAGTAATCTTTCTCATTTCACCCTTAGAAAGATTAAGACCCTTAGGCAACTTAACTCTATTAAACTTAAGTGGTCTATCAATAATCAAATTCTTCTGTCTCAACTCCGTCATTCGATTTTCCTCTTCAGACAACTCAGCCGCCGACACAGCTAGCTCAGGATCCCAATGAGTTAACTCTAACGCAGGGCCTCTCGCAGTTGCAACAACACGAAAATATTGTGGGTACCTATGACAAATAGTGTCACGAAATTCCAAAGGCAGCCCTAGATCAGTCCTCAAATGAGCAATTTTCTCCAACAAAATCCGCTTCTCCAACGACATCATCAACAATTTCCTCAACTTAGTAACCAACAAATCCTCCATTTCATTCCTAACTTTCGTCTCCTCCATATATAACCTTTCGGCTTCGGGTGTCAACTTGAACCTCAATGAATAAATCCCTTCTTCTACAATTTCAAACACTGCGGGGAATTTCCTCAACAAGGCAATAAATCTACGCTTTTTCGTGAGACCTAAATCTCTTCTAAACTTACCCAATTGCCTAAGTGACATAATTCTCTCAGGTTGACTCACTAGAATCTTCCTAATCTTTAACACTAGTTTCAGCTTCTTGTCCCTCTCAATCACATTATCAAAAGGAAGCTCTTTCCTTCTCTTCACAGCAGCTCTAACTGGCTCAAATGGGACATGGGCTTTTCTAACATAACCAAAAGAACCATTTTTACCAGTCAAAACCAAACCTTTTCCAAAAACTGAGACTTCTTTGCTTGTATTGTTGAGGGCGAGAGATGGGACTTCACACAAAATTTGGGCTTTTCAACAAAAGCAGGCTTGTATGAGAGAAACAAGGGTAAAGACGTGGACGTTGTAGTTTTAGCAGACGAAAGCAATAGCTTTGGGTCCATTTTTCATACAACAAAGAAATGGAAATTAAATAGCAGAACGATGTGTATAAAGTGCGATTTGAAAGAAAGAATTACCTGGGTTTGCTTGGACTCAGTTTAGTAAACGTCAACGCTGGTTTTGTAGATTGAAATTGGACAATGATACAAATTAGGGTTTATGGACAAAACCCTTTATACAAACAGAGATTTTTGTCCTCTCATTTTGTTCTCTGGACGACGACGATGTGATTTTCTAATATAGTGGGGACTTGAACGTACTTTTGAAGAAAAATTGAAGGTATAATTGGCTTTTTACAAGTTACACCGGGTTTGGTACAAATCCGGTTATAGTTGATGAGGGTCGGTTAACCCGGAACTCAGTCACGCGCTTGCTACGTCGTTTTGACTAAAGTTAGTAACTAGCAAAAGGCCCCACTTACTGATGCTTCTACCGGAGATTCAATTGGATTTTTTGACTCGGACGTGACTCAGCAGACAGACACTGTACAACATGGCGAAGAGGCGAGAGCGTAGGGTCGGTCCGGGTCCTGACCGGCGAAAGGACCCATTCGCAGCAGCCGCCACCACTCGAGCTGACCGAGCCGGCGACTCGGCTTCTGATCGGAAGCTCGTCACCAGTTTCGTTCTCTTATGCATCGTCGTGATTCCCGCGCTGTCCGTACTCTTCTATTACGTGAAAAAGTCGGCTCCCGTGAGCCGCACCGTGTCTCAGGCGCACCTGCGTGGGCTCGTCAAAACTGATGTGACCTACCAAGAAATCCTCACTGTAAGTGTAGTGTAAATATATGATCATTGATCTCATACAAAACTGTTTCGTTGATCAAAATTTTGATTATTTTAGGAGAATTCAAAAGTCTCGGAGAATACGTCTCATCGGCACTACACGTATCCTGTATTGGCCTACATCACTCCATGGTTGGTCCACTTTTAGACGAGTAATGTGTTATTTATGGCAGACATATTTGTTATGATTGTGTTGTTGTGTTTGTAATGGCTCTGCTTGATTTTATGTTTTTGCAATGTGCGTGTTGTCATGGTTTTAGTTTTGATTTCTATTCCTTGGTTATGCAGGAATTCCAAGGGCTATGAAATTGCCAAGAGGTTCAATACTAAATTTACACACTTGTCGCCTGTCTGGTATGATCTTAAGAGGTATGTTTAATGCCTGATTATTGGAAACATGAATAAGAAAATGAAGATGAAAATTTTGTTTACGATATTTGAGCTCTAGTAAACAAAAAAAAAGAGAAATTGTTTATTTTGTAAAATTTTTGCTTGAGCGCTGCACCTTTTCTTTTTTCTGTTGGTAGCCAGGGAAACAGCTTAGTACTGGAAGGGAGACATAATGCTGATACAGGATGGATCTCCATGCTTAGAATGTCCGGAGAAGCTTTGGTAATTTAAAAGGCGTGTTCTTTTTTATTTTTTAGCCGTGTTTGATGCATACGCTTATCAAGTGGTTGGAATTTGTTGATCATTTGTGGAGAACATTGTCTTCTCTCTAGAACTTATGATTAAGTTTTCTATTCATACGTTTTGCCAAAGTTGCTTGGCTCATTAAAATCTTATGATGAAAAACCTGTTTCTGATAAATAGGTGGTACCTAGAGTTGTTCTGGAAGCATTTCCAAAGGAGCTGCTTAGAAAGAAGAAACTGAGGGATAAAGCAATTGATCTTATATTAACAGAGTGCAAGTAAACCCCCAGTTCATTTTTTTTTTTCTCCGTATATCTACTCTTCAATTTAGGGCTTTTTGTCTTTAAGACTATATTACAATTATATTTATTGTCCAGACTTTACCTGTATTCTGTGGTTTTACAATCATAAAAAGTGATGTTAGTCTGTGCAGACATAGAGCTTTCATTATGAAGGATACAAGGAAGCTTGTGTTGCACACAGATGATTGACTCATACTGCATCATGGTTGCCACTGTGGTGATTCTTGTTGTGTTATAAAATTGTTGATTTAGGTGATCCACGTGTATATGTATTTTAGAAATTTGTGTCAAGAAAATTTAAATGATATAAAATTTTACTCATTGAAGAATGATTATACCCGACCTGAATCCAAAACTGATAAAAGCATTAGATTTAAGGTTGGGGTACAAACTTGATTAATAACTTCACTAGTTGGACTTTCAGGCTTCTTAAATCTTGAAAAGGTTTAACAAGTTTCAAGTTGTCCAAAATCTGGTTACTTAAATTTGTGCTTGGAGAGTCTTTATATAATTGTAGTTGTAATGAACTGGTTGCATGGCTATTTGTGGAAGAGTTTTGTGTATATTATTATTTTTTCAGTGCTGTCTTTTAGTCAAAATGTGCTGGGTAATACCACTTCTATTAATGAATCCACATGGAGCCTCCTCTAGCTTTAAAAAATTTTCATCCCTTTTTGTTGTCCTGATCCTTTTTTGCTCTGGTTTTTGTGTGGGTTCTCTCCTTGATGTACAGGGAAATGGACTATGATGGTATTGTGCTAGAGTCTTGGTCTAGGTGGACAGCTTATGGTATTTTGCATGATCCAGACATGCGGAAAATGGTAATTGCTTATGTATAAGTATCATATTGCTTCTTGATTTAAAGTTTAAAGGTTTGGATGTGTATTATTGACAAGTAGTTAGCTGGAGTTTCTGTTAATAATTTTTCAAATTCTTGCTTAATTCTTCCATCAACCTAACCTTGCATTGTCCAATCTGTGAAATTTAACATTTTTTTTTTTTTTTTTTTTGTTTTGAAAAAACTTAGGCACTGGAGTTCATAAAACAACTTGGACAGGCACTGCACTCTGTGAGCTCAGTGAGGAACAGGAAGCAACATCTACAGTTGGTCTATGTCATAGGTCCACCACATTCAGAGAAGCTCCAAGCGCATGACTTTGGGCATCAGGATCTTCAGAGCTTAGGTGATGCTGTAGATGGTTTCTCGTTAATGACCTATGACTTTTCAGGTCCTTATAATCCTGGTCCAAATGCACCTCTGCAGTGGATACGTCTCACCCTTCAGCTTCTACTTGGGAACCCCAGCCGTGGTGCTCAGAGTGTAGCCTGGAAGATATTTCTTGGCATCAATTTCTATGGAAATGATTTCATACTTTCAGAAGGTATTTCTTGTTCCATCTGTCCCCCTCGTGTACAAACTTATATAGATGACATTTTTATGGATTTATCTCATATAATTGTCTAATGTATGGCATATGAATCTCCTAAATTTCATGGACTCAAATCTTGTGCTAAATAAAATTTTTTTAAGAGGGTTTTGCTTTAAATATTTTAGTTGATTTCATTAGGTGAATTGTACTGGATTGGTTTCTTTTATAGCTTGCCATATTAAGCTCTCATTCAATATAAATTGAATTGCAGGAGAAGGTGGTGGAGGAGCGATCACTGGAAGGGATTACCTCAATTTATTGGAGAAGCACAGGCCTGCATTCCAGTGGGAAAGGAACAGCGGGGAGCATTTTTTCTACTATTCTGATGATAACCATGCCCAACATGCAGTGTTTTACCCTTCATTGTTGTCAGTTTCGATGAGGCTAGAGGAAGCTCGTTTGTGGGGAACTGGCATCTCCATTTGGGAAATTGGGCAAGGTTTGGATTACTTTTTTGATCTTCTGTAACCCATTCGACACTTTTGTTTTTTTCTCGTAAGTGTAATATGATGAAATGGAGCAAAATTTTGTTTAATCTCATAGCAGTTTAAATATTTGATTTTTCATGCCATCAATCTTTAACATATGCATATTTGGACACTTACCATCCAACTGTTGCCGTGGATGTTTGATGGTTCTTGGGTTGATGTTGGGCTGCAATTTTTGGAGGCAACGTCTCCATTATTTGGATCAATGGTGTACGGTATAACTTTCATGTAAAGATAGCCCCAAAAAAACAAAAAAAGTAATGTCCTTATATTGTTGATTTTAATGTAATTTTCTTGGTACTGTGCAAACATTTGAAAATTTATCAACCAAGCCCTTATCCAAGCACCTGAGTGATTCCGCTGAGGCAAGATTACTTAATTGATTTGCTTTAGGAGAAGAAAATGGGAATGCTTTTTTAAATAAATATAAGATTATGAAATCACCAGTTGATTCGATGAAACCTGCAATCAAATTTGAACATAATATTGAAGATTTCTGGAATATTTCTGATCTGTAATCTTGACTCGAGTAAAATTTTATTTGCAAGTAAAGGCTTCAATTAAGTTCTTTCTTACAACATTTGTTTATCGCCGAGCGGCCTCGACTAGAATACTGGGTAAGTTGATACGACGCCAAGGGGTGTGTGAATGTCGCGATAGGCCTGACTCGATGATTCGGCTCCTTCAAAGATAATGAACTTGAAATTATGTTTATTACTCATTTTAGCATAAATTTAACACGTTAACGTCTTCTGGTACTACCGTCTAGGTTCTGTTGCACAGTACATGTACTAGAGACGAGACTTGACAACTTTCTTGCAGCATTTCTCAGCCACACAACCACATGAAACCCATTAAAGTCATCAAGCAATCTAGAAGTCATCACAGCCTCCTCATCTATCATTCCACATGCCATACTATGATTGGTATACATCTAATATCTCAGTCCACGTCACCTCCTCCCCACTGAAAGCTAGACAGCCAAATTGCACACATTGAAGCTAAGGCTTGTCATCCTCTGGCCTTTGCTTCACTCTCCATCACATCCTAAAACAAAACAAAGACAAAACAAAACAAAACAAATTCTGTATAACATGTTGGTTCAAGCTTTCTCTTCACTTCTTTGAGTTCCCAGCAAAGATACTGTGACTATAGAATTATGCTATGGAGGCCCTCAATGCAGCTGGTTTGACACCTTTGTCAGTTCTTTGTGATATAAGAACAGAACCCAGAAAAGTCCAATCACTACCCGCCATTTCTCTACCAAAGCTCTCAGCTTCTGCTTCGTTTACCACCAACCCACCAACTTTAAGGGAGTGTTTAACAAGGAGTGTTCATGGGGGGTTAGTGTTACTATCTTCAGTTTTTGGTCCTGGCTTAGCTAAAGCTTTAACATATGAGGAAGCACTGCAGCAGTCAACAGGGTCCTTCTCATCTGATTTTGATGCAAATGGGATTCTTAATAGTGTTATTGCTTTTGGGATAGAGAATCCTGCAATTATAGCTGGTGGAGTGACCATCTTGGGGGTTCCATTGGTTTTGTCTCAGCTTCTAAAGAAGCCAAAGCCTTGGGGTGTTGAGTCTGCAAGGAGTGCTTATGCAAAGTTGGGTGAGGATGGGAGTGCCCAGTTGCTTGATCTAAGAGCTCCTGCGGAGTTTAGAAAAGTGGGGAGTCCTGATGTCCGGGGTTTTGGGAAGAAGCCTGTGTCAGTTGTCTACAAAGGTGAAGACAAGCCAGGGTTCTTGAAGAAGTTGTCTTTGAAGTTCAAGGAGCCAGAAAATACTACATTGTTCATTCTAGACAAGTAAGATCCTGAACCCAGTTACAGTGTTGTGTATGATTTGTTCCCCTAATCAAATATCTAGTTCATGTAAGTGAAGATGAAGGGAGGGCTTTCTGGTGGATCAACTTTAGATTTCTTTATCATACTGTTCATGTAACATAATAATTTTCATAGGCTATGTTAGAATCCATAGACTATCAAGCAGCAAGCTGTGGCTTAGGATCTGCATCGATCTCCTATCTATAAAGTTTACCCACTTTAATGCGTAATATTGCAATGAATAAATAATTTCACTAGAAAGTCCCTTTAATCAAATTTATCGGGATTGATGACGATTTTCTAAACACTATTCTGAATCCCGAACTCGTTAGTGGTTTGAAACAGCCCAGGATCTACTGTCATAACTCAAGGGTGTTTTTCAGAAATCACGAGCCTGCAATCCTAGGTTAAAAACCTCTACCATTTGGTGCCCTTGAAACCATTTTCTCTGGCTATCTGAAGCTAATCATGCCATTTAGGTGTTGGATCATGAGGCATGATTAGTTATAAATATTTATTTTCTCTTTCAAGACTAGTTTTTCGTCAAACCATATGCTTCTTCAAGTGTTTGTGTTTTCTTAACATAATTGCTGTTTGATCAGTGCACTTGGCAAAAAATTATATAATCTTTAACCAAACTGATCTGGTACTGATTAGTGTGTAAAACAGCATTGGCACTGACTTCTGTGCTAGCTTCCATCCTTGGAGCAGCGTATTGTGATTTTATTTCTGAGACTTGGCTCTAAATAACTAATTTACCATTCAAATTCACTCTCACTGGCAATTTTTCGTCACATCAATGCAGTGCATATGTTTCCTTTCTCCTTCTCTTAGTCTTTTCGTTGTTCTGAAAATTAACATATGAAGTTGATGTTGCTAAATCTGTGATGAAAGCCAGATTTGATGGGAACTCTGAACTGGTTGCGGAGTTGGTCACAGCAAATGGATTTAAAGCAGCATATGCAATAAAAGATGGAGCGGAAGGACCCCGTGGATGGCTGGTATATGCCATTCCTGCAATTTTATTATGTACGCAATCATGGCATTCAAATTCCTTTTTGAAACTCTGAGATGTATATTCTAATATTGCAGAATAGTGGTCTTCCTTGGACAGCACCAAAGAAAGCTTTGAGTCTTGATCTTAGCGGTCTGACAGAAACTTTCAGTGGTGCAATTGGGGTATGATTTGCAGTTTTTCTATTTGCTCATATACTACTAAGATTTTAGTGATCTGCACCTTTGGGTCTGGCAGAAAATTGAACTTTCTATCATGAAAACTATGCTAAAGCTTTTGCAGTGTCGGAAAAGTTAATGGAAAAAATGGGTATTATTCCCATAAGCGTCAGTTTAACAAAGTTTATGCGTTTTGAAGTTGTTGGAAAGGGAGGAGCCTTTTTCCTTGATATTATAATAACATATAATACTCATGAAGATTAATGTGCAGGAGGGTGCTGATGGCTTATCCGTTACCCTTGGGGTTGCTGCAGCTGCTGGAATAGGTTTATTGGCATTTTCAGAGGTTGGATTGTTGCACTTGTTTTCAACTAGTTTTTCTGTCTTCTGTTTTGTTCTTCCGGTCAAGTAAACAGGTTTATGTTAGTGGAGACTGACAACTCTGCGTTTTACTGTTTCCTTTCCAGATTGAAACGATACTCCAAGTTTTGGGTTCGGCTGCTCTTGTTCAAATTGTGAGCAAGAAACTCCTGTTTCATGAGGTATTTTGTTGAAACTTTCCATTAAAATTTCTATTCTTGAATTTTTGGACAGACAGATGGTTTGTGGCCATCAATGATAATGCTCATGTGTTTGGATGTAATAATACTAAATTGAAACTCTGTTGTCAGGGACATTACTATAATCTGATCCTTAGATCCTAAAATAAAGGTTTGTGTTCACTTATCCTGCATTGCTTTCCCATGTCAGGATCGGAAAGAAACACTACGACAATTTGATGAATTCCTGAACACCCAGGTTGCACCCAAAGACCTTGTTGATGAGCTTAAGGTATACTTAATATATAATTGTGGCGACTGTTTCTTTTCTTTATCATTGATCTTCTAACAGATAAAATTGATACATTTTTGGCATACAAATAATTCTGTGTTATAAGTATAGTTGATAATCTGTTACTTATTAGCCATTGTCCGAATTTCCTTTTTGTATCTGCCTGGGAATTTTAGCAAATTGGAAGTGCACTTCTACCATCAACTGTGACCGGCAAGGCTCTTCCCGCACCAGTTGAGGCAAGTCTGGAGACTGCTTCTGCTGATAGTGCAGTACAGAAAGCAGAAGCTGCACCTGAGCTGAAAGTAGAAGCAGCTGCAGAACCAGCTTCCCAAATAAATTCAGTGCCCAAACCAGACGTTAAAGCAGAATCACTTCCTGGAATTCCGAGACCTCTTTCTCCATATCCCTATGTAATGCTTACTTCCATTGCTCTCATTTATTGTCTACTCCTCTTCTTTTCTCGACAAATGCTTACCAACTATGTTTCTTTCCCTGTTGCAGTATCCGGATTTCAAGCCTCCAACGTCTCCTACCCCGTCACAGCCCTAGATCAATTACTGTATTTAAATTTCCACCCATGTTTCCACATCAAGCAACTGTTTTGGTCGGGAATTGTAAGTCTTAGCTAGTGAGTTGTGCACTCCGTGGTCCTATTATATGAAATCTTTTGGGCTTGCAGGATGATTTGGATAAATATCGCTAAACAGATGGTTTGCAGTCCCCCTCAATCTTTACCTGTGTTTTTTCTGCTACTTGATTTACATTCTGTAATTGTCAGATGTCTTGTAGTTGTGCTTCAAATAATTTTGTCCCAGTCCTTGCCACTTAAACGCTAATACATGCATATGGGCGTGCAAGTTGTGTCAGTAAAGGTCATATTGAATTGAATTAGAACATCAAAGTTTCCGTCATCAGTGAGAAGCACAAGCATTTGAATTCTCTGCAAGAAGATTGACAAATATAATCACATAACTTTGTCAAATGAATTCAACCCTAGTATTTGTTTGCATGACAGTACAATTTTTTTATGCCATTAATTAAACAACATTATAGACCTCTCAAGGGCTTTTATAATTAGGACATCCTATCTCTAAAAAATAAAGATCAATAAATCAAATTCATCAATTCTATTTGAATTAAATAAGAGAGGGAATTTGTTTTAAGAAAGAGAATGTAATGGGTGAAGTTGATTGATTGATCCTTACTTTTTAAAGTTAATACGTCCTGATTATAAAAACACTCTAGACCTCTCAATCTCAAACAACCATAGGTAATTATTCAATTGGCACCATGTTATTACACATCTTGTATAAGTTGTTATATATAACTACATGTGATCGTGGTGGAAACAATTTGATTATGGATTGATGTTAAGCTGAATGAATTTTCTCTATTATCAAATCACGTTGGGTGGTTGTTGAAACTATTAGTTAATAGCAATGATATTTTAATCTAAATATTTGAAATTAATCTGGAATTTCAAAAATAAAAAGTAATTAAAAAAAAAAACGTAATAAACACAAAATTGCAAATTTTGTTGTTCTTGCAACGAATAATATTGGGCCCAAAGTAGAGGGGCTAGAGGGACCGACTTTGGCCCATAAAAACAGCAAACGAATTTATTTTCGAAGTTTCCCTTAAAAAAAAGAAAAAAAAAAAAAAAAAAAAGCGTGACAGTGATCCACTGAGATAGCCGTTGTTGTGACGGGGAGGTACGCGAAATTCAAAATAAATTGGAAGCGGGAAATTCTCTGAAATTGGGCAGCTATTGATTTTGTTTTGTGCAGTGAGAGAGAGCCAGAGACCGTCTCTCACTCGCTCGCTTTTCACGGTCCATCAATGGCAAGAACCAAACACTCGGCTCCTCCTAGAAGCCGAACTCGAAAGCAATCCGGTCAGATCTCTCTCTCTCTCTCTAGCTCTTTATTTTATATATTCATATAAATATCTGTATAAACGTCATTATCTATGTGTAAGAGCGGTTTTATTTATGTTCAAATTCGGGCTTCTCAGTTTCCCTCTCAATCAAACCCTAATTTTCTCTCTCTCAAACTACAGCTGCTGCAGCCACGTCACCATCAACACCTGCTACCACTTCGGTACCTCTTTCTCCGATTATATAATTGTTTAATTTGCTGCAATTTTTGAGCTCCCAAACACATCCTTCTTTTTTCTGTTTTTGTTGATCTTTCTTTTGTGTTATGGAAATTCTAAGAAACCGAAGCAAAAGAAATGTTTTATTTACAAATGCGAAGATTTACGTAGAAATCCTTAGAAATTTAGAGTTAAACTTTGTATGAGTTTGTTTTCTTGTACATTCTCTGCAGCTGAAGTTGTAGTTGAAGTAATGACTATTTTTTAATGTATTTTTGATATATTTTTAAATTTTATAATTTTTTTCCGCTACAAATTGAAGTCGCCTGGTTCAAGCAGGAGAAGAACAGACAGAGATGCTCCAAGATGTGAGTTCAAACAAAAAAAAGACATATATTGTAAATTGAGTTGGTGTCCATACTAATAATGATATTAAGTTTTGGATTTTTTATTTTAAAACAATTGAAAATATGAAACCCAGCTCAGCAAAGGAAGCCTCATCGCTTCAGACCGGGAACAGTGGCTCTTCGTGAGATTCGGCATTTTCAGAAGACTTGTCATCTGCTTATTCCAGCTGCTAGCTTCATCAGAGAAGTCCGCTCTCTCCCTCTATATATATATATATATATATATAATATGTCTTATTTCATGAAGTTAGACTTATAGTTTGATGTGATTTTGAATGATTCATAAATACACTTTCTAATAGTAAAAGTTGAATTTATTGTACTCAGAAGACCAATATTGAACTGTATGTTCAGGAAACTTTATTGTGGAATGTCAATTCGTGGAAACCTATTAAGTTTGTTTAATAATTTGTGACAGACCTGGATTTTGTTAACTTTTGAATTGATATAAGTTTAGTCACATATTATTTGCCTACTCTTGTGCATATAGCATTAGATTCTGAAGAAAGTTTGCACCTATAAATGGGTTTCTCTAGTGTTTATGAACATTCACTATTCGGATTGAATTTTATGATGTAGTAAGATGTAATTCTCATGTTTCTTCACACAAACTACAATTTTCTAAGAATTATTGGTTAGGAACTTTCGACTGGCACATTCTTGTAGTAGTTAAGAATTCCTCGTAGCTTATTTAATACTTTTATGGTTATGGCCTTCGTTTGAATCAGATAGTGTTAAGAATCCTATAATTTGTTCTAGGTAAGAGCTATCACTTACCGTCTTGCGCCCTCACAAGTCACTCGTTGGACAGCTGAAGCTTTAGTTGCACTTCAGGAGGTAAGTGAAATTTCCTAACTAGTTTCCTGAGATAGAAATCTAAGGTGCTGTTTGGAACTGTTTTTGAGAACGGTTTTTCATTTTTAGAAGTGAAATTGTGGAAAATGCTTACAATTGTGTTTGACAATCATTTTCAAAAATATGTTTTTGAAAATGAAAAATATGTTTTCAAAAATCATAATGTGGGAGTGGAAAACGATTTTTTTTCCTGTTTTCCATCATTTTCAAAAACGGAAACAAAAAAGTGAAAACCACCGCTTCAGTCACCATTGATGAAAAAAAAAAGAAGACCACCATAGATGAAGACCATCGCCACTAGATTTGGTTTAATCACAAAAAAAAAAAAAAAACAAAAATAAAAAAACACAAACACAAACCAATCACCATAGATGAAAAATTTCTCCTACACAAACTAGAAAGCACTATCTCAAAAACACAAACACAAATAAGAAATCAGCATCGAAAGAACCGAAACACCGAAACCAATCGCCGAGAGAGAGCGGTGATGGAAGATGAGAGAGAGAGCAGTGAGTTGTGTGTGAAGATGAGAGAGAGCAGTTGGGTGAGATTGTGAGAGAGATGGTGGTGAGGGGAGAGTCGAAATCGAGAGATGGTGGTGAGAGAAAAAATGGGGTGAGACCGTGAGAGAGATGGTGGTGAGTTGAGAGAAAAAATCTTGAGATGGTGGTGAGGTGAAGAAAAAATCTTCTATTATTTTTTTGTTTTCCAAAATGGTACCAAACAACTTTTATCATTTTTTGTTTTCGAAATAAGTTTAAAAAATGCTACCAACATATTACGGTTTTTGCAAATGTTATTTTCAAAACATGTTTTTGGTTTCAAAAACATCATTTTAAAAACATATTCAAACACGCTCTAAGAGAGAAACTCTATCTTAGTGTTTAATTTTAGTGGGAAAAAGTCCGTAGGTTTGGTCTCTTCATTCATTTTGATAGTTCACTTACATACTAGTGATGATCTCTGTCTATGCAGGCGGCAGAAGCTTTTTTGGTTAATTTGTTTAATGATGCCATGCTTTGTGCAATTCATGCCAAGCGTGTTACTCTGAGTAAGTTGGACTTGAGACAATTGTTCTGATGTCAACTTTTATTATTTCTTAATTGCTTATTTCCAATTGCCTTGCAGCTTGACCGGTCATGAATGAATTTCTAAATAATGCACAAATTTATTCATAATGATGAAAAACACGTAACTCTCTATCTATAATCATCTGTAAATATGTTTACTTGTATTGGCATTCTGCATAAAACTGCATGTTCTGGTTGTTGTGGTTTGTGAGACTGTCACCAACTTGAAGTAGGCTGGCATGAACAGCTGAGACTTATCTCATTTCCTAATTCAGTCTGAAAACATGGTTTAAGAATTTAAAATCTGACTGTTTATATTTTATTTTGTTGAATAGTTTTATGCATTACTGCAAAGCTTAGTTAGATGCTGTAATATCTGAAACCAGGGATGGAAGCCACCTTAGATTTAGTGGGGCTTGCTCCCACTGAGCTTAAGGTGACCCACTAATTTTCTTGTAAATGTTAAGCATTGTTTATCCCTTTTATCAATTGCTTGCATTAATGCTTGAATTCTAGTATTGTGTCTTTGCTGCAAAGCTTGGTTTTATCATTTGTGTGGATGTTCATAACTTCATCACAACAATCTCCTTTCTCGTTTGGAAATATGTGTGTAGTTCTAAAATGATAATTGTATTAAAACTGGATTTGAATTATTAGTTATTGTGAATATACTTTATTGTTGGTTATATAATTCATTGGTCTAGAATCTAGATTCAACTTGAAATTTATATCATGTAAATGGAAGAGATTGATAATCGTGTATGAAAACAGTTAAAAAGTAAAATGAAGATATCTATTATTTCTTTATCAAATTAGTATTTCTTTTTTGAAAGAACTTTATCAAATTAATATTGAATCTATGAATTGTCACTCTCATTTAAAAGAAAGCATTTTCATTTATGAGCATTTAAAATTTAACAGCTAATGGAATACAGAAACAATTAATTGAAAAGCCCTTGGAACTCAATGTGTGAATGGTAATTTTATTCTAATATATATAGTCAATATATTTTTGGTAATATATTTTTTTTCTAATAAAATAACATATTTAATGATATTAATTTTGAGGCAATCGTGTAACGTGTTTGAATGTTAAAACATGTTATAAGTTTATTTTTTCGGTTTTGTATTCATAATTTTTATGGTATTGTTTTCTTCTCGTCTTCTGAAGTTGTTGACCCAACTAAAGAAATTTCTGGCTGCAGTACAAAGTGCAACAGACAAATTTAGGCCTTTGTTGCTCAGTTAATATGTCGTTTCATTTTTATCAAATGCCTTTAGAATCATATCTTGGGCAATGGAGAGTACCAAAACATTTTTTAAAGAAAATTATTATAGCAATACCTTATTTGTGACCATCTTGTATTGTATTCTCTTGACAATTTGACCCTCTACTGAAGATGGCCTTCATAACCATGTTGTGCGGAACTTAATTAGCTGCCATACGTTGGATACTAAGTTGTAGATGTTCAACTTATCTAGATTGAACTATTGATATACTCTAGTTCAGGGAACATATGGCTGCCAACTCAGTTTGAGATGGGAAAAGGTCCTAAAACAATCTTTATGAAACAAATAACTACGTGACTATAATGTTAGATTGCCTACCTGGTCTGCTCATGTATTGTTTTGTCTGCTTCTACTAACTACATCAAATATTTCTAAACATGAATCCTGAATGTTTAATCAGTGCAGAAGATCGCTGCTATTGTTTTGATAAGTAATGCCATTGTCTTTTCTCGTCTTCTTTCTGTGTCTTAAGTGCATGTTAGTTGGCATCTTAATTTAATTGTTTTGTAAGTCATATTTGCCTCAAAATGAAGATGCACATTTTAACTTAATGCAACAACAATGGGGTTGTCAGGTGCACAGCTCCATTGGTAATATTCTAGATTGACAAGTTGTATTGACCAAATTTTTGGCTTATGTAAATAGTCATTGTGCATAATGTATATAGACTGTAGATGCTATGAAATGCCTCATGTATACTGTAGATGCTATGAAATGCCTCATGTTTTGTCCATTTCAAGGTTATATCCTTCTCGCTTATTACACTATAATTATTCATCAATAATAAACTCATTTATTTGCTTTTGTTTTTTCAGTGAAAAAGGATTTTGAACTTGCACGCCGGCTTGGGGGACAGGGACAACCTTGGTGATAGTGTTACATTAGCGAGAGCCATCATTGTTGATTCTTACCCTCCTTAAATTGGAGTCTGCAGTTTTATTTTTATGAGAGTAGTTACAATGATATTGTAATTGGATATTAAAAACTAGGGATTAGTCCACAATCTCAACTCATGTACAATCAGTGACGCCATAGCTTCCTAAGTATGCATCTACTGTCTGGACAAGTTTGATTATTAGTTACCAGCACCTATATATCAGTGAAGGTGAAACCCGTTAAATTTCTGTAGGAAGAACAAAAAATCCTCGTACTGGACTGCCTACCGTTCAGCCTCATAAGATAAACTAGCCGGACAATGCCTTTCTGATTTGTGGTAATTGAGACATTGTATTGGTGGGGTTGTCAGGTAAATACTTGTAGTCTGTATTTGTTTTTATAAATATATGGAATGGAATAGTTTGATAGATTATGTTAAATTCATCATATATGCTTCTAATATTCACATAGTTATCTATCCTGATTTTATTAGTATTGTTTTGAATAAATATTGAGTCAGTAATATGTTTCTTATACTTATATCTTAAGTTGTGAGTTGAATTATTATTTTTAACTCAAACCTCAAATTTATTGTAATAGTTAAAAAACCAAAATGGAAATGATATGTTGAGGTCATTAACTTTATAAAAGGAGTTAATTGGGCATATTTGAGTGCAGAAGCTCATCCTCATACTTTTTGCCAGGTGGACCGTCTATGAATTATATTTGTTTGTCTAATTTATGTGCTGTCAACTGTGGAATCTTGTATTGCTTCCCAGAAACCTAACAGTGGACGAATGATGTATCCTAGTAGGGTAAGATACGTAGATGGTGCGCTGCTGCGGAGCATCAATCATGGTGCGATTCTGACCAAAGGATAAAAATGATTGTGTGTTTTTGAGGGGCAAACTTGTGCTATTATTCTTCAATTTAAGATTGTCATCAGTGTGAGAAGTTATGATGACTGCGAAAAACCTACTCAAATCGTTGTGTTATTTCAAAAAATAAAACGGCAACTTACACAACCGTCCTCAAGTTTGGTGAAATTGCATAAATATTATGATGTTTGGATAACTTATATTGATCTTTTTAAGGTTCCAAAAACTCACCATAAACTTTTCATGTTGTAGTCAACCATAGTTAAACTCTCACGATCAATAGTTAAATATACAAAAATATTAAAATACCCTTCAAGTCAAATTTAAAGTCAACATTCTATTTTTTATAAAATTACATTTAATAAAATATATATTTTTTAATTTAATTAAAATCATTAAATGAAAAAAAAATTAATAAAGTGAAAAGAATTAATATATTTTTAATTTACAATCGAGATTATTATTTAAAAAATTAAAAAAATTAATATATTTTAAAACTTTAACCAAAAAAAAAAAAAAATTCAGTTAGATTGGATTTCCATCGTCTATCCATTTGGATGGATAGTGAGATCCAAGAATTAAAATAAAAAAATTGAAAAAATGTTAATAAAACAAAAAAAAAAACATTTTTTCTCTCTCTTTCTTTCTTCTCGCATTGTTTTTATCTCTCTCTACTTCTTCTTTCAACTCTCTCTCTCTCTCTCTCTCTTTATCTCACAGCAGATCCATTACCCTTCACCATCACGACATTTTCATCCTTCAAAAGTTAGATCTCTCAGTCTTCTCTCGTCTCTCTGTTGCCACCCTTTTCACTCTCCTCTCTCCGTCGGTTTCTTTTCACTTTCTTTTCCTTTTCTCTCACATCATCCAGTTGTCGCTTGCCTTCTCTCTTAGTTCATCTGGGTTCGTCGATTCGAATCCAGCTAGTTCATCTGGGTTCGAATCGACTAATCCATATGATTTTTGAACATTTGATTTTTCATTTTTTTTTAACCTCAGAGTTCATCTATCAACATGATGATCTTTTTTTTTTTTGTTCAATATCTAAGTATTTTTTTTTTTTTTCCAATTTTCGTTGGTCAAGTTTATGTTGTTGATTTGTGGTTAATGATTTTTTTTTTTTTTTTTTGGGAGGGGAGGGGGGTGGGATGGAGATTGAAGTTGATTGATGATTGATGATTGGGTTAATATGGGGGAATCCTTGTTTTTTAGGTTGATGATAACTGGGTTTTCAAGACTAGAAACCCATAATTTTTTGACTTAAAATCCAAAAAATTTTGGAATGAGGAGATGATGTTGATGATGCTAATGATGTTGGTTGATTATTGTTGATGATGTTGTCACCTGAATAATGTGGATTGATGATGTTGATGATGTTGTATGGATGATGATTGCAAATTGTTGATGAATTGGGTGATGGATAATGTGAAAGAAGATGGACAAGCTTGCTGATGATTAATTTTTTTTTGTTTTTTAATTAAATGAAAAAATATATATTAAATTAAAATATTTATAAACCGTGTATTGATCATTTTACCTTTGATAGTTTTGACTCAACGGAGATTGACTAATAGTTGACTAACAGTAACAGAAATTTGTACTGAGTTTTTAGATTCTTAAAGGAGGTTAGTGCAAGTTATCAAAATATCATCATATTTATGCAATTTTATCAAACTTAGGTGGATTGGTGTAATTTGCCCAAAACAAAAATAAAAGAACTCAATTTGTCGTGTTGAATTATTTAGGCCTGTTAATTACTTTATCAAATTAATTGACTTCACAACTTGGGACAGGAAAATAGACTTGGCATGTCGATGTGGTACGCTACATATCTACACAAAATCGAAGTCGTATATGAATATTTAATTCAGTAAATGAAACTGTACTGGGGACAGTCCATTGTTTTGTGTGAGTTATAACTAACCAGAGGCCCTTTCGATCAATCACATTTTCACAATTGAATGACAGAGATTGCAGAATTCCCCTGTTGAATAGTTGCCACTTCTTGATCTTGACCACTCATTAGTAGTCTATCAAAAGAGTCAATGATATCATTTATACCTTGAGTTGTCAATTTTTATAGACATAGACATGTCTTTTTCACTTTTTTTTCTTTTCTTTAAAATGCGATTTTTCAGTATTGATTAATATTCACTTGCATCAATCTGTTGGAGTTTCTGGTCTCGAGAAATGCCAAAACTACAAACTAAACAGGGAGAAACAATAGTTTCAAAAAAAAAAAATCTCTGAAAAAAAAATTTCAAAAAAAAAAAAAAACAATAGCATTAAATACCTCATTTATGTATCATACATAGTCAAAGGACTGCAGCCACCTAATTAAATATAAAATCACTAGACATATAACAATAGAGAATTTGTTTTTTTTTTTTATTCTAAAGAAAATTTTTATTATTAATTTTTTTATAACCGATATAAATCTAGAGATTAACTAAAATCAGATAAAATATAACTCTGAAACAAGACCCGAAAAATAACTTTTATATAATAAAAAATAACTTATATATGAATGAAGAAACAATCCGTATAAAATAGGGAGAAACCCACGATTATTTAGTGGGAGGGTTCTTATAAGTATAGAACCCACGGCACACACCTTAGGGGGTAGTGCTTATTGCCAATGAGGTGCACGCTCAACTACTTTTTATTATTATTAGTAAGAGCTTCTCTAAGACTCCAACCATCTAGGTGTACATGGGCTTTAGTCAAAGTGGTCGATGACGTGATATTTTATTATTTATCTAACTTCTATATAGTTAGTTATTTTAGAAAAAGTTAAAACACTTTAATCAAATTTGAAAAGTGAAATAGTCCTAGTGAAACTTTCTATTTTATTATTTTAATATTTAATTTGAGATAAAATAAATATTTTAAAAAAATCTATATAATTTTTATTCATTTAAAATAAAGAAGATGGTTGAAATAACTCATTAAAAAATTACTAATTAAAATAATTTTCTAATTACTTTACATAAAATTTAGTTAATATTCATTGACCTTCTTAGAAGAGATTTTGTTCAAACTCACCATGAAAAAAATGAGTTGGACATATGAAAAACTTTATCTTCCATACTTGGACAGTTTAACTGTTTGATGCTAGGGGCAAATCCAACTTAGATACAGACAGGACAGGTGTCTCTCCTAAAATTTTGTGAAAATTTGTTAAGTTTATGGTGTTAGGTACTAGATATCTAAATATATAAATAAATTGTTATATATAGTTTTGAAATAGACTAGCTCACAAAACCTAGAAACGAATTGATGGTCGGAGGCGTGTCTACGTTTTTTCCATCACGGTTCGATCATTCCTTTATACATTGGCAATTTTATTTTCAAAAATAATGAATCATGTGGGTGTGGGTTGCAAATTGGGTCACATTTGCCTCGTCTATTTTTTTTTTCCAAAAATAATAAACTGTGTGGGTGTGGGTTGCTAATTGGGTTGAGAAAAGATAGCACAATTATTTACTAACTTGGCCAATCTTATCACTATGAACTATGAACTATTATTGTTGACATAGTTATTGCAAACTATTTTTCTTATTACAAATTATATCATGTTTGCACAAATTACTAGCTATTTTTTTTTTTTTTTAAATTTTCAATCTTTCGAATCTTTCTTATATCTCATTTGTAACTTAGTGAATGTTGTAGATTTATTGTAGTTCTTTAGTGCTAATGCTAGTACATGAACGCATCCGTTATTTAGTGTCATTTGATGGGGTTTACTCATTAAACTAATAGAGGTTATCATGATCAAATTTTAAAAATAAAAATATATTTAACTAAGTGTGAATTCCACCTCCATGTACAGTTTAAGTAGTCAGTACATTTTTTTTTTTCATATTCACGATAGGATTTTGAGTTCCATCATATATATTTAACAATTAACAATATATATATATAGAATATTCTCTCTCTTTATTATGTGAGTAGATATTTATCCGTATTATCAGAGTAAAATATATAATATTGTTTAATCTTAATAGATTTTGGTTTACTTATAATTACTGGTATGAATTATTTTTGTTTCATATAAATTATTTTACATGATAAAATTCACAAATAAAAAATTAATACGAATTATAATCATTTTTTTTTAAATTTTATTTTATTTCACTTGTTGTAAAATACAATTTCTAATATAAATGCATGAGCTGTTTGATGCAATCATAAAATGCACATGGATCTTTTAAACAGCGGTGGTGTATTTTTCTTATCAAAATATAAAAATAGTATACTTACAGGAGTTAGTAGTTATTAGATATAAATTAACTAAAAGGTTAAAAGAATTTATTCAAATTTTATTTAAATAATATAATATATGAATTATCATTATAATCTCTACAAATATCCTACTTGTTTGAACAAATGTTTTTGAATAACCTAATATCATTATATTTTGAATAACCTAACATCATTCTATTCGATGAAATCTTTCATGAAACAAATAAAAAAATAATATCACTTATATTTTTTTATATTTTTTGTTAATATTTTTTTATATTTTTTATTAGTCCATTTTATTATTTTAATTGCGAAAGAATATGAGTACGGTAAAAGCTGTGGAAACCCTGTAGATGTACTACTAGCATTAAAGCCTAATCCATAAACCTACTAAAATAATAGATGTAATAAGTGGAAATATTAAAAATTAAAAACAATAATAATCCTTTTTATACCTATTCAGCTACTAAAAATAACTTAAAACCACTTTTTTTAAACTTATCAAGATCGAGGAAAACAGAGGCTCTCAGTCAGGGGGGATGTTTGGAACTTGGTAAAAGTGCCAAAAAGCAGGAAAAAGTTCCGTTTAAAGACATACAACAATGTGAACTACCCAGCAACCCCAACTTACCACCTACAAGTTAACAACCTACCTACCTATCTTCACAGAAGTCTTATCTTTCGCATACCCCTAAAGCTATCAACAAAAGGCCCTGCATATCGTTTTTTGAAGTTGGTCCAACTAGTTAAGTACTATTGTTTATATACATGAAAATCCATTGTGCCAATCATATTGGTTATGCAACTAAAACAAACATGCACGCCTAGATAGGTAGACTAAATAATGTTAAGTATTTTAACTTACATTTCAATTTGCTAGTTGTCATTATAATGCAAATGAAATAACTGACAAAATGAAACTCCATGAATTGAAATATAAATCGGAATATGTAGAATTTATAAATGTTATTTGTAAATGTTTTAAAGGATAAGGATACTATGTTTATGTAAAGAGATAAGTTTGTTAGCAAAGAAAGCTTGGGCTTTTGTCTTTATCCTCCACTCCCTTCTACCTAACATTCATAAATTCATAGCTATTAGCAAAGTTGTTGGTTTGGAGAACAGATTCAGTTAAGTTGGGTCTTAATTAATTAATTAATTCAATCTATCCTATGTTGTTTGTGTTTAATTAATAGTTTAATGCATATATATCATGCAAGAGAAATGAGAAGGATGCTTTTCATCAACTTCCACAACAAGATTTTATCTTTTTAGTAAGGCTGCTTTCCAAGCTGTTTCCAAGCTGCAGAGAAAAAAGAGTGCATATATATATATATAAAATGGTTTTGTACTAGGGAATTCTTTTTTGTATGGTAGTTGGATTATTCTTTTATCCCCAGTTTGCCTCCCAAAAAACGAAAAGCACATGCTCCAAAAGATTTAGATTTGCAGTGAATCCACCAAGAATGACTTTCTGTTGAGATTCACGACCATAATTCCAATTAATTGACTTTTTTGGCTAATTATACCCATTAACTCATTGATTTTCTCGTAATTTTAAATTATCTTTTTATTGATCAATACATAGGTTTTAAATAATTAACCACAAGATCTACATTTTCTTAGACCAAACAAGATCCTTGATTTGGGTTCCTTCAACGGTAATTTCCAATTATCATGAACTCCTACAAATCCTTAAAATGGGTGGTAGTACACCTGACACTAGCGACGGCTCTGGGTCTAAATTCTATAAACAATTTACTAGGTGGTCCACGACAAGTCTACAACGTTTTCTATTAAATAATTGCCTCCTCAATTCAAGGATAACCGATTAATTAAGGGCACCTTTGGAGCATAAGATTGGATTGGATGAGGACAAAACTCAAGTCCAATTTCATGTTGGTTGAGACATAGGATTGGAAAGTCAATCCCATCTCTCTTGGGTTATATTTGTTTCATGGAATTTGAGATGAGATTGGAAAAAAATTTCCTAATCCCACGTTTGGGTATAGGAAGACCGAAGAAAAGAGATATTTCATTTCCCAAGCCCATCACCCATTTCTGTCAAGGCAAGAAATGAAATCCCATTAAAGATGGTGGGATTTCATTTTCTGTCTTGGTAAAAGTGAGTCTTCCTCTCTTTCTCTCTCTCTCTCTCTTCTCTCGTCACCGTTTCTTTCTCCCACCATCAATCACCGTCTTCTTCATCTTCCTTCAACCATTTCTCTCTCTTTTTCTCTCACCACCACCTCACTCTTTCTCTCATTTTTTTTTTAATGATGGTGTGATGTTTATTTGGATGAACCCAACATCATTTGGTTTCAAACCTAGATGATGTTCATCTAGGTTTGAAACCTACATGAACATGATGCCTAATGTTGATGTTCGATTGGTTTGACTAGGTTTGATGTTCGACTGGTTCATCTGGTTTGACTAGTTCGACTAGGTTTGATGTTCGGTGGTTTGTGGTTTATGGTGAACCTTGTTTTTGATGATTGATGAACTTGTGGTTTGTGGTTTGTGATGAATCTTGTTTTTTTATGATTGATGTTCGACTGGGTTTGACTGTTTTTATGGTTTGTGGTTTGTGGTTTGATGATTGTTCGACTGGGAGATGATGTTGTTGAGATGAACCTGTTTTCGATGATTGATAAACTTCATTTGGGTTTGATGAACTCAGATTAAGAGTTTGAGGTTGAAGATGATGAAGACAGATGGATGGTAGAGATCCAATCTGGTGGATCTCCATTTTTTTTCTTTTTTTTTTAAAGATTTTTTAAAATTAATTTTAATTTGGCTTGCATAATAAAATATTTAAATTAATTTTATTTCAATCCAATCTTAATCTATATCAAACATGAGACAGTAATTTTTTAATCCAATCTCAATCCCTTCAGATCTGATTCTCATTTTCAATCTCAATCTTGCCAACTGAACATGCCCTTGTTTTAAGTGGTTGTGGTAGGTTTATTTTAACCTACCACATCACATGGGTTAAGCAAGGGATTGTAAACCCACCACACTCTATGGGTTAAGCAAGGGACTGGGACTGTTATTACCTTTTCTTTCTTCATGTGCTTCTTCTCTTTCTTCTTAGATCAGTTCGTATTCTTCTTTTTCTTATTCAATTCGGTTCACTCTTTTCTTCTTCTTCTTCTTCTTCTTCTTTAATTTGGTTTTGGTTCATCTTCTTCTTCCACCAATTTCTTCTTTTTCTTTCTTCATTAATCAAGTTATTGTTATCTAGTTCTTCTCCGGTTCTCACAACTCTTCTCGGTTCTTCTATTCACTTTTTATTTATTTAAATAACTCTTCTTCCCATTTTAGGATAGGCTAATTAATATGTTTAAATAATTATTTTTATTCTTTTTGGATAAACTAATATTTTATATTAATAATAATATAAATATATTTTATTTAAAATTAATAATATATTTTTATTTTTATTTTCAGAAAATAATTTAATATGTTATGTTATTTTAAAATTAATTTAATTATTTTAAATATAAAACATATTTATTTTATTCATATTTTTTAGTCTAATCCCAATCTTGGCGAACTGAAAGACAGTATTATTTTTATCCAATCTCATACTGTATCAAACATAACATAATATTAATTTATCAAATTCAATTCTATTAATATAATTCAATCCAATTTTACATGCCGGACGAAGCTTAGTAATATAATTATGTAAAAAAAATTACTAGCTAGAACAATGCATAGATAGTCTCTAACTTTGTCCAAACCAGAATTGCTCCTAGGTTTTCAAGCAAACCAACTTTGAACTACTCTATTCCAACATCATTTATGATGGAAATCTAAACATTATTCTACACAGGAAAGGAACCAAACTTTTATTTGATTCTGACTTGATATCCATAGGTTTTGACTACTTTATTAGTTTGGATAAGGCTACCCAACAAGATTGTTCGATAATAACTCGTGGAATTTAAAGGTTACAATCAATTGAATGATTGTTATTAAAAAATTTTATTGGATAATCTTACACAAATCAATAAAGTAGCTAAACCTGAAGTCCATACACAAGAGAGAGTTGGTCAGTGGCGTGGTGGTAATGCCACTGACTTGGTGCCTATGGGTTCATGTTTCAACTCTCATAAAAGGAATAAACCTTTTTCCCATCATATGAATATTTGTGGATTGTCCCTCCACTTTGTGTGGACCATTCTCCCCACCTATGTTTGAGTTGATTCATTCCATATAGGAACCATTCCCCGGGCTGTGTCTCATATGATTTGTGGATTGTCCCTCCACTTTGTGTGGACCATTCTCCTCACCTATGTTTGAGTTGATTCATTCCATATAAGAACCATTCCCCGGGCTGTGTCTCAGAATCAAATAAGATTTGATTCTGATTGATCTCTGGACTTGTCATAGCCATAAAAAAAAAAGAAAAAAAAAAAAAGAAAAATCCATACACTAGAGGATGGTTGTGATCTCTGAACTTGTCATAGCCATAAAAAAAAAAAAAAAAAAAAAAAAAAAAAAAAAAAAAAGAAAAAGAAAAATCCATACACTAGAGGATAGTTGTGACATGACGTCGCACATCGTTTCATTATAGAAACAAAAAGGGTGTTGAGATGTTACATACACCGAGAAAACTATTAGATGTTAAAGATGAAACTTTGGAAAAAGGGTAATTATATGTAATCATACTACAATTTCACATCAAAATGCCATATGAGTATGACTTTAATTTTGAATAAAATCCAATTTTGTACTCGATTGAAGGAAAATGATCTCTTTCTTATTCTTTTATTATTATTATTATTATTAAAAATAAAAAGACAATCTTGCTGGAGGAAAGCGACCCATTTAGATTAATATGGTTGGTGAGCAATGGGCCAATTCATTTCAATATTGGGGCCAACAAATGCCAGTATAGATTTACAGATTTTATGTTATTTCTCATTTTATCAGCATTCTTTTGTATAATTCATCTCTTCAAATGGATCAAGTCCCTTTCACCTTCACTTTTGTGACAGTCGGAATTCGTATCTTTTCGATTTTACTCTAAAGAATGTAATACACAAATCATTGCATCTATTAAAGGGTCCTCCATTCATGCACTTTCTCATCAATGTCGTTCATTTAACAGGCCCTAATGTGTGCCTTTGCAATTCACAAAACAAGAATACGGAATAGATCATGATAGTATCATTTTCCTTCGCAATAATTTGAAAACAAAAATATCTAATTTTGCTACTGATAATATGCAATATTTTGGACATTACAATATTGGAAATGCTTACTAATGAGGAAAGAGCAAATTTAAAGAGGTGAAATTAGTGACTTTTGTCACTATTCCCACGTAACTTTGCGATGCCTATCACTTAATTAATAGTTTAAGTTTCATTATCACTTAAAAGTAAAAAGTGCAAATTTTACCTTTAATGAATAAGACAAAACTCAAGTTCTCTTCTCTGTCTCTTTCTCTTTAATTTTTGTTGGAAAATGATTAATATAAAAGTAAATTTTCGTGAACTATTTTAATTGAATTTTTTATCCAAGTTTTGGAGGATCAAGTTAGATTCGTGTTACTCTCTACGAGATCACTGAATTGGCATTTTTTTTTCGGTCAAAATAGTATTTAAGCAAATGAGAAATTAAAGTTCAAACTGTAACTATCGGAGAGAAAGTCACACTGGAAAAAAAAAAGAAATAAAACTTGATATATAAATGCATTGTGCCAGAGTAATAAGGTAACTTGTGTAGCACATACTCTCTCTCTACGAGGCTCGTTCACTAAAATTTGTAAGTCATTTATTTATTTTTTATGAAATATTTTTCATCGACAACTTCACGTCTTATATAACTGAGATATGTTTACGATCAGTGTGTTTATACCTTTAGTTTTTTATAGTTATATAGCACAATATGATGGATACATTTCTTTATAGTCTAAATGATTATGCATATTTTTATCCATATTAGTTGCATGGATTTAAATTTCATAGTGTGTATTTATAAATATGTATAGAAAATATTCTCCTATTGTGAAGATTGATATAAAAAAAAAAAAAAAAAAAACCCAAACCAACTAAGTTGTAATAATTGAATTCTAACATGTGCTATCTAACCTTTTGACTCATTACGCAATAATGGAATGGTAATTCAATTCAAATGAATCTCCTTTCTCTTTCCAATTACTCAATTCATAAAGTTAGCCTGAGGGAAGTATGGCAAATGAAACCTTATTAATAACTAATTATGTCGAGTTAATTACAAACTGAACCATTAACACGCTTGAATATAATAATAATAATAATAAAACGTTATCCTCTTATTTTGGGCATTAATTCCAGGCGGGAGTAGTCAAGACTTTGTTACAGAGTAATTAGGGGTATGCACACAAAAAGCATGAGAGTGTGCCACCTCACACATATTCCAGCAGACACAAAGAAAGAACCAAGATAAACAAAGATTTTATAACACCTGAAAAGACAAATTTGGATCTGCAAGAACAAATTCCCATCCCCTCGACAAAGGATAGAGAGTGACTTTTCACAAAATGGTTAGTGTAAAACCAAGTAGATGTTTGACCTTGTTAAGGACCTAAACAAAGTGCAACTACAAGTCAACCAACCATTTTCATTTCGTATGTTTGGTAGGACCTGTCGTTCTTTGCTTTCTCTCCAAGCGGTTCCATTTTATTTTCAATTCAAGCTCTTCTCTCTATGCTTTGAAATCCATATATTTATCTAGATTCCCGAATTCCCATTTGAGGAAACTATTAATTGTCTGTTCTTCTCCTGTAAACACACACAATTTCTACCTGGGTTGGTTTCTTTCTCTCTTTCTTTCTATTTCTCTCCAGCTATATCCATCACTGTTCTCTCTTTAAAAACTTTCCATCTTCGAGGAACTCCGTTTTTTTTTTTTCTTGTTCTCAAACTATGGATAAGCGTCGCCGGAAGCAAGCCAAGACTAGTAGTTGTTGCTCTGAAGGTGAGAGTTTTTGTTTTCCTTCATTTTCTTTCCTCATTTTCCTCTGCTTTCTTTTAATACAATTCCATCATTTGAAGCCAAACCCTTTCTGAGTTCTTTCTTTAATAATCATATCTTTAATGGGTATTCTTCATTTCATTTATTGAACAACACCATTGCTGGAAATCTTTTTGTTGTCTCTGCTTGCTTTCCATATTTTACACTATTTTTTTTGCACAGCATATATGTTTCTTTCTTACCATTTTGAACATTTTTGGCAGAGGTGAGCAGTATCGAATGGGAGTTCATAAACATGTCGGAACAAGAGGAGGATCTCATTCATAGAATGTATAAACTCGTTGGAGACAGGTAAAAGAAAAAATGGAACTTTTTTTTGGTGCAATATGAGGTCAAGTACATTTTCAACAAATTTTTAGCCTTTCTTTTTTCATGAAGCATGAACCGATAATAATTAATACCCATGACTCATAAGCGCCTGTGGTTTCTGAGATTTGTATCTTTTGGGTCAGAGTTAGTGTCTTCAGGATCGCTAGTTAGTCTCTTGTATTCATTTTTTAGGAGGAGGCTGCTTGTATATGCATAGCCTCTTATATTTATTTATTTTTTTTATATTTATTTATTTTTAACTACTATTCTAACCTCGTTTAGTGCATGGTTTATTAGATAAAACCTTTTGTTCATGACATAATTACATCTGAGAAACATTCCTTTAATAAATATACATCTTTTTCAAGTATATTCCTTCTTTATTATTATCTACCAAAAAAAAAAAAAATCCAAAAGCTCATCTATAGAGGAAAAGGACTTGCTATTAGTATTGATAATAGTGATTTACAATCAATTATTTTATAGTTGACTATTTGAAATCGTATCTATTTTAAAACAAATATATCTGTAACCCGACTCTCTCTGTCTCTCCGTCTCTTCAAAATTTCATGCATTTTCTCTAAAAGAACCCCCCCAATGTTATACAAAATTAATTTTAAAATAATCTGTTGTTTTTACAGTTGCTCTATTTATAAATTTTAGTGTCAAAACAAGCTTTGTTGTTTGGCCAATGATGATATAGGAAAAGTTTGAAGTAACTGAAAAATGAATAGGTAACTTTTAATTGTTCATCGAAAACAAAAACATTGTTGTGATGGTACTTCATTTGGATGGGAATCTTTTGCTCAAAAGATTACCAGAATCAGTACGTTATGATGGGGGAAGAAAAACGAAAACAGCAATGGAATTTTGTGGCAAGAATCACCGGTCAAACTGTTAAAGCAGTGACACACTAAAAAAGCTGTTATTATCCTTCAAATAGGTGGTTGCACAAGCAGCAAATTGGAATGCGCCCAAACCAACAAAGTAGCCTCTTTCTCTGTCTACCATCCTCGACACAAAATTTTAATGATACAGCAATAATATGTCCATTTTTGTCCTTTTAATATTCAATTTTACCTAAAAAAATATACATAGAATTATGTGTAGTTTGTTCTTTAATTGTGAGGACCATGTCTATGGTATACCAGGACAACATTTATTGGCTGTGAGATAGGAGTTGTCAAAAACTATTTGTTGGTTATTTTGGCTGTGAGATAGGAGTTGTCAAAAACTATTTGTTGGTTATTTTGGCTGTTTCATTGATGATATTATCATATATTGTTCAGGTGGGCACTGATAGCTGGACGGATTCCGGGCCGAAAAGCAGAAGAAATTGAGAGGTTTTGGATAATGAGACACGGAGAAGTGTTTGCAAATAGAAGAAAAGAGCTAAAGAGATGCGATTCTTGATGGCTTTTAGTTTGGTTTATATGTGATATGATCAGTTTATCACTCAATTAGCTAGGGCCATTTTGTTATCTCTCTTTCTTTTTTATTTTTTTGGTTTCTCTGTTTAATCTTTTGTAAGACTTTCTTTTATCTACAAGTTGATGATGAGATGGAAGTAGTTGGAAGTTGTCCTTTGCTCATCTGTCTAAATTATTGAAGCTTTACACTTTTATTGGCTCTCTCGCACATAAACACAAACATTCTTCAACACAAATGACAAAGAAAGCCTATCCATTCAAAAAAGAGAAAAAAGGAAAACATGCTACAATATTTGGATTCTTCTTCTACGTAATCATTATATAGGCATGTCTTCAACCTTTATCATCCTCATTTTGGAGGGTCGATTGCTATCTATTTCCCCAGCTAATTCAAAGCTGAAGCTGAAGGATGGAATTTATTCCATGTCACTGTTTCATCACCAAGTTGGTGACTTGCTGAGACTCCATATCAACTGTAACTGGTAAAATCTAATATTTAATTATGAGTTTCATTTTTGTTTAGATAAACAATACTGAGTTGAATTGTTCGTTTGGTTCTTTTGGCCGTAAACAAAGAGACAAGTTGATTGGTTATGTTGTACAGAGGAACTCCTTCAATGATCGTTGTGATGTCTTGTCCGGTAGATTTGATCATGGATTGGTTCCTTTTATGGCAAAAGAAATGAAAATCCTTTATGAAATCGAGCATGAATATGTCCAACAATAATCTAGAGTTGGACCATGCAAAATCTTGAGCATATTCACTTGCAGTAAATAATAATGGCACCGGCTGTTACTTTTCACAAGTCTTTTGGTTCAAGATAGCACTGCCCCGATTTGAACATACCACTTGAGTAGAGAATCAAAATTTGCCTCATTTGGCATTTTGTTCTTTCTCTTTTGTGGACCGGGAATATATACAGGTAAAAGAATAAAAATTATAAGAGGAGAGTGTATTTTCTCCATTTAATTGAAAAAATTAATGTTAGAACTAGAGTACTCCAATTCCTTTTTCTCCTCCTATATCAATCAATAGCTATGAATGAAAAAAAAAACATAGGATTAATACTCTTATTTATGTTTTCTTTTAAAAATAAATATTTTTTTATGGTCAAGAAGCCATGATGGGTCAAACAAACTCAAATACATATAAGACCCTACAGGCTGCAACACACTAGAATTATAAAATTAACTAATGAATGCAGGCGTTATCTAGCTGACCATAATCTCTAATTAAATTCACAAGTGTGGTCCCTTGGTTGCTCAGGTATGTCCCAAGAACGAAAAAATGCCTATGCTATACCATTCCTCTTCCTTCTTTCCCTTCTCTTCCACCATATATAATGAAAGATTAAATCACATTAATTATTGTTTATTTTTATATGCCCTTAAATATATGCTTTGTTTGCAACTGTTTATGTGTAAGACGTGAGAGTGACTCGTGGTACTTGCCACTAGTTTATGAATATTGGCGCACACTATAGTTGCTTCAAAAGATATAGAAAAAAGATAGATCATAGGAGCAATGATTTTTATATGGTCTTCAATCTCATGATCACAAGTCTCATGTATTAAGTATACAAATTTAATACTTAAATTTACATGCTAAGCATAGTCAACACATAGTTTAGCATATAATTTAATTTGTACATAGTTTAAGAGTTGAATAAATACAATTTGTTTAATTATTTTAGCCCAACTAACATTATCCAAACAAGATATAGAACAGAGCGAAACCTAATCCACAAGAAGGAGAAATCAAGTAAAACAACAAAAGTGTACTTGAAATGGGCGTGGGTGGGTGACTTGATCTTACAAGGCGTGCACTCAAGGATTTAGATGCAGATTACAATATGCTGACAGCTGCTAATAATTCTTCAGAGTAGCAATATACAACCAACAACGCTCCAAAATTGAATACTCGTCAGTCACCTGCTGAAAGTACAATGTACGCACACTTATACTCAATAAAAGTTTTATGGACCACTTTAAATGCTGAAGCACCTTTCAAATTCCTTTTGGTGAAAAATATAAAAAATAACAAATATAAAAAATGAAAATTCGTTTTCAGTCACCAATTTTTAAAAAATTCCATTTTAGTCTCTTAAACAAGTAATTTGCAACCTATACCCAAGATACCCAAATTACCCCTATCCAAAAATTATGAAACTACCATTATCTTTTAAAATTTCAAAAAAAGGAAAGCATAATTACGAAACTGCCCTCCTATATATAAAATGAAAAATCGGGCTTAAATTCAATTTAGTTGCCGTTTGTCAAACCACATAAGCTGACGAGCGATTTGCACCGTCGCTGGCCTTCTCACACAATCGCGTCGACCTTCGCAGACATTTGTAGATTAGCAGTGAGTTGATTGAGCTTCTCTATTGGTAAAGGTACACTACCATCAACTTTCATTGAGATTCTTTGAGTTTTGTTTGTGACTTTTGGATTTTTTTTTTTTTTGTAATTTTTAGAATTGTTTTGTGTTTTATATATTGGGTATTGATGATTATGGTGAGATTATGCTATACTTAGTTAGGATGTGGTCGGATTTGAACTAAAAATGCAATTTATGTAGAGTTCATCATTTTCGATGATGATTGGCTTTTGTTGGTCCACATAACCAGACATCTGGGCATGTGGACCAACAAAGGCCAATAAGCTTTTGTTGGTATATTTACCTCGATGTCAGGGTATTTGGACCAACAAAAGCCGATCGGCTTTTGTTGGTCTATATACCCCAACCTAAAGGCATGTGGACCAACAAAAGCCGATTGGCTTTTGTGATAAAGCATATGGTCCACATACCTTGATTGCAAAAACGAATTGGCTTTTGTTGGTTCATATACCATAACAACGAGGTATATGGACCAACAAAAGCATATCGGCCTTTGTTGGTCCACATACCCCCATATACCCTGACGTCGAGGTATGTGGACCAACAAAGACTAATTTTTTATATTTAAATGAAATGAATTTAATTAATTAATATTGTAGAAAATAAGTTAATTTAATTAATTTCAATAAAGTGTAAAAAAAAATTAATTAATTAATGAAAAAACTTTAAAATAAATTATTTAATTAATAAAAATTAAATTAGAAATAAATTTAAAGTAAATGTATTGAAAGTAATTAAATTAAATTAACGAAAATAAAAAAAATAATTATTGAATTTCTCATTTAATTGAATTAATGTTATTATTTTTATTTTAATTAATTTAATTAGTTTAATTTGATTTAGTTATTAACATTTAAATTATAAAAGTTTAACCGACCGTTTGTTACTTTTTCTTTCCTACAGATGCAATTCAATTATAGACATAATATGCAGAGTGTTCTGAACGGAACGTCAAGGAGCACACACAATAGTTTCAAAAATATTGATGATCTAAATGTATTTCTTTTGCAAAGACATCTCCTAGAAAGGTTCGAGAAGGAGAGCTCGATTGTACATTTTATAAAAATGCCCAATTAATAGCTACTTGTTATTCCTTTGATGATAGTCGGTCTTGCCAGAGAGTTGGTATATCTTTATTCACGCCCTGATGAGATGTGAATCGAAATTGGGGGAAAGGCATATAGGTTTGAAAAGTAGAAGTTCTTATTAGTGATAGGACTTTAGTTCGAGCGTGTCAACCTACAGGTCATTGAGGTGAAACAATAAAGTGAGAATTGTCTTTTGTGATAGTGTTTCAAATGAAATTCATTGAGATTGACTAAAATTATGCACATGTTCAAGGTATGAGGGGCAAAATATAAGTGATGACGACATCTTGAAGTTGGTTTATATAGTCATCGCCTTTACTCTATTCTACAACTTTGATGATCTGTCCAAGGTGGACGATTATCTGTGGGTCTTGATAAAGGATGCTGATGTGTTAAATTCATTCCCATAGGCTATAGTTGCCTATAGTAGGCTTCTAGAATACCTTAGTCAGGTGCTTGATGAGGATCGGCTTCTAACTGGACGTAACATTAACTTGTATGACTTTATTTCGGTATTTCAGGTACTACACATAGTATACTCGCTTTATTGCTAATGAAAATTGTTTTGTGTTTATATATATACTAACTATATGTTTATTAAATTTTTGTTTAACCCTATGAAAATTGTAGTAGTGGCTGGTCAGATGTTTTCGTGGTTGAAAAAAAGGGTAGGGAATAGAGCCAAACGAGATGATATGTTGATGCCAAAGTGTCTAAATTGGGTCTGTAATAGCAGAAAGCAGATAACTTGATTTAATGAGTTTCCTCGTGTAATTGTCTAGGCTAACCTAAATTTGTTTCCATTTTTTGACTATTTTTGTTTTTAATAATATTAAGTATGTTTATATATATATATATATATATATATATAGCATTGAGTAGTACCTTTGAGCCCGCTACCATGAAGAGAGAAAAAAATTATTAGAAGTCTTTCAACCTTAGGCATTTGGTTAGCGAAATGTCTATAAAGTGGGCGATGGAGGGGATGATGATGATGATGATCATTTGAAGGAGGAGGAGAAGGGTGAGAGGGAGTTGACTAGGGAGGAGGAGGAGTGGCAGCATTATGACATCCTAGTCCCCACGAGTTGACTCAGACGCTACATTATTAAAGGCAAAGACAGAAGTAAACAACTTTAGAGGAGCCAAGGATCAACATGATGACACCCCAGTTCCACGGGGTCCTAGTACGGCTCTTGGACCCCCTTAATGTCAGGTACAAATTTTGTATTATTATTTACTATATTCCATTCTTATGTGAACATCCATTTAATTTATATTATTATTTAATTATTTTTTCAAGAGCCTCAAACTAATGTAGGCAAGATTATGGCGTTGTTAGAGTTTATTTTGAATACAGAAGAGGAGCAAAACAAGAGGTTGGGCCGAATTGAGAGGATACTGAAAATCCATGAGCCTCTGGTTGGCGGGGATGACCCGGATGACGATAACGATGACGATGATGATGATGCTGAGAGCTCTATCCAGGATGAGCACATCTATCGCTTTTCACCGCTAACAAGACCATCACCATCGAAAATACCACCATCACCAAAAAAAACAACGATCACTAGACGCTTCACCACCTCATCAAGAGCTACCACAGCAGGTGGTAGAGGTCAAGGTCTCACTATCCTATGAGGAACCACCATTCCAATAAGATAGTGATTAGGTAAATTTTGTATTTATTTTATATTTTAGTTTAGTTTTTCATATCATTATAAATGTGTAATAACAAATTTTGATTTTCTTAATATTATAGGGGAAAATCAAACAAGAACGGGCCAAACGAAAGATTAAACTGTTGGCATTTCTATTGTCACCATACACAGATCCTAAATGTGCGAAAAATGAAAAAAACAAAAAGTGTCAGAGGAGCAAGTGGCAAAGACTGTGCTAATGTTGGAGGAGGTGGTGGAGAATGTGTACAAGCAGTACAAAGCTTCTTCTTTGGAGCTCAAGTATGGATAAAAATCTTGATTATACTTTTAAATATGATTACTAATCTAATATTGATACCTTTTAATTTCTATTTTTATTTTAGGCGCTACATTGATTGTTATCCAGTGCCATTCATCCCCAATATGTTTCTTACCATCGAGAATGATGATTGTTAGTTGACTTCAAAGCATATCGATGATTATTTGCAGTGTCTACAGACCAATGAATGCTGGTGGTGTGATGAGGCTCATGATGAGAGATACGTAATGCATGGGTTGACTTGTTTGTGAGTGTCTATATTTTAGTTAATAATTTTTTGTGCATCTCTGTTAAGTAGTAAACAATTTGACATTTTAGTTTTTTTTTTTCCTTGTAGGCGGATATGATAGGTTTTATGAATATGAAATATATCAATAAAGGAAAGATGTTTGATTCCGCTACGGTAGAGATCCCTCCAAACCGGATAAGGACCGCTAGCGATCAAGAAGACGTTAAATCCCTTGGTGGTATGCTCACAATGTAAGTGTCATTCCATGATTGAGAGTTATTATTTGATCGTTCGAATTAGAACTATACCATTGACGTCTTCAAAATGTAATTGTTGCTCTCATGTAGTCTATATCAGACCATTAGATAGTCTGTAAAGTGTGCCTGAGAGAGTAGAAGATGATATGATCCATAAGCAAAGTCAGAGTTTGTACATCGTAGAAACGCCATTGAGTCATTGGTCTGTTGCATACCATTAATCTTACGGTTGATTGGTTACTGTGAGAAGACCAACACAGAAATGCAACTAGTGGAAAAAATATGAGATGTCAAGCGTGTTGATATACAAAATGTGCTTCAGCAACCTAATAGGTAAATGCCACATTTTGAAAATTTTATTTAGGCCAAATTTAAATAAGAAGGTTTTTAATGAATTATCTAACTTGTTATGTTTCTAATACAAGACCAATTACGAAGCATATTATGTAATGTATATCTACGACCTTTTATGCTCCATCGAGGGTGGATGGTATCCAGGATAAGGAAAATGCCCATTGAATGAGGGCACAGATAGCGTACGATATATATATATATATATGTATTCCACCCCAAGGTATGGGGTAGACAAATGAGGACGATGGACATTAGATAAGGACGACAAAGTTGTGTATGACTGATGTTAATATTCGTTAATGTTTATTCATTCATTAATTAATTGTAAATTTTTGAAAATGTTGTATAGTAGTGTGGAGATAGACAAAGAAACTAAGTCTATAGACGAGATAGACTAAGTGTTGTTTTTTATGCAGGTTGAACTACCAGGTTTGCAGAAAAATATTGGAGACTTTGTCAAATTTATCACAAAATTAACCAAAGGAAAATTAATTTTTAAATTAAGTCAACTACACATTGTAAATAAGACACCAAATAAACTAAATAATACGGGTACATAAAAGAGTATGTAAATGAAAATGAAACTTTACCTGCCTTAGATAAATAATATCACATTCATTATTAGTTAAGTAATTAAAAAAACACTAAAGGTAAATAACTTATGATGGAATATTATAAGTGATTTAACTACCTTACTGGTTGAATTGATAACCTTTAAAATAAAAATTAAAATAAAAAAGAGTTCACATTTCAAAATATTAAAAAGAATTTAAAAAGGAGTTCAAGTTTTAAAATAAAAATAGGTTTTATGAGCTTGCAAAAGCTGATGTCGGGTTTTGTATAACAACAAAAACTGACGTCAAGTTTTCTCAGGCCATAAAAATTGATTTAAAATTGCCAAAGAGTCAGGGTATGTGAGCTTTGAAAACCCGACATTGGGTTCTGAATACCAATCAAAATCGACGTTAGGTTATGTGAGCTCACATAACTCTACAATTTGATTTTTTGCAAATAATTTATAAATTTTCTCTTTTTTTTTTTTTTTTTTTTTTTTTTTGTTTCCAAAGACCAAAAAGACCCTTCCAACTATAAATTTCATGTTATATACTACTACGAGATTAAAATATTAACAAACATGATCCAATGTATCTCCAGTGAGAATATGCATAGTCACCTTATGTCATCTCACATTCTAATGTGATTAACATAGTAAATGTTGCAGTTTCTTCCTTCATTTAATTAAAATTAATGAAATTTAAAGCCAATAGGAAGCATTTTTAGGCCGCTAAAGCAATAACAATGAGTAAAACAATGAAAAAAAAAATCTAGGCTCGTGTTGTACAGCTGTAGGAAACCTAATGTCGGGTTTGATGTCCCTTGAAAACCCGACATCAGTTTGTGATAGGTAACACAAACTGACATCGAGCTCGAAAAACTCATCGAGTTTTCATCACGGAAAACACTTGATGTCGGGCATTGCTAGCTCACACAAAACAACATCGGGTTGTGTGAGCATACAAAACCCGACACTTTATTGTTTTCAAAAAATTTCTAATTCCCTTTCTCCCAACACCTTGACACCCACCACCCCTTTCCCCTTGTTTTTTTGTTTCCAATGATCAAAAAGACTTAAAAACTAAAAATTTTATGTTATATATATAAATTTTGATAGAATCTCCTTTGTTTTTTGACTATCCAGGTATAAGAGGGTTTGCATTATATATTAATGATCTATGCCAAATCATTATCACAAATATGATAATAAAGTGTTGGATTCAACCCTTTTATGCAAATAAATTATTCTAATAACAAGTGCTCGTCAATTATAACCTAAATAAAGCATAAAGTAGAATTATCAAACAAACATCATGTCTATTCATTGAAAATTTTCATAATTACCATCGTTTTCTTCATCTTCTGAGGGTGAAATAGGAAATTGTTGATCACATCGATGTCGCGTGTGTCTAGTTGCACCACAAAGGCGATATTTTTAGGAGGTCTTGGCATGTGTAGCTGTAAACCCTCTATTCTTATTATTGTACGGATTTCTCAGGAATAGTCCCTAAGTAGTGATTAGAGACTCTAAATGAATTATGGAGACGCTTAAGGTCATAGAGAACCCATGGGAATTGATTTAAACTCAATTGGAGATTAAATGGGAAGTTAAAAGAGTAAACGAAATCGAATAATCTTTAATGTAAAAAGGGGACTAAAGTGAAGATAACTTTTAATAATTGTGATCGTAGTAAGATTAAGCTAGAATCTAAGGGAAGAGAATGAAATTGTTTTAGGGTGTAAGTGGAATTATTGAGATTATTGTAGAGGAAAATAGAAGCCAAAATGTTGTGTTGACTTTTAAAAGCAAACAATCAGAACCAGTCTCTCTCTCGCGAAGAAGAAAGAAAGAAAGAGAGAAGAAGAAGGAAGAGTTGTCGCCGTCCGACGCCGACCAAGCCATTACCGTCGGACAGCAGCCATCCAGCCGCGAACTGTGAACCAAAGCCAAGTTGTAGTGTGCCAGTGACAGATCGGAGATCAAGCTGAAACCGTCGTGAGCCAGCTCCGATTGGCGAGGAAAAGGGAGGAGACGAGCTGCTCCAGCTCAACCCGCACCAAGATCAACTCAAACCCGACCTGAACAGGAGCTGATCCACGGCCAGAACAGCTCTCCACGCGTGTAGATCGGTGGTGAAACCAGTGGCGAACCGCGGCGGAACCAAGGGGGAAAGAGAGAGAGGAAGAGAGGGGAAGAAAAGAGGAAGAAAATCAGTCCAAACCCAGCCCAGATCTATCACCAAAACCACCCCAAAGCGAAGTCAACGCAAGGAAGAATTAAGGGTGAGTTGTTTGAGTTTAAAGGTTGGTGATTTAGTTAATAATAGATTGATTTGAGATGGATTTATTCTGATATGTTGGTTGGTTAGTTTTGATTGAATAGAAGTTGAAAAATAAGTGATTGGAGTTAATAGGGAGTTTAGAAAACCAAGAAAATACCAAAAATTCAAAGAGAAACCAAAACGTGCGCTAAACTAGTTTAATGGGCAATTTTGTAAATTGACCCATACGACGTCCGTTGGAAGTTTGGATGACCCTAATGAGTTTAATTAGGCGTATTGGGATTAATAAAAGTCGGAGATTTAATTAAGGAATCAAAATGGAGAGTTACGCCTAAAAAGGGTCACTTAGGGGCGATGATGTTATTTTTATTATTTTGAGTTTCCGGAGGTTGACGCGAGAGTAAATTTACGTATATATATGTTGTGTAGGTGACGAGCGATTCGGTGGAGCAAAGGAAGAGCGCTAGAGCGCAGTTTTAGAGGCTTCCGAGAATCTATTCGGAATTTGATAGCTAAAGGTGAGTGTCAAACTGATTTTTAATACGTTTTTGTTGATTTGATGAATGAATGAATGTTTCATGCATGTTTTGATATTTTTGATGAAAATGAAGTATGATTTAAATGATAAATGGCACGGTAACTGATGATATGATTTTGTGATTTTATGAAACGATGGTTTCTCGTTTTGAATTGCTTATATGTGAAATGGATTGAAAATATGAAAATAAAACCTATGACTTTCCCATATAGTATCATATGAGTACGGTCTGGGTTGAGTACCCGAAGCGTGCATTGGTAGAATGAGTACTGTCAGTATGTCACTAACTAAACTAACCGCGGGAGATACCCGCAAGATGTCGTGTCAGTCAGATGTCTGAGAGATTAGCCCAATGCACGTGAAAGGTATATTATTTGCTAGCTTACCCGAGCGAGACATAGTTCTGCTCTGTAGCGATGTAGGATTCCGCTGCATGACCTGGAAAGAGCGATGTAGGATTCCACTCCATACTAGGGGGCCATGAGGCACAGGTCATTATAGGTTGGCGGGAGCCGAATTGGTTGGCAGGACACCTACGAGCGGAGTCGGACCGTTTCCGGTTTTAATAATGATGAAAACGACTGGTTGGCAGGACACCTTCGAGCGGAGTCGGACCAGTTCGTTTCATTAAAAAAAAAATGATTTTTGAATAAAAACCCCGCAACCATAGGAGATCCCTTTATAAAGTTGATAACCGTGCAATATATGTTTTTTACTAATAATGCATGAAACTTGATTGTAAATAAATGAATTTGAACTGTTTTAGGGAGGTTTTTATAAAGTATGATTTTAAATGATACTATATGACACTCATTGGGCTTTTAAAGCTCACCCAACGTTTTCTGTATTTTTTTAAACAAACCTCCCAGGCACAGGTACCATAGCTGCGGATTTCCTCGGACGATACTAGACAGCCGCGGCGTCAGTGCTAATGTGATTTCCCACTTATCTTTTGGTTTAATATTTAGTGATGTAAATATTTTGTTATATCCACGTGGTTTTGTAAATATTATTTCGTGGATTTAAATTATGTTTTTGAAGTAAACTGATGCATGACATGATTTTATTGATAATCAGTTCATAAATTGAAACATGAAATTGTAGTTGTGATTGTGTTGGAAAATGAGAGCCTGAGGCTCCGTAGTTTGGAGGAAATTATTTTTATGATTTTAGAAGGTTTAAATTTTATTATTTACAGGATGGCAAAGTCCGAAAAAAAGACAGGATGCTGCCCAAATTTTTATAAAATATTTTGAAAATGTTTTAAAATAAAAATGAAAAATTTCCCCTCGTTTCCGCTGTTTTCGAAAAAGATTGAGAAAGAATATGGCTTAGCTCTGCTGGAGATCCTTTAGTTAAGCGAAAGGGCTGGCTGGAGGGTCACCGTAGGGTGCCAGCAGATCGCCTAGGGAAAGGGGTCTGTCAGTAGCAACTGTGGCACTCATCCTAGCATCTCTAATAGCTTTTGCACTAGTTCTAACATCTCTAGCAGTGACGACGCTCGTCCTAACCATTCCAACAGCTTCTGCGCTTGTCTCAACCTTTTCAATAGCTTCTACACTCATCCCTCTGATGGCGCATATAAAGGGGTTAGGGCAACGAAGACATTTATGTCCCTTTTCACCATATTTTCCACACTTTTTCTTGCAATGTTTTCTCCAACTGAAGGAATCCGCACCCTCTAAATCTACCTGCTTGTCATCTTCTTTAAGATGGTAGTATAATCATATTTTGTACTTTCGTAAGAACATGCCAATCTTTTAGACTAGAGACAGGATTGATCGGATATGCATATGCAACTTTAAGTCATTCTTTGTTATAATAATCATGACAACATGTGTAATAGTGAACATTGTTGAACCTGATATGTATGATAAAGGTAAAATGTTGCTATGACATTAAATAATGAAAAATAACAAAAAAGTATAATTACAATACCTGACAACAACAATTGCATGATGACATGACAACTGATCTAGATCCTAATGACAACAAGTGCATGACCACTTAAAAGGCTAAATGAACCTATAGTCCAGTTCATGCGCGACTCCGAACTTGATCAGTTGTTGAATGACAGATATCGTGCCACTCATCGATACATTAGCCATTGAGTTTACATGATCCTCCACAGTTTGGTAACTGAAGATCTAAGTTTTTCAACGTGAACACGTCTATCGTTGTATCATTCCTACAACATATGTTTCAAATATTCATGTGTAATTGTTATACAAAACTGACGTACTTTCATCATATATTTATTGAGCGACTCTGCAATGTTAGTAGCTATCATGTCATATCTTTTTGTGGAGAATATGCACATGACCACTTTGTTACTCCAATATTAACTAATTTTTCAAGTATTTTCGGACACACCCCTCGAATTTGTTCCAAATATCTATTCCAATCTTCCCTTATATAACAATACACTGCAAAGTAAAATATATTCATCACATCTGGTTGCTTTCTATAATGTTGCTTCAGGTTTTGTTTCAAGTGGAAGAAACAGAACACGTATGAGACTTCAGAAAAAATGATTCTTATCGGATTCACAATGTTTTAATGACGATCGAATATGATAATCAAATCTGATGGCAAATGTTATGTCTCACCAATAATCTTTCACAATCTATTTAAGAACCAGATTTATAAATTGTTCTACTCTCCATCACCAAATCCAAAAGCGATGAGATAAAACATCTCTTCCCTATCTTTGCATGCAGCAACAAAAATCACCTATTTATATTCACTTTTCTAATAAATGGTATCAATAACAATAACCGATTTAATGTAAAATTGAAAACTCTCAATTGAGGCTTTAAGTGCACGAACAAATATAAGAACCGCCTATTTTTATTAGTCTTAATTGCCATTATTGTACTGGGGTGGTTTATTTCTTTTAATTTATGAAAATACTGAGGAAACTGTTGAAATGACTCATTCGCTTTCTTATATGCTAACTTTTTTGTATATTATAAAGACCTCCAAGCTTTAGCAGACATGATCTGTACGCCATATTGCTTCAACATCCCTGCAATTAAAAGCTGAGGTGTAATACTATCAAGCCCAACCTTTTTCTAATATAACGTTGCTATGACAACATTCTTCTCACTCTGTCTTTGTGACTCAAAGGTGTCCTGACAACATGTGTGTTTCGACACATACTTGTACATATACTACATCAAACCATCCTTTCTGCATCTTGCACAAACCTCAAAGTTATAGGTTAGATCCTTGCAACCGGCCTTATGTCGAACCATGCATGAACGTCTATATTGATACATTAAATTAAGAACATATTTTCCAACGACTACATTCAATTCATATTTGCTATAAAAAAATGCACCTCTATACAATGTATCACGTTGGATGAAGGTCGATATGGTGATTGAAGTAGCCTTTATTTCACACTAATCTACAATGGAAAAAATCCAATATGGTTGTGAAGGGTTGATTTCAAATTGCGAACCCGAAAATCTGACTTTTAGATACTTTGTGTTTTCTCCATCAGCTCCTGTTTCAATGTCATCAGCTATAGTTTCCTCATCATCATCTCTAGTGTTCGAAGTCTCATCACCATCACTATCTGCGTCCCAATCTTCATCATCATAATCATTTCTGCAAAAATCAATGTCGTCCATTGGACTTTCTATGCATGTAAATGTGGCAACAGAAGTTAAAACTTGATACCTACTAATATAGAAAACAAAACAATTTTGACCTTCAGCCACAGTTGGACTTACAATTCTATCCGTAAGTGTCTCTATATGCCCTGAGTCTGGTTTTGAGTTAGTGGCAAATGAAAGGATGGTAAGACTAATACATTCAGAAGCTCTCACACTCTTATCAACATACATCTCTTTTTAATCAACTTTTTTGTTCGAAATCACACCTTAGACACTAAGATCGATAGTGATAGGTATCTTATTTATAAGCATTCCCCTAGCTCGGAGTAAATAATGCAAACAGATGTCCTACATTCTTCTAATAATGTCGGTTATTGTGTAAACAAAATCCACCAACCGAGAAAAATTGACACTCTTGGGGGGCCCTATCATGAATGTCTTACCCCCAATATAGTTATTCTCATTCCACTCTCCGTTGTATTTGACTATTATCATCACTTCACTCATTCCTATAAAATTCAAAGTAAAAAAACAAATTAGTTCCACTAATACTTTCATCATATTTAATATCCAATTTTATATTACCAAATTAATAAAAATCCAATCAAACATACATAACACAAAGAAAAAAAAAAAAACTAATAAAACCCATTTTCAGGTTGTGTGAGTCCATATAACCCGAATCGGGTTTTGTGAGTCCATATAACACAAATCAAATTATTTGGACTCACAAAACCAGAATCGGGTTATGTGAGTCCACTTAATTTGATTCGGGTTATGTGGCCTCACATAACTCAACAAATGGCAAAAAATTGTAGTCCAATTTTTTCTTCGTTTTTTACAAATCTCACTTACATAAGGTTAAATCACAACAAAAATTCATTCTTACAGCGTTTACCTAAGTAATGTAAACAAAAACAAAAATTGAAAATCAACCGACAACAAACACATAATTTCAAACTTGAAGAAAACTTTGAATGTGTGGCTTGTTGGAGACAAAAAGCTTAAATGTGTGTTTGTTAGAGAGTCAAAGGACTTTTAATGAGTGCACAAACAAGCTTGAATGGATGAAAAAAAAAATTGTAGAGAATGGAAGAGGTGAAAATTTTATAGAAGAGAAATGGGAACAAGAAGGGTAGTTTGGTAATTATGGGTAAGGTTAAAAGGGAATTTTAAAGTGAAATATACTTAGAGGTAATTTGGGTAATATAGGTATAGGCAACAATTAGTTTGTTTGGGAGGTCAAAAAGGAATTTATGTAAAAAAGGGGCTATAAACTTTTTTTTTTTCTTTTGGTTTGGTCTTAATATAAAAAGCTCTCTTCCTTTTGGGTCCCCTCTCTTACGCTTCTCTTGAAATGTTCTTCAATGAAGAAAATTTGGTTGCTCTTGCACAACCCACCAGTCCAAAAGTCCACAACCTATATATGTATGTATGCATGTATTAACAATGTCTTTTCGTTTTGCTTTTATGTATTTATTGGCAGTGCCCATATTTTGTCTCTAGTTCTTTCATGGATATGTCTACAACAATGAACACTAAACATTGTCGTTAGATTCTCGTAAGATTGGACCAAGGAGGGAGCTTTTGCTAAATGTGCCCAACTTTTTGTTTATAGGTACACCTACTCTTCTAAATGTTGCGACCATTCCATTATTAATCAACACCAAACTAAATGATACACATGGATCCACATGAAGCCCATTGAGAATATGGAGAAAGAGAACAAGAAGATTATGGCGCTATTGGCACCCCATATTTGACCTAAGAATACCCTACTTTAAAAGGGTCACCACTTAAATATTGGATGGATTTGCTAACAAATAAAGCATCGATTTTGTGTCTCTTTTTTACTTTTTCTTTTCCTTTTCCTTTTCCTTTTTTTCTTGGGGAGGGGTGGGGTGTGGGGGGAGGAGGAAGGAACACTGATTTTGTGCTATTATTTATGTATTATGCTATTACTACTGAGGAGTGGTTGGTTTGACAAAGAATGAGGAGGAAGGGTGGTGGTAATTGATTTTGTTAGTTTTTTGGTTGAGATTTAATAGAATTTTGGTTTTCTATTTTTTGGGGGATTTTATTGGTGATTGATTTTGTTGCTTTCTAGTAGCACTCTAGGATATGTCAACGGAATGATCTAGTCAAACTAGATTAGCCACCGGTTCCAAATCAATGGCCAATCTAGTTGAACCATATCATTAGTTTTTTTTTTCTTAAGTTTTAAATTTTAATTTTCATTAATGTTTTCATTTTTTTTTAATTTTTATTTATTTTTTTTTAAATCAATCCCGACTATGCATGCATCAATCTAATAAATTATATTATAAAATATCCAAAATATCCCTATCAACGTTTGGTTTGATTGTTAGTTGACTAATAAGAGAGACCTAATTTATGTGTTTTGAAAACTTTAGGGAAGATATGAGTTGTTTTCAATATATAGTTAAAATCTTAATAATTTCCAAAACCACAGGGATAAAATGAAAACTTCCTAAAACTTAATTGAAATAGTTTTTCTAAAATGTGGGCTATACATTCAAGGTTTTTTTTTTTTTTTTTTTTTTTGAAATTACATACAGGGTTATTTCACAATCATTAGATTACAATTAATAGTTCAAATTTAAAAAAAAAAAAGAATTTAAAGAATAAAAGTATAAAATAAATAAATATTATTTTATAACTTCCCTATTTAATGTGGTTGTATATTAGAGAATCCTTAAAACTTCCTTATATTGTTTTTTCTTTTTTTTTTTAAGTACCGAAAATTTCATTAAAATTTTTCAAATTTGAGAACCACAAGCAAAATTCTTATTGTTAATGATTGCATATATCAGTAAAATTCTTAAAATTCACAGAGAGAGTGTTTTAAACAGTAGATGGGTACCAATAGCACTAATGTCCGTGGGATTGTATACTGGAGAATCCTTAAAACTTCTTTATATTGTTGTTTTTTTTTTTTTTGAAGTACCAAAAATTTCATTACAATTTCTCAAATTTGAGAATCACAAGCAGAATTGTTATTGTTAATGATTGTGTATACCAATAGAATTCTTAAAATTCACAGAGGAAGTGTTTTGAATAGTAGATGGGTGCCGATAGCACTAATGTTCGTGGGATTAATTTATGGAGAGTTTCTCTTTGACGTGGACAAGCCTACTAACCCAAATACTAAATTAGGTTTTACTTTATATTTACCAATTATAATTAATTGTGTTGTGCAACTTCATCTTATATATATATATTTGTAGTATTATAGTCAAGGACATAGCTAAGATTTAATGTTAGAGTGGACTAGGAAAATTTTCCTTAATCGAAGCTCTATTCATGATTAAATTTATTGAGTATATAATAAAAAGTATTGTCACACCCCAAATCTCGATACAAGGAATCTAAAATAATATTCCATAAAACTTAAATTTCATAATGTATTTTATTCGTAAATAACATAAATCTATCTCAACATCTAAATAAAAGTTTTAAACAACTCAAATTAATGATCATTCAACATCAATGCTTACATTTATGCCCTAATGAATGAAACAAACTTAATTACTTCTTAAATTATAGCAAGATAAATAGCCACAGTTCTAATATGGAAATCCTACACCAAGTGGCACTAATAACTCAAAGTTGTCCCTCAATACAGATAAAGCCTATTAATTTGTAAAATTAGTAGAGACGAGGGGGTGAGCCGTCAAGTTAGTAAGTAAATTCAACATAACATTAGAAAATTGTATAACACTTTCAGTGTTTTTTATAAATGAACCATATATATACATATTATAATGGTAAACATTTAACATTGACATTTATTAAATAAAACCAAATTGTAAAACATTTGTTGTAATTTCATTAACTAAACCATATAAAATAAATATATATTATAGCTGTTGACATTTAACATTAACATTTATTGAATAATAATTAGTAGCTTATGTCACATAATGCCTACAGTAATGGTAACGGTATGCTACATTTACTCGTGTGACTTGGTAACGGTATGTCACATTTACCTATGTGACTTAGTAACATTAGGTCATATTTACTCATGTGACTCAATAACGGTATATCACAAGTATCTGTATGACTCTGTAATGATAGATGTCCACACAATAACCCAGTTGGGACAATAGTAACAATAGCGGTACTACGGACAATGAGAAAAAATATTTTATGATACAATTACAATTGCAATACATATCATACTTTTCAAATACAGAGGAATAGTTTTGATACAATTGAACATTTTACAAAAGACATATGTTCAAGGATGCAAAATCATTTAAATAATATATAATAAAAAGTAACTTTGAAAAACCTGAGTTTAGTATAAGCATAACTTTTACATATATTTTGTATAAGAATGTTCAAAATTTATTTGTCAAAAACATTTTTAGAAAACAATAATTAAAGTATAAAGTATGTTTCATTTAAGATAAAATGACAGTATATAAAATAGAAGACATTCAATTATAAGGCTAAACTTATTACTAGAAAATAATATAATACGTGTCATGAAAAATTTACTTACCTCTTCCGCTTATCCTAATAGAGAAAACAACTTTACGAATTTAATCCCTCTTATCAACCTAAAATCATATCACAAAACTCATAAATTCATAGGAAATCGTAACTTACTAAATTAATTTAAGTCCCAATACCATTAAAATTCACTACCATCAACACTATCTCTACTAATGTAGTCCACTTTCTCTATTTTTAATAAATTGCATAAAACCAATCATCCCAAAAGTACATATATATGTTCTAAAGACTCAGAATAAATACCATAAAAATTTCCAACCTTAAATACAACTAGTAACCTATCAACTTAAATCTCCGAATCCAAATCAAGGCTATATCAACATCAGTTTCGAAACTAAACAACCTTTGATATCTAAATTTTTAAAAATAAATTGCTTCATGAAAATCCTTCAAAATTTAATGGCTTATAGAGGACTCATATTGGTTTATGCATAAATTTAATGACCCCAAAATAAGATCAATCTCATATCCAAAAAATTCAAGATTCAGCCTAGTTCAATGCTGTCCTGATTTTTATTTCACTGAGTCAGAAGCGATTAAAAATTTGTAATTAATCGCATACTTATCATTTGACCACGAAATTTTTCAGAACATAACCTAACATTCTAAGGATCATTCATACCAAATTTCATAATTTTATATCTTCATTTGCCAAGTCAAACAATTAAACAAATCTGACAAATTTATTATAAAACAAAATTAATTTCCAGCATCCTCTATTTCTTCTAAAAGAAATCCATAAAATTTTAATATTATTTTGAAATAAATCCAAACATAAACAATAAGATATCATAAACTTCTAATTTAAATAAAAAAAAATGAAAGAAAGGGAAGAAAATCTACTTGATTCCCAAACATTTTCACAATAAATATCGATCTTAAATATTGCTATAGTTAAAGGTTTAACTTTGTTAAGGGAGAGATAACTTTTATATGATACATGAGAGTTTTCAAGGTAGAGATGCAGCTGTTGAAAAAAAGGGCAAAAATATATATATTTATATATTTTTCCTAATTGCTATTAGGGTTTGAAGCCTCATATATATATATATATATATATATATATATTCTCTATTCTCAGCAGCCACTTCTCTACCTTGAAAACTCTCACGTATCATTCAAAAGTTCTCTTCTCCATTAACAAAGTTAAACTTTCAATCAAAGCAATATTGGAGATCGGTGTTTATTCTGAAAGTATTTGAGAATCAAGTAGGTTTTCTTCTCTTTCTTTCATTTTTTTTTTATTTAAATTAGAAGTTTATGATATCTTATTGTTTATGTTTAGAGTTATTTCAAAATAAGATTAAAATTTTATGGATTTCTTTTAAAAGAAATAGAAGATGCTTAAAATTAATTTTGTTTCATAGTAAATGTGTTAGATTTGTTTAATTGTTTGACTAGGCAAATGAAGGTATAAAATTATGAAATTTGGTATGAATGCTCCTTAGAATGTTAGGTTATGTTCTGAAAAATTTCGTGGTCATATGATAAGTATGCAATTAATTATGAATTTTTGATTGCCTCTGACTCATTGAAATAAAAATCTGGACAGTATTAAACTAGGTTGAATCTTGAATATTTTGGACAAGCGATTGATCTTATTTTGGGGTCATTAAATTTCTACATGAACCAATATGAGTCCTCTATAAGCCAGTGAATTTTGAAGGATTTTTATGCAGCGGTTTATTTTTAAAAATTTGGACATCAAGGGCTGTTCAGTTTCAAAATTGATATTGATACAGTCTTAGTTTGGATTTGGAGGTTTAAGTTGATAGGTTACCAAAGGTATTTAAGGCTAGAAATTTTTATGGTATTTATTTTGAGTCTTAGAACATATATATATATATATATACACACACACACACACATACACGCTTAGTCCATGAGGCTTCAAACCCTAATAGCAATTAGGGGAAATATATAATTATATATATTTTTGTCTTTTTTTTTTAATTTCTTTTTATCCTTTGCATAGCCATCAAATTCATCCAATTTGACTTTGTCCAATTGCTTTAATATTACTGTATAACTTGAACTTACACTCAATTAATTCTTATTTAGGCTTTAACATTATTGTTCAATTTGGGCTAACACTCAATTAACATTATTGTACAACTTGGGCTTTAACATTATTGTACAATTGGACCCATTTATTAATTTTTATTTGGGCTCAATTAATCTCTTAAGTACTTGGATTCGGGCCTTACAAGTATAGTAAATTTTAACACTCATAATGCATATATCAAAATAAATAAATCAGTAAAAAAGTTGCACACATGCACGCATGCGCACGCACGCATATATATATATATATATGTATGTATGTATGCATATTTAAAACAATGTACTATATTTTTTAATTGAATTATGACTAATATAATTATATATTAAGAATTAAGTCATAAAAAGCTTTCAAATTATCTAAAAAATTAAAAAAAAAAAAACAATAATCATATTTAAATCACAAGAATTCTATAAAATTATCAATTAAAAATCCATTATCAATCAAAATAAGCAATACTAAATACTCGATTTTAACTCTAAGGTAATTTGATAACCAAAATTAAAAGAAATAAACATGCTTTATTTTCATATTTGACCATAAGTTACAACCAACAAGATTTTCAATAAACAAAATATTATATAGTTAAATTTTTGTTCACTCTAAATTATACATTATGATACAAAAGTTGAGTACATATTTTAAAATATAAAGGAAATTTGTTTTGAAGAAAAAAGTCAATACACAAAGTGTTTTAATAAATTCAATAAAAAATAATTTTATAATTTATAACAGAATTTTTAAAAATTCCTTAAAATTGAATTTTCAATGCTAGAGCCTACCCTATCCCAAAGAGAGTTGCGTCCTTGATTATAGTTAATTCAGACATATAACTAGAGCAACCCATCTTTGTTCCTTTCTTCTTTTAATTAACTATTATAATTTTAAATTTTGTAGGAAAGAGAATGCGATTCAAATTTATAATCTCATTTATATTTATAAGTGAAGAGATATTGCACAAAATTTTGCTCAATTAACATGACAAACTTATTTATAGCTACTACACTATCAATAAATAATCTCATGATTAATTTATTTGTTATAAATTAGTTTACAACATCAGTTGAGCAAATTTTTTGACAGGATAGCATACTAGCATAACACGTCAAGGAATATCTTTAAATGTTATCTCATTATTTTTTAATGATTTTTTGAATGAATCCAGATACTTTAAATAGCCAATAATTCCTTAATTTGTGCACAACAACCTTGCATTAAGATTTATATTAGCCCTTATATCATTTTAATTTACTGAGTGTCTCCTATACAATATTTTTGTACATATCTTTTGTGATTAACTCTAATAAGCATACAACTTTTTTTTTTTTTGTTAATACTATATAGTCTACAAATTTGTCTCAATTCATTATCAAAGTGATATGACAAATTGATTTGTAATTAGCACGTCATTAATATATCATTTCATAGTTAATATAATTATTGCAAATCAATTCAACACATATTTAATACAATAAATTTAAACAAATTTTCAGACATCGTGAAATTAATGAATTATTTTAATAATATATGTACTAAAAGTTACAATCGTGCATAAATCCTGCAAACAGTGATAAAAACCAAATTTTGCTTTATTGCCAAAAGAAAAAGAAAATTATTTGTGAATGTGTTTTTATATATATATGAATATAATATTTAGTAAATAATTGTATCTGTTATATATGAGATGACTTAAAATAAATAAATAACCTAAAATATACTAAGAAGTGCAATCAATTATGTTGAGACTAGACTCCTAAATTAAGATATGAACTGAAGTCCAGTTCCTAAAAATGAGACGTTGAAGTGGTCATGAAAGACGAAATCTTTGGGAATCTATTGAAAGACAACAAAGACGAGTGGTCTGTGTAATTTGTTTGTCCTCCTTTTTCGGCGTCTCGCTTCGTAAGTCAATTGCATTTGTGCACGGCTTTAACAAATACAGCGCCTACCTCATTCGAAGCCTCGTGGAACACAGCCCCAGCCCCTGGTTTTAAATTTCATGTTTTATATAAGTTAATTTTATTATTTATATTTCAAAAACAGAAAAAGTTAATTTTATTATTTCTTAATTATTATAAATTAGTGAGTGAAATAAATGCTCATGATTTAAACTTATAATTTTATTAATGATAAACTAAATAATTTCAAAATTTACCTTATTAATGTTGAAGATGACTTAAATTTATGAGTTTTTTTTTTTTTTTAGAATGTGAGTTAGAAAAACGATATGATTTTTTTTTTGGTAAAGAAAAAAGATGTGACTTGAAAAAATATATATATAAAATAATTCTATCATCAATGCCTCTTGACTTTAAAATATTAGGACAAACCAATTAAATTCATTCATTGTATTTGAATTAAATAGGAGAAAGAACTTATTTTAGGAGAAAGACTACAATTGATGAATTTGATTGATTCGTTCTATAAAGAAGCACTGTATGTATATATATATATATATATATATGTATGTATGTATGTATGCAACTACAAGGGATTTACCAATTGGTTACCTCGTACTTGGTCACTTTCTATCATCCTTCAATACAGCAGATTCAAAGAAAAACTAGTATAATTTTGTACACTAGGGGAGAAAAATACATTTCCAAGCCCACAATCCAAGTTCTTTTTAGTGGAAAAGTTAACTCCACGAAAAGTTACCACTAAGTTACCTTGTCTTTGTTTTTTATTATCATTCTTTTCTTTCTTTTTTTAAAAAAAAATAAAAATAAAAAAAATGATATTGAATGGATTAAAATATTGTTGGAACTTATTAAAATAACATACTATTTGTATGGTCCAAATATAAAATTTTATAAATAAAAGATAATTACTTCAAAAATGATTAAAGAAAACTACACATATAAACTTTAAAATACATTTGATGAGAATTGAACTTCATCACCTTAATGGAAAATTGCCAACTATCTCTACTATGAAGTCATGTGCTCTTATTATTCGTTAATACTAGACCGGAAGCAAATGAACGATTAGATGTTAACATCCTTACGTTGGACTGCATTAATTGTTGGTTTGTGCAACCACATATAGGATACTCCTTCTAATGATCCATGTGCATGATGGGAATTAATTTGCCAAATTTAACTCTAGTGAAAGCAAAATCAAAGAGTTTGAAATGCTCATGTACTGATTCAGTAGAAACACCAGGATGCTTTCACACTTGGCCGGTCTAATTGCGTCTTTCTATTGCCCCTTTCCCACCAAACCATTATGTTTTAGACATTGCAAACTTTGACCTGGCCCAATTCAAAATTAGAAAAACATCATAAACAATATATTAATTCATTAAACAGGCCCACACGTTTTGTGTACGGAACCAAAACAGTCCAAAAGAGCCTGGACCACTTTTCTTTTCCGTGCACATCGTTGTCGTTTCATTCTCACTTTCTTCAACGTAGCTTGGTAGTTTCTCAGAAGTTATAGTTCGCCGCGCATTTTCAGTGTCGACCCAGTGATACGATATTGACACCAATCAAGATTTGGAAAATGTACTCTGTTTTGAAATAGATCAAAACTCTGTGCTCCGGATGGTTTTATCGAAATATAGCAAATTTATACAATTTTAATGCGAATTTATGCATATGAAATTCATTATGATAAATTATAATAAATTGAATAATTATATTCTAAATCCAATCAGATTTGGAAAAAGTGATATATTTTCAAGTAGAGCAAAACTGTGTGCCCTAGCTGTTTTTATCAAACATATAGCAAGTTTTATGTGTTTTGAATACAAAATTTATGGAGTTTTAATGTGAAGCTCCGCACATGAAACCCATTATGATAAATTACACTAAATTGATAATTACATTCTATATCCGATAAGATTTGGAAAATGCACTCTATTTTAAAGTAGTGCAAAACTGTGTGTCCTAGACATTTTTATCAACATATAGCAAGTTTTATGTGTTCTTGAATACAAAATTTATGGGGTTAAAATGTGAATCCATACGTATAAAATTCAATATCACACACTACAATAGAGCAAAAGAACATAAAATTTATGGAGTTTAAATGTGAATCCATACATATAAAATTCAATATCAAACACTACAATATAGCAAGTTTTCCGTGTTCTTGAATCCAAAATTTATAGAGTTTTAATGTGAAACTGTTCACATGAAACTCGTTATGATGAATTATAATAAATTGAATAATTATATTTTAAATCCAATCAGATTTGGAAAATGTGCCCTATTTTAAAGTAGATCAAAACTGTGTTCCCTAAACGGTTTTATCAACATATAGCAAGTTTTACCTGTTCTTGAACACAAAATTTATGGGGTTTAAATGTTAATCCATATGTTTAAAATTCAATATCACACACTACAATAAACTGAATAATTATAATTTAATTTGACAATTTTCTAGACTATTTTTCTACTAGACTGCTAGTGTACATGACTGGTTTGAAATTCTGTTATAGTTGAAATTAGAAATTGATGTGTCTGTCTATAAATTTTATCACTTAATATGCATTCTTGAATTGACCAGCCCATATGTAATTGGTGGTAATTAAGGGAGGCGAGTTAATTATAGCAGAGGTCTCAACAAGCTTAAGAATATGTATTCAGCCATAAACCAATATAATCCCATTGATAGAAACTTTACTTTTAAATAGTGAAAGAGTTTTTTAAATAATAGTAGTATACTGAAGGATCGGTAAGCTTTGACTGAGTGCCAAAAAAAGAATCAACTAACAAAAATCATTTCAATAAAAAATAATTTGATATATATAATATTGTACATATAACTACGAACTTCTTTTTAATGTATCTTACATGCCGTAATTAGTATTAATATCACTATCAAATCACATAAAATTGTTAAACCTTTCACTATCTCGATAACCTATCTAAAAGCAACAACATTGCTTTAGCATTTTCTCATTGACATTCTCCTTTTGAATAAATTACTTTTAAACTTTTCTTTTCTTTTTTTTCACCATGTGGATGGCCACAGAAGAAACAGCCAGGACATTAGATCAATTCAATCGAAGGCGAGAGGCGCGGCGATTGTTTCCACTTTTGTCGCAAAAACAAAAATAAGAATTGATACATATATTTTCTGCTTTTAAGTGAACATTGCCTACTACTCATAATTAATACGGTGGCGATTTCACCACCCAAATAATTGATTTTCACACCTAAAATTTTAATAAAAATATAAGGATTAGACTATAATAACTTCAAAAGTCACTTTCACAGTAATTTAACCATTTTCACTCAATTTAAGGGTAAAAAAAGTGAATGAATTTAAAGTTGATAACAACCATTGAATTGAGTGAAAATTATTGGATGAATGTTGAACTCTTTTTTTTTTTTCATTTTTTGAAATCCAAATAAACTTTCATTTATAAGAAAAATACAAAACAGAATTAATTTTTTAAGTCAAGATTTTAAGTTATTCTAATCTATCCCAAAATATAATTACAAAAATAACTCTAAACAAAATGATTGATAAAGATAAATAATTTAATTAATAATAATCAAATACTTTCTTGTATCAATATAATTAATAATAATCAAATACTTTCTTGTACCAATATATATTAAACCCTAATTCTGTTTTAACTATTGATGATCCTTTTCTTTATTAATCTTTCAATTCTTCTTTCGTGAGTCTCTCATATTATGCATCATCAACTCCAATATGAATCGTGACAATTCGGAGAACCGCCAACCAATTAGCATATTTGTCACTAGTTTTTTTTTTTTTTTTTTTTTTCGATTTATACTAGTGTTAGGTTAATTGAAGTTTTTATGTATATATAACAATGAGGTGCGGCGACCGACTTAAAGTTCTTAGTAATTATGCTTTTGCCTAATTAAAGTGTTGTAGCATGAATTTGTTAAAACTTCTTTCATACGTTTTAAAAATGTATATGCAGATATTTATATATTCTTAGAATTTTCATTTTAATAGAGAAACAATCACTTTTTACAACTTAAAATAAAATAAAATAAAATAAACCCTCGTTTTATAAGTCCTTGTTTTCTTCATATATACTGTTTTCAAGCCACAACCAAACTCATAAGGACATTTTATACACATCTTTGCATACAATTCAAGAAAAATTTGGCTGTGATTTATTTATTTTTTTGAAGTAAGTTTGGCTGTGAATTTGCTATAAAATGTTTATACACTTCCCTAAAATTTATTTTTAATAGGAAAACTGAATAAGATATTTTAATTTAACAAATAAAATAAATGAGTACACAAATAAAATATGTATGTAAGTAATTTTTCTTTTCATAAGGAGATTACTGACATTCAATTGGATGCTTATAGTAAAAGATTAATTTAAAATTTTAATGGTGGGTTTACTAATAAATTAGGTATGTAAATTGTATTTTCAGGTATTGTCTTCACCCTTATTAATAATATAATAAGCAATTAAACTAATTAAACAAATGCATTTCCATTCCACTTCTCCATGTTCCACCAAGACCTTTAGGTAGTGTTTGGTGCATGGGATTTGGGATGAGATTAGGATTCAAAAATCCCAACCTTCCCAAATCCCATGTTTGGTGAACAATTAAAATGAATGGGATTGAGATTTTTGGAATCCCAACCTCTCATCCAATCCCACTATTTTATCATTTTTCAATCCCACGCCCACCCATGTCATTGGGTGGGATGGGATTGGATTGGATTTTATAATTTTTTTTTTCTCTCCATTTATCTCTCTCTCTCTCACGTTTTCCTCTCATGCCCATGGAAGCTCTCTTCTTCTTCTTCTTCACACATCTGGTTCTGGGTTCGGCGAACCCAAAACCAGACTTTCAGTCTTTTTTTTTTTTTTTGGTGTTATGATGATTTAATGTTGTTATAGGAGATGATAATGTTGATGAATTGGATTGATGATATTGATGAATTTTGTGTTGATGATGTAGAATTGTGGGAGATGATGATATTGATGAAGTGGGTTGATGAAGTTGAATTGTGAGAGATGTTTTTTGTTTTTGTTTTTGTTTGTAGATTTTTTATAAAATTAATTTTATATAATAAAAAATTAAATTAATTTATTTCAATCCAATCTCAATCTACACCAAATATGATATGGTATAATTTTTAATCCAATCCCAAGTTTTACCAGACATGGGATGGTGATTTTTCATTCCAATCCAATCCAATTCAATCCAATCCATTTTATTCCAATCCTGCGTGCCAAACGGAGCCTTACTGTAATCCCCAACAACAATTTTTTAATTTCAAACTAAACATAAATTAAAAAGCACATTTTATATAATATGATACGAACATCCCAATTCCTCTCGAATCCTCGCTGTCACATTATTATTTGATAAAATAGGCTATTATTCTAATAAACAAGAACATGCACTCCAGCAATTGGATCGCTCACAACATGTAGGAGCTAATACAAATTATCATGATAATAATCAAAAATTAGATTGGGAAAAAAGTTTAAGTATCGATAGAAAACCGTGTTTCCCAGCTTTTTGTGTACCATTTTTGAAATGGCGAGTTTTGATAAAAAGTTCCATTTCCATAAGTTGCACGGGATGGAGGGTGACTCCATCAGCTATCCAATGTTTTTTTTTTTTTTTTTTTTTCCTAAAAAGGCTCCATCAGGCTGAGAGTTAAAATATTGTATAAAAGGGTATTTTTATACTTTCAAACTGAAAGTTAAAATCACCATTAATATTTATGGTCGAGACCAAAGTTAAGGGTTTTTTTTTTTTTTTTTTTTTTTTTTTTTTTTTTTTTTTTTTCTGTTACTTTTACAAAACATGCTGGTGGGTCTAGTTTGGGTAAAACCCAAGGTGCTGCAATGCAACTTTTCTAAAAAGAAACTGAGAAGTTCACTCAAATCTTCTCTTGCTTCGGTTGTCAATAAATGACAGCATTCTCAGAGGTCATTCTCAAAATGTATACAAGCATTTTGTTCTACACCCATGACCGTGCAAGCATGTTTCATCAACATCGATTGTAGTCATGTTTTCATGAACGTTAGCAACGAAATTATTATTTTTTCAATAAATTCGTGTCAAGAATTTGAAAAAAAATATATTAATGGGTTTGTGGATATATCACGTTGTAAATTTATTCATTAAAATTTTTAAAGCAAAATTAATTAATTTTCTATGTTTATATCATAATATGCGAATTATGATACAAACAAATTAAAGACATGTCTATAATTGACAACTATAATACTGTCAATTATAATAAGTAGAGCTATTATAAATTGTCTTGTATATATCATAAGAAACTGTGTTTCATAATCTTTTGTTTACTTTTATCAAAATTAAAGAGTACGCGTATGGGAAATGAGTCACAAATCATTGTTTAGATTATACCTCATCTTCAATTAATAAAAAAAAAAAAAAAAAAAAATTGAAAAGAAACACACGTGAAATCACTATTTTAAACAAAAGTTGACATAGGTTGATAAGTTCTCCAAATGTGTACACATTCTATTTCCACATTCATCATATAAGCATGGTTCACCAATGTTAACTTTAGCTACTTCTTCAAGAATCTAGTGACAAGTCTTTTTTTATAATAATAATTATTATTTTCATAAAATCATTATAGATAACATTTTCTTTTTTGAAACTACCATAATTTGAAGTCATTTTTACTATGCATACAATTATCCATAAATTTATGAACGACTGATTGTAATTGTAAGTATTCATTTAAAAATATTATCACAATTCGGGGTTACTTAATATGGTTTTTATAGCTTGTAAACTTTTCTGTCCAGTTATTTTTAAGAACTAATTTACAATATAAACGTACCAATTATACGGTAATTACCGTATCTTGTACAGCTTTCTATCCAACTGACGTTGGACACAACTAATTGAACAACCAATCACCCTTAACGAACAGAATGATACCCATAAAATTTAGGGCACAGGGACAGACACCGTAATCATTGTGAGGACAAAAAAAAAATGCTGACCTGCAAAAGCAAACAAATAAATAATGAAAATTTTATATATATATATAAAGGATAATTCGTGTATTGCGGGTCACATGGTTAATGTATATCAACATCAGCGTAAGCAAAGGGCCGAACATGACGCCAGCCACCAACGTCAGTCACGTCAATCTCTATCTAATTTAAATTAGCGAGAGCCGAGTTGCAAGTTGCAACGCGGAACAAGCTTTGAAGATTCTCGGTTGTTGTTGCCACATCACTACTGACTTTCTTCTTTTCACTCTTCTAACTTCAAACTTCAATCAACCAATCAATCAATGCACACAAGTAAAAGCACAGACAAGAGAGAGTGTCTGTGGAGGGCCCCTTTGTGGGTTTGAATCGGTCAGAATTGGACTCGCCCTGTTCCTCTCCCCTATATTAGTGACCGGACTGGAAGCTGGTCCATTTGTGAAAAATATACAGTCAAAAAAAAAAAAATAATAAGGCTCTTTCCTTTGCTTTTCTTCTCAACATCCTCCACTCTTCTTCACAACTTCTTCGACACGGAAGCCTTTTGGTTTCACTTTTTCTTGCTTACTAAGCATTTTTGCCACCTCTCTTTCTTCAGGTTTATATTTCCCTCTCTCTGTCTCTTTTGTCAGAAAACAATACTCGAGATTTGGCGCTTTTGGTCATCTCTGCTCTCGCATTTTGGTGCGTAAATTTGTTTGATATAAACTAGCCAGCTGTGAATTGTAATCGTCTCACACTTGCAAATCTCAGTTTTTCTTTGTCTTCTTTCACTTGGTTGTTTAACATATCACTTCTTCAATTCATTGCCTTTCAGGGTCCTAAAGTTTTTCATGACATGATCTGTAATTTGCCCAATTGATAACTAGTTTCTGTGTAGCTAGTTGGCACCCCATCAAAAAGTTACAAGTATTTTTCAAGGTAGACTTGGAAAATATTAGAAATTGAGAGGCCATGGATAGAGAGCTAATGGTTCTGAAAAATGAGCTAACTCAAGGGAAGGATCTAGCAAAGCAGCTTAGAAAACATCTCAGCCCTTCTTCCTCCAATGAAACTCGAGATTATTTGATCCAAAAAATTCTGGGTTCTTATGAGAAAGCACTTTCACTGCTGAATTGTGGTGCTTCTGTGGTGGAGCCTAAGATCAACATTAGTATGTTGGAGACACCCTCTTCTTTTGCCAACATTAGTCCAAGAAGCGCATCTAATCTAGATTGTAAAGATCAATATCACAAAGATGTCTTTAAAAAGAGGTAAATTTTAAAGGCATCCACTATCTTTTGTGATATTTATTTAACTTAATTGGATGAAATAAACTATAAGATTGAATTTCGTCTAATTAGTTTCAATCTGGGTTTTTTGTTTGCATTTGTGTGTTATAGAAAGACAATGCCCCGGTGGACTGAACAAGTGAAGGCTTGCTCCCGGACAGGACTAGAAGGGCATCTTGATGATGGCTACTGCTGGAGAAAATATGGACAGAAAGATATCCTTGGAGCTAATTTTCCAAGGTGAGAGGACTTTTCTTATCTCAATTACTGTCGCTATAATTTTTTTAACTAAAAAATTTTAATTGCAGTAAAAGGTATGGCTCAAGAGCTAGTCCCACTTCGTTTGTGCCACTCATGCTCATCTAAAATTGATTTTACAAGAGCATGCAAACTGTTCTTGCAACTACAAGCAGCCTTACAAGTTGCAAAAAAATTGAAAATTCAAAGCATGTCAAGAAATTGAAGAGGAGAAAAACCCTTTTTTTAAAGCTACTTGGCTCATTAATTAGGTTACATGAATAGCATTTATATATTTTTGGCTATATTAGTACTTGAACTTATCAGGAGCACTTTTTATTTACTGTCTTGCATCCATACAAGCTCTCAGTTTAATGTCCGAGTTTCTGACGAACTTGTTATTAAATTTGTATTTAAATAGGTTCATGCATGTGTCTGACAGCTTGATCTTTAAATTTTAGTACTTATGAAATTAAGTCATATTGTCCGTTAGAACCATTTGGTAGACAATTCTTAACCAGTTGCCTTTGAAAATAAAGCCCTTGTCTGGTCCCATATACTCCCCACACAAAAGCAGATAAAAATGGAAAAATCTCTGGGCAACCACAAAATAGTGATTTTAGATTCAATAATTCTTCACTTTCTTTTTTTTTTTTTAATGGAAGGGCAAAAATCATCAAGTTGAGTGCCTTTTTGCACAATAAGCACAAATTTTGTGATGAAAACATGCGTTCACTGTTTTCAACCTTTTGGAATTTTGTTTTACTCACAAAATTCTCCTCATGTCTGATTGTATATCTTAAATTTTGTGATAATATGTTGACACGTACTCTAATCCTAGTTATTGCAATTTGCAGAGGATATTATAGGTGCACCCATCGTCACGCACAAGGTTGTTTGGCCACAAAACAAGTTCAAAGATCGGATGAGGACCCATCAATCGTTGAAGTGACCTATCAGGGGAGACACACATGTAACCAGAACTCTCATCCAGCTACCGTGGCATTAACATCAGTGTCCAAAGAGGAAAAGAATCATTATCTTCAAAAACAGGAACATGAACAAAATCCAAAACAACAAGAAGTGATGTTCAACTTTGGAGCTGGTTTCAAAGTTAAAACAGAGGACTTGGACAATAGGGAGGATATATTTCCTTCGTTTCCTTTTCCACCAACGTCAATTGAAGCTGAATATGTGGGAGAGAATATCTTCCAAGAGGCCATGATGCAAAACAATTTCATGGGCAGTTTTTCTCAGGCATTTATATCTCCTACAACATCTGAGTCCAACTATTTTCCTGTGTCTCCAAGTCACATGAACAACTTTGGATTAGGCCACGGTGTGCAAACTCCTGATTCTGATCTCACTGAGATAATCTCAGCCCCTACATCGGTCACCAATTCGCCTATTGGGGAGGAGTTTGATTTCATTAAGGTGGATTTCGACCCGAATTTCCCATTTGACAACTTGGAATTCTTCGCTTGATAAATTTTTCGTTTGTCACACCAATCCAGGATATAAAAACTGATGGCGCACTTGGTAATCCTAGCCATCATTGATGTTGTTTCCTAGAATGCTGTTAAAGAGAATTTTCTTGATCTCGTAGTTAATTCTGGAAACTGTTTGTAACTTGTTTTCAGTTCAAGGACTAGAATTCTAGGCTTTGAGTTGTAATGTTGTACCCATTGAAAATTCATAATTGTTAAGTTACATTATTAATAAAGTTTGTATATGTTGGAAAACTTAAAAAAGGTTATCTAAAACCAGCTAAAATTTTCAACGGTCAACCTACAAAATCATCCAAGAAAATACCAATCACAATTTAGAACCATAACATCGTTGATAAAATGCAGAAAAAAAAAAGAGATGGTGACAATGACGTCCATTTTCTTATTAAAAGAAAAAAAGAAAAAAAGAATGACATTCATTAGGGCCCCATAAGACTAGCAGATGGGCTTTGTTCAGGTTTTCTGCAATCAATTATCAAATTAAACCCAATAGCGGAAAATCAAACCTCTTAGGATCTATTCAAATTTATATCAAAGTGTACGGAAAAGAGCATAAACCGTACACACACTACTCACGAGAAAAATTTAATAGCCGCAGCAAATTGTCTCATCCATTATAAAGGGTAGAGCTTGCATTCTACATTGGCTGGTGAGACAGGACAATGTGGATTTATTGGATCAAAATAAGACAGCGGATTCTTAAAAACCGAAGGAAATTGAGAATTTAACAACTACATGATCATTAAGTTGTTCACAACCCAATCACCGTTTGGAGATGGGTGATCACCATTCTTCTTAGCACACTTGATGCAACCATCTAGTATCATCTTGGCATCACACTTGTACTCAAAACCCTTCTCTATTAGCTTTGTGGTGCCCCACTTGATGTCTCTCTTATGATCATTCAAGTACCTGAAACACAATTTCACTGCCCTGTTAGGACTTAAAACTTACACAAGTTACAATCAAAGAATTTTAAGATGTCTTAGAAAAGAGTTGGTTGCTCACTCTTGTTTCACACGAATTTCTGGATAGGTTTGTTGGCAGTGATTGGCCATTTCTGCCGATGAAACATAGGAGTTTGCACACAAGAATCTGCCACTGATGGAAGGTCGCTCCATGCAGAAGATATGAGCTTCACAGACATCGTCAATGTGCACAATTGGAAGTTTTCCAAGCAGTTCTTCTAAAAACCTCAGTGCTTGGTAGGTATATTCCACATTTGTAAGCGACGAAAAGAACATACTCGAACTTAAGGGAGTGTAAGATAGAAGAGTATCACCTCCCACCAGCCCTAAGGCCAGGGTAACGGTCTCCAACTCACCAATATCTGAATTGGTTCCATAGCTCAAAATCTGCTTTTCTCTCAATGTCTTTGAAACTACATATTCCTAAAACATGATTCATGTTGTTACAACATCAGCACACTAGTCCCTCACAACTTATAAGAGATTGCTTCTTTAATTATTTTTACTTGCACTATTCAGATCAAAATTACGAAATTGACACATAAACACATAAAAGCAATTTGACAATATAAAGTTTTGATCATTTAAACAAGGAATTATTTATATGCAATGCAGACCAACAGATTTGAGAAACTTACTGTCAGATTAGAAGCATATGATAGATTAAGAGGTGTCCAACATGTTTCGTCCATGATGTCCTTAAATCCGGAATTATCCTCCAGAAGTGGTGATGCAGAAACAACACTGGCAGTGTTGATTAATCGCTTCACTCCTGATCGAACACCAGACATAGCAATGCTCTTTGCGGCAGCAACTGAGGCTTCAGTCCTATTATCAAACTGGTTTTTCATAAAAGTCAATCTTAATTAGACTGAAATTATGCATTAGAAAGAAGATAAATTCAAGAAGCAAACCTGATAGCCCTCGGTGCGTAGCAATGGGGTGGCAAAATGAAAAACAAAGTCACAGCCTTGGATTGTAGGGACAAACTTATTAGGCTCATAAATGTCAGCTTCAAACAACACTAGTCTTGTGTCAGCATCATGAAGGCTCTTTAGAAGGCCAATTTTGGATTGATCATCTGCAATTGACATTCATTAAAGATCCTCAATAGAGAAGGAAAAGAAATAATAGAGCTAGAGACAGAGAGTTCTGAGAGAGCAAGAGAGAAAATACCCAAGTTCCTCAATGTTGCATGGACAGCGTATCCTTTCTATAAAAGCTTCTTGACAAGCCAGGAGCCAACGTAACCTGCACCTCCTGTCACACATACCTTACACTCGCTCTTTTTCATGGCGAATCTATTTGTTCTTCACTCCTGCCTCAACAAGCAGCTTCTATGGAAGATTTAGGAGGCCAATATTTCATCATAAATCAGTTAACCTCAAATTTAAACTTACTGCATTAATTTTGGAAGTAATTGGAAAACACCCCCTGAGGTATACTAAAAAACACAAACAGAAATATATTTATTCTTTTATTACATCAAATTTTCATTTTATTAGTCAATTTATGATAAAATTAGTCAAACTTATATGTTTCAAAGTACTTCCATAGTTTATTTTAATTTTTTTTTAATTTTAAAATTATAGATTATTAAAAAGGAATTTAAAAATAATTAAGAATAAAAAAAATCTCTACTATTCTTTACATGATGATGATAAAGATTAATTTAAAAATTAAAATTAAAAAATTATTATAAAAGAACAAAATTTTATAAATAAAAATGAATTAAAAATAATAATATTTTAACATAAAAAGGTCTCCTCCACCCATCATGATGGTAGAGATTAACTTAAAAATAAAAATTAAAAAAATTGTTATAAAAAATAAAAATTTTAAAAAATGAAAAAAGAATTTAAAAAATAATAATTTTCTTTTAGAAAAAGAGATTTACACCGGACGATGGGGATCGAATTGAAAAATGGTGAGATTGTATGAAAAAACAATAAAACTTAAAAAAAAAATTATTGAAAAAAAAAAAAGAAAAATAATAAAAACACAAACAATGAGATTGAAGATCTACGTTTTGAACTTAGTTCTTCAAATCTTCAATTGCTTCAGCTTGAAGATCAGCTTCAAAATCTAGATCCCTTTTCAGATCGAAAACAAGCAGTGTTCTTCTTCTCCATTCTTCATCAACAAACACCTCTCTCTCATCAACTTCTTCTCCGTTCTTCTCGTCAACATCAATAAACTAGATCCCCTTATTTTCCATTCTTTGTTCTTCTTCAATTTCTTCTTCATTCGTCAAACCCAAAAGCCGTGTTCATTCGGCACCTCTCTCTCTCAATTTCAGTTTAAAACCAGTTCGAAGCTTCAACTTCAAACTGAGGCGACCCATTAACCAAAAAATTTAGACCCAGGCAACCCATCAACAAAAACTTCAAACTTGAGTTTCAACTTCGAAACGACCTAGGTTAACTTGGGTTTGTTGATGAAATCGAACATGAACCGTTCATCATCATCAAGTGAAGATGAACAATTGCGATTGAAGACGAATCATTCATCTAGTTTGAAGATGAACCCAGATGATTGAAGATGAAGATCTTCATCTTTAAGATCTGGTTGAAGATGTCATCTTCAATCTTCATCTGGTTGAGTCAACCAGATGAAACTTTTTTTTTGTTTTTAAATTTTTCTTTGTTATCTTCATCTAGTTGAAGATGAAGAATCAGAGGAAATTTTTTCCATTTTTCCTTTTTTTTTTTTAAATGATTTTAAAGATTTTTCAAAAAATTACACTAAAGTACCTTAACATATCACATTATTATATCAATGGTGTGAGTTTATCGTTAATTACAAGTAAATACCCTACCGTTAGTTGACTTAGTCAAACTTAACAGTTTGACAACATTTTTAGAATGAAATGACACAAGTGCCCTTATCATCTCTGTTCTCCTTCTTCTCTTCTGCTTCTTATTCTGGGTTTCCGTGTTCATCACTCTTCTCCCTCTACTTCTTCTCTTCTTCTTCTTCTTCTTGTTCATCATCATCTTCTTATGAGCATCTGGGTTTGAACCCAGATTCGACTGGTTCACAGTTATGAACCCATCAAACCATCACGAAATCCCTATCATCCTGAATCATGCATCCTCCTCATTACCCACACAATCACCAAAAATACAAAAGTTTCGAACCTACTTTTTTCGAACCCAAAATCCCTGAAAAACCTAGTCATCCCGATCGACTTGCCACCATAATCACCCTCAAATCAATATAGCACCCAAACAGCCAACTATCACACCACCAGTAACCAACCATTACCAACCAACCACCACCACGCAAAAAAAGGAAAAAAAAACAAGAACAGAAGTTGAAACCCAGTTTCTGGGTTCGAATGGAACCCAGAGAAGAAGAAGAGCAGAAAAAGAAGAAGAAGAAGAAGACGAGCAGAAGAAGAAAAAGAAGAAGAAGATGAGCAAAAGAAGAAGAAAAAACAAGAAGAAGAAGTAGAGCGAGAGAGATTTTGTTTTTTAGAGAGAGAGAAACATTTTGTTTAAATAATATCCCAAATATTATTTTATATATTAAAAGACCAATTTACCCTTGAGATGTTAATTTTACCGTTAATTGATCGTTAGTCAAATTAGATCAAAGGTACTTATGTGTAATTTAGATAAAACTGGTATCATGACTGTAATAATTCGATAGGTCCGAGTACTTTAGTGTAATTTACCCAAGATTTTTTTCTCTTATATATATATATATATATTTAAATATTGTTGATGGAATTGGACGGATCTCATCCAATGCTCCACCATCCTTTTTCATTTTTTTTTTAAATTTTTTTTAAAATGCTATTGGTTGGATCTCCACCATTAATAAGAATGAAAAACCAAGGAACAGATAAATTAACTTAAGAGAGCTAAACAAGCTAATTACTCTCCACACCTTCCAAGAAAAGAAAATATAGTGTCGGCTTGTTGTGTAGCGTAATATTAAATTTTCCATATTTTTCATTCAAATCTATATCTAAATAATATGTTATATGATTTATTAATATCATATAAATCATGAGATGATATGAATATTAATGTGATATTAACTACACATTTCATTTAGGTACAAATTAAAAAAAAAAAAAAAAAAATTGAGAAGCTGCTCTATCTTATATATTCGGATACGGCCCCAAAATTTGCATATGCAGTGTTCTTGCCATATTCGGATACAACCCCAAGAATTTGCATGTGCGGTGTCCTTACCATAGTCGGACATAACCCAAAAAATTTGCATGCACAGTGTTCTAATCGTAATCGGAGGTCCGAATCGAAAATTATATCCAATAACTGGCCTATATACTGGTGACACTTAAAGGTGACAATCCAGGTTGATGGGTCAGGTTGGGCACGACATGATTATTTTTGACATGACACGATTAATAAATGAGTTGAACCCCTTCGACACGAACATGATACGATAATAAACGAATCAACACGAAAACGACAAGTTAACCTGTTTATTTACAGATTGTTTATTGACCCATTTAGTTGACCTGTTTAATTGATCCATTTAACTAACTCGTTTAATTGACTCGTTTATCAATTTAACCATATTTAATACATTTAAATTTTAATTCACATCTAATAAAAAATAAATTAAAATACATAAATACAATCTAAAACCTAAAAATACAATCATCCACAAATACAATCCAAAACCTAAAAATATAATCATCCACAAATACAATTCAAAACATAAAAATAAATCCAAAACATAAAAACACAAACATCCACACAAATGAGTATAAGAAGATGAAGAAAAGATGGAAACGCAGAGAGGAGATGCAGCGCGGCGGAAATGAGACGCGGTGCGACAGAGAGGAAACATGGCTACCATGAAAAAAAGGAGAAGAAGGAGAAGAAAGGACCTATGTGCTGACGTCGACGTGTGGACGGTGGACGGCGAACAGCATGTGAGCAGATCTGCTCAAGCTCGGCTGTTGCTCATGGAGAAACTAGAAAATGCGATTACCACGAGAAGAAGGAGAAGAAGAAGAAGAAGAAGAAGAAGAGATCTATGTGCTGAAGTTGACGTGTGGCAGATCTACTCCAGCTCGGTTGCTGCTCATGGAGAAATAAGAAAACAAAAAAGACTCAAATGAAATGAGAATGTTAGAGTTTTCACTTTTGAAGAATATATATATATATATATATATGTATATACACATAGTATTATTAAATTTATATTAATACCCCATTAATATAAAATTACTATTTTATCCTCGTTAAATGAGTCAATCCGTGACATGATAAAAGCAACATAAACCCGACAAGATTATTAAACAGATTAGACAGGTTGATCCGTTAATTTATCCAACCCGTTCATGCTCAATCCCAACCTGTAATATTTGTGTCGGATTCGTATCGACTCGTTATGTCGGGTTTCAAATTACCACCTCTAATGACACTTGCTTTTGAAGTATTCATCATCACATTGACTACATAAAAAATAGGGATATTATGAAAAACCCCCTTGAAAAGCAAAATAATCGAAATTTACCCCCCATTTTCATTTTATTAGGTAAACCGCCCTCTACTATTTAAAAAAAAGAAGAAGAAGAAGAAGAAGAAGAAGAAGCAAAATAATCGAAATTTACCCCCCATTTTCATTTTATTAGGTAAACCGCCCTCTACTATTTAAATAAAAAAAAAAAAAAAAGAAGAAGAAGAAGAAGAAGAAGACGAGCAGAAAAAGAGCAAAAGAAGAAGAATCGAACCCTGAGAAGAACAAGAGCAGAAGAAGAAGAAGAAGAAGAAGAAGAAGATGAGCAAAAGAAGAAGAAGAAAGAAGAAGAAGAAGAAGAAGAAGACGAGCAGAAGAAGAGCAAAAGAAGAAGAATCGAACCCTGAGAAGAAGAAGAGCAGAAGCAGAAGAAGAAGAAGAGAGAGTGGAAAGAGAGAGAGATTTTGTGTGAAGAAATTTTTTTTTTTAAATCTTTTATTTTTTATTTAATATTTTAATTAAGTAATAATTTAAAGAACATTTTAGTCATTTCATAAGTTTAAAGGGTATAAGAGGAATTTTATAGGATATGGTAAGGGTATTTTGGTCATTTCACTATTTCGGATGGAAAATGTTAAATTTTGGACGAAAAGTTAACGGTAGGGGGCGGTTCACCTAATAAAATAAAAATGGGGGGTAAATTTTGATTATTTTACTTTTCAGGGGGTTTTCATAATATCCCTAAAAAATATACTAAAAGGCTGAAAATGCAATTGCCACTACATACTCGACAAACAGCATTTTCAACTACAACACTGAAACAAACCAAAATATTTTCGAAAAAAAGAAACGAACCAAAATACAACAGATAGTTCGGTTCATATCTTTTTTTTAACCGGTGAAATTCCGAGAATCTGAAAATTAAATTGTTTAGGCTTAGCATTATGATCAGTGAGCTAACATATAATTTCTGCCTAATAAGTTGATCAGTAACAAATTCTCCTCAATTTTGATGGTTTTCATATAAAAATATACGAATTCACATCATACGAAAAAAAAAAAAAAAAAAGATGGCTGCTCTTCCATAGAATATTTTATTTAAAATATCAAAATATATAATTGAATATGTATATAATATTATATTAGATTAGACTACTTTAATTTCATTAAATAGAAAAAGTCTTGATTTATTTCCGTTGTTATAAAAAACAAAGATTTATAAGATATTAAGTATAATGGGTTTGGGAATGGGCGTTTGACTAAATGGTAAATTAGGACCAACTTGACCAAGGTTATGAGTTGTACTCTCACGTGCACGCGCATATATATTATATATAGTTATTCTATCATCAATATCTACCTCCTATATATATAGTAATTTTAACATCAATACTTACCTCTTAATTTTTTTAAAACTAGGATTAAACAATCTCAATCATAGATTAGAGAAGACAAAAATAAAACTAAATAATTATACTACATTGAAGTTATATTATATTATATGAGTAATGCTAGACTTGCTAAATATTTTTTCCAAATCTATATCTAAATAATATGACATGTGAGTTATCAATATTTTATTAATTATTACATCATCTCATAATTTACAAGATCTTAATAACTCACATGTCACATTATTTGAACATAAATTTGGAGTAACTATTTGAAAAACCTATCATTACTCATATTATATAGGTATATAATGAAACTGTCCACAAAAAGAGTTAAAACTACTTCACTGAACATATTTTTTCAGTTTACGCACAATGATGGACAACACAAAATAAGATTAATAGCCACAAAAAAATATTCTAATCCATTTAAATGATGGAGATTTGAAAGAGTCCACGTATTGGCTGCCAAGACAGAGCAATAAGAATTTATTGTACTCACAATGGATCATGAGACAGCATACTTCATACAACGGAAACTGAGGAATTATTAAATTAACATCAGAATTGATTACCGTTGGAAGTCATGACGTTAGTCACGTTGGGGGACTGTTCTTGGCACACAGAGGAGTTTGATTTCATTAAGGTGGATTTCGACTCGAATTTCCCGTTTGACAACTTGGAATTCGTCGCTTGATAAATTTTTTCGCTCTATCACATTAATCCAGGGGATAAAAACTGATGGTGCACTTAACAATTATGAAATTTAACTAGGTACAACCACGTTGGAAAACTAAAAGAATGTTCAATAAGACCAGCCAAAATTGTCAACAATCAAGCTGCAAATGGGCTTGGTACAGGTTTTCTGCATTCAATTATCAAATTAAACCCAACTGTGAAAAATCAAACCTGTCAGGATCGATTCGAATTCCGATCAAAGTATACGGAAAAGATCATAAACTGTACATACAGCACTCATGAGAAAAATTTAATAGCTGCAGCAAAATTGTCTCATCCATGATAAAGGGTACAGCTTGCATCCTACATTAGCTGCTAAGGCAGGACAATGTGGATTTATTGGATCAAAATAAGACAGCGGATTCTTAAAAACCAAAGGAAATTGAGAATTTAACAACTAATGATCATAACTCAATTACTGTTTGGCGATGGGAGATCACCATTTTTTTTAGCACAATTGATGCAATCATCTAGTATCATCTTGGCATCATACTTGTACTCAAAACCCTTCTCTATTAGCTTTGTGGCGCCCCACTTGATGTCTCTCTTAGGATCATTCAAGTACCTGAAACACAATTTCACTGCCCTGTTAGGACCTAAAACTTACAAGTTACAATCACAGAATTTTAAGATGTCTTAGAAAAGAGTTGGCTGCTCACTCTTGTTTCACATGAATTTCTGGATAGTTTTGTTGGTAGTAATTGGCCATTTCTGCTGATGAAACGTAGGAGTTTGCACACAAGAATCTGCCACTGATGGAAGGTCGCTCCATGCAGAAGATATGAGCTTCACAGACATCGACAATGTGCACAATTGGAAGTTTTCCAAGCAGTTCTTCTAAAAACCTCAGTGCTTGGTAGGTATATTCCACATTTGTAAGCGACGAAAAGAACATACTCGAACTTAAGGGTGTGTAAGATAGAAGAGTATCACCTCCCACCAGCCCTAAGGCCAGGGTAATGGTCTCCAACTCACCAATATCTGAATTGGTTCCATAGCTCAAAATCTGCTTTTCTGTCAATGTCTTTGAAACTACATATTCCTTAAACATGATACATGGTGTTACAACATCAGCACACTAGTCTCTCACAACTTATAAGAGATTGCTTCTTTAATTAATTTTACTTGCACTATTCAGATCAAAATTACGAAATTAACACATAAACGCATAAAAAACAATTTGACAATATAAAGTTTTGATCATTTAAACAAGAAATTATTTATATGCAATGCAGACCAACAGATTTGAGAAACTTACTGTCAGATTAGAATTAGAGTAAGCATATGATAGATTAAGAGGTGTCCAACATGTTTCGTCCATGATGTCCTTAAATCCAGAACCATCCTCCAGAAGTGGTGATGCAGAAACAGCACTGGCAGTGTAGATTAATCGCTTCACTCCTGATCGAACACAAGACCCGGCAATGCTCTTTGCAGCAGCAATTGAGGCTTCAGTCCTATTATCAAACTGTTTTTTCATAAAAATCAAATCTTAATTAGACTGAAATTATGCATTAGAAAGAAAATAGATTCAAGAAGCAAACCTGATAGCCCTCAGTGTGTAGCCATGGGGTGGCAACATGAAAAACGAATTCACAGCCTTGGATTGCAAGGACAAACTTATTGGGCTCATAAATGTCAGCTTCAAACAACACTAGTCTTCTGTCAGCATCAGGAAGGCTCTTTAGAAGGCCAACTTTGGATTGATCATCTGCAATTCACATTCATTAGAGATCCTCCATAGAGAAGGAAAAGAGAGCAATAGAGTTATAGACAGAGAGTTCTGATAGAAAGAGAAAGAAACTACCCAAGTTCCTCAACGTTGCATGGACAGTGTATCCTTTCCCTAAAAGCTTCTTGACAAGCCAAGAGCCAATGTAACCTGCACCTCCTGTCACACATACTTTACTCTTCTCCATTGCAAATCTATTTGTTTTTAACTCCTGGCTCAGCAACAATCTCTAAAGGAAGAGTTAGGAGGCCAATATTTCATCATAAACCAATTAACCTCAAATTTAAATTTAATGCATTAATTTTGTTGGCAAGTTGACGTTAAGTTTTTGTCACTAATAGGAATAAAAAACCAGGAACAGAGAAATTAACTAAAAAAGTTAAACAAATTAATTACTCACCACACCTTCCAAGAAAAGAAAAATATATTGCCATTTAATATGATTTTTTCAGTTAACGTACAGCGATCGACAGCACAAGATAAGATTCAGTACACCACACATGACACAAATTTAATAGCCACAGAAAAGTAATCTAATCCATTTGAAGAATAGAGAATTGAAAGACTCCACGTATTGGCAGCCACGACAGAGCAATGAGGATTTATTGGACCCAATATGGAACATGAGACAGCATACTGAAATTCAGGAATTATGAAATCAACATCAGAATTGATTACTGGTCGTTTGTTTTTTTGTCTGAAGACTGAATAATACTGCTGAATATGGAAGACTGAATAGTGACTGAAACCTGAAATCTAAATAATATGTTTATTTATTTTTTTTTACATCTGAATGTATAGTAATTTTGTTTGTTTTTTAAAGTTAAAATTGTCTGAAAACTAGTAATTTGACATTTATATCCTTTACTATTAGTTGTTATGTAACTTTATTTAATATAATACAAACAATTATAATAAATTATTGAGCAAAAGCTAAAACACTTTTATGCATATATTAATAATATTTTTATTCATAATTAAAATATGATTAATTATTATAGTAAAGTATTTTTTTTAAAAAAATTATATATATAAATAAATTATTATAGTAAAGTAAATTAAATAAAAATAAATAAAACGGTATTAAGTTGAATTACTATTGTTATATATTTAAATAAAAATAATATTGAAAGAAATATAATTAAAATGAATATGTATAATGTAAAATCATGTCAAATTTGGAAATATGTTTGTTGAAGTATTAAAAGAAATTTTATAATGTAAAACTAGAACAAACTAGGAAATTTATTATTTTGGGAAGGATAAAATTGGAACAATAAATTTATAAAATCATCAAGTGATTTGGTATTAAGTGAAAAGTCAAAAAATGTAGTTTTTTTATTTTCAGTGGTTTTGGGGTGGTTTTAAGTGGTTTGACCACTTAAAAAAACAAACAAAAACCACTTAATTAGCCTAATTAAGCACCATTAAGTGTTAAGTGCAAACAACAAACGACCCTAATGCAATCATCTAATATCATATTTTTATCATATTTGTACACAAAACCCTTCTCTACTAGCTTTGTGGCACTCCACTTAATTTCCCTTTTCGGTCCATCCAGGTACCCGTGACACGCATACATTTCACTGCCCTATTAGAGAATTTGCTTACAATTACAGAATTTCAGGATATCTCAGAAAAAGGTTCGGCTACTCTATTCACTCTTGTTTCACATGAAATTTCGAGAAATTTTGCTGGTAGCAATTGGTAATTTCTGACAGACCCCTTTCCCTAGGCGATCTGTCGGTACCCTACGGTAACCCTTCAGCTAGCTCTTGCGCTTAACTAAAGGATCCCCGCAGAGCTAAGCTGTGTTTTTTTCTGAAACCTTTTCAAAAACAGCGGAAACAAGGGAAAATTTTTCCTTTTTATTTCAAACATTTGTAAAAATTTGGACAGCATCCCACCTGTTTTTCGGACTTTACCACCCTACAAATTATAAAATTTAATACTTTTAAAATATTATAAATCATTTCCCTCAAACTACAAAGCCCCAGACTCTCATTTTTCATCACAACCACAACCACAATTTCACATTTCAATTTATAAACTCATTATTAATAAAATCATATGTCATGCATCAATTTACTTCAAAAACACAATTTAAATCCACAAAAATGATATTTACAAAACTACGTGGATATAATAAAATATATACAACATCTTTTAAAGTTAACAAAAGTAAAAGTTGGTAATCACATCAGCACTATAGCCGCAGCTGTCTAGTATCGTCTTGGGGTAATCCGCAGCTATGATACATGTATCTGGGGAGGTTTATTTAAAAATACAGAAAACGTTTGATGAGCTTTGAAAGCCCAATGAGTGTCATACAATATATTTGAAACCATGTTTTTATAAAAATCTCCCTAAAACAGTTTTAATAATTTAAATCAAATCCAATTATTTAAAATTTAATTTCATGCATTAATATTATAAAACATATGTTGTACGGTTTTTAATTTCATAAACGGATCTACTATGGTTACGAGGTTTTTATTCTAAAACCATTTTTCTTTTTATGAAACTAATTGGTCCGACTCCGCTCGTAGGTGTCTTGCCAACCAGCCTCTTTCATTATTATAAAAATGGATATGGTCCAACTCTGCTTGAAGGTGTCCTGCCAACCAATCCGGCTCCCGTTAACTTATAGTGACCTGTGCCATATGACGCCCTAGTATAGAGCAGGATCCTGAATCGCTCTCTATTCGGTTCATGTAGCGGAATCCTGCATCGCTACAGAGCGAAACTCTATCTCGCTCGAGTAAGTTAGCTAATAATATACCCTTTACGTGCATTGGACTAATCTCTCGGACTTCTGACTGACACGACTCCTTGCGAGTACCTCCCGCGGTTAGTATAGTTAGTGACATATTAGTACTATTAACTGTATCAATGCACGCTTCAGGTATTCAACCTAGAACGATATTATTCTAATACTCTTTGGATAAGCATAAGTTTTATTTTTCACTTTTTTTTTAAAAAAAAAATAAAAAACTCAAATCCATTTTATATAATTCAAAATGGAAAATCATCGTTTTAACGAAATTACAAAAACTATATTATCTGTTACCATACAATTTATCATTTAAATCATATTTCGATTTTACCAAAACATTCAAACATGCATGAAATATTCATTTCTAAACTAAATCAACACAAAACTCATTGAAAATCATTTGGACACTCACCTTAGCTAAATATCACTTCCGAATAGCTCTTCGAAAGGCTCCAAAATGCTCTCTATCGTGCTTTCCTTACTCCACCGGCTTACTCGTCACCTACATAACATATATATTTATATAAAATTTACGTTCGCATCAACTTCTGGAAACTCGAAATAACTAAAATTACACAATTGCCCCTAAGTGACCCTTTTTTAGGCCCAACCCTCCATTTTTTGTTCCTAAATTTAATCTTCGACTTTTAATAATCTCAATGCACCTAATTAAACTCTTTAAAGTCATCCAAACACTTAACGGACGCATTATGGGTCAATTTACGAAATTACCCTTCAAACTAATTTAGGTGTGATTTGGTTTCTCTCTAAATCTTTGATATTTTCTTAGTTTCCTAAGCTCCCTATCAACATCAATTCACTTATTTTTCAACTCATATTTACTCAAAACTAACTAACAAACAAATCGAAATAAAATCCATTTCGAATCAACTTAATCACCAACAAAATCATCAATTTCAAGAGTAAACAAGTCACCTCTTTTTCCCTTGTGAAATCACTCTATTTCTCTTCGCTTTGACTTCGTTTTGAGGTTGATTTTGGGGTGGTTTTGGAATGATTTTGGTGACAGATCTGGTGCAAAAATGGATAGGTTTTTGGTTGGATCTTCTTATCTTTCTCCTCTCTTCCTCTCTCTCTCTCTCCCCTTTGGCTTCACTGCGATTTGCCACTGGTTTCATTGCCGATCTGCTACCTGTTCGCCCGTGTGGAGAGCTGGTTTGGCCTCGGTTCAGCTCGGTCTTGGTGTGGTTGGCGTTGGACGGTTCGGCTGGAGCAGCTCGTCAGCATCATCTCACGTGGTTGGCGGTAAGTTCTGCAGGTCGGTGCGCGCACGGTCAGCTTCGGGTCTGGTTCGCTCGGTCGTCGGCTTCGGTTCGTGGCGTCTTCGCTGCTACTCGGCAACGGTCTGCTCAGCGGCTAGTCTACGATAACTTGAGATGGTTCTGCATGCGGGTTGGATGCGCGACGGCGACAGTGAAGTCTGGTCGGTCGGGCATCGGTCGCAACTTCTTCTTCTTCTTCTCCTTCTTCTCTTTTGTTTTTGGCGAGTTGACTTGGTCTGACTTTGATTTTTGTGAGTCAACTTTTTGGCTTCTAATTTCCTCCACAATCAATTCTAAAAATGACGGTCATGTCCTGAGAAAATATCGATATCCTTCCTTAGCTTTTAACTCAATTTTACTTTGACCACAAAAATCAAATCTTATCTTCAATTTAGTCCCTTATCACATTAATTAATTTCTTGATTTCGTTCATCATTTTATCTTTCCATTTAATCTCCAATCGAGTCGAAATTGATTTCTATGGATTCCCTATAACCTTAAGCACTTCAACGGACCATTTAGGGTATCTAATAATTATTTAGTGACTATTTCTGGGAAATCCAAAAAATTAAAATAGAGGGTTTACAATTTCTGCTACTGAAACATAGCTGCTTGCACACAGGAATCTACCATTGATCGAAGGTTGCTCCATACAGAAAATATGAGCTTCACAGGCATCATCAACGTGCACAATTGGAACTTTTCCGACCAATTCCTCCAGATACCTCAGAGATGTTTGCGTATCTTCATTGTTTGTAAGTTCAGAAATGAATACAACCATGCTTCCAGGTGTGTAAGATAGAAGAGTATCACCGCCCATGAGGCCTAGGGCTAGGGATACCACCTCCAATCCACCAGTACCATCTACCTTTGTTGCATAGCTCAAGCACTCTTTTTCTGTTAGTGTCTTTGATTCTGCATAATCCTATATGATGATCATTATAGGGGAAAAAAAAAAATCATAGTTAGTATTGTAAGTATGAAAAAATTTTCACATAGTAAATATATTGCTATAACTTGGGAGTTAGGATAACTATTGTGGACAATTAGAAACTTACTCTTAAATAAGAATTAGAGTAAGCAAATGAAAGATTGAGAGGTATCCAACATGTTTCATCTATGTAGTCCTTAAATCCGGAACCATCTTCCATGAGTGGTGATGCAGAAATCACAGTGCCAGTGTAGATTAGTCGCCTCACTGTTTCTGATCGAACACAAGACATTGATATGCTCTTTGCAGCAGCAATTGTGGCTTCAGTTGTGTTGTTGAACTATTATTTAATCAAAACAAATTGTATTAGACAGAAATCGTAGTATTATCATGACAAATCTACCTATAATTAAAGAAAAGGAAGTCAAGACTTAAAAGAGAGACAGGCCTGATAGCCCTCAGTGTGTAGCGATGGAGTGGCAACATGGAAAACAAAGTCACAGCCTTGGATTGCAGGACCAAACTTAACAGGATCGTATATGTCAGCTTCAAACAACAAAAGTCTCGTGTCCGCACCATTAAAGCTCTTTAGAAAATCGACTTTACATCGATCACCTGCAGTTCTCCATGGTCAGAGATAAGACAAGGAAAGTGAGAGCTAGAAACTAGAAACTAGAGAGAAAAAGAGAGATACCCAAGTTCCTCAAAGTTGCATGAACAGTGTATCCTTTCTCTAAAAGTTTTTTGACAAGCCAAGAGCCTATATAACCTGCACCACCTGTAACACATACTCTACGCTTGCTCTTCTCCATAGCAAATCCACTACTCTCCAGCTTCGAAAACAATTCTACTGATGAAGATCAGAGAGGCCAAAATTTCTCCCTAAACGCTAATTAATATCAAAATGAAATTAACTTTAGTGTGTTACGTTTGTTGGAATGATGTAGATTTGGCCATATATAATAAGAACAGGAAGAGACTATTTTATTATTAAAAAAAAAAAAAAAAGAAGTTAGCAACCATAAGGGGACCTCCCATTTATCACCATCCAAGAAGACACATATTTAAATACATATCTCAATGAATATCAATTAAAAAAAAAAAAATTATATTAAGTTGTTGGAAAGGCCGCAACCCCCACAACCAGTCAGTTACGGTGATAATCCTAGATGATCATATTTGCCCCTATAGGTTGAAGTAATAGTCAAAACAAACTATTAATTTAAAAAATAGTTAAAAACCTTTTATTATTTAATTAAATAGATAAATATCTCTCATACATTAAAGAATCGTTAAGAGAACTACTATGGTTCAAAAACAATATTAAAAGAATCTCACGATCTTTTTTGTGATTATATATAACAAAATTATATGAGAGGTAAAGTAAGATTTCTATAATTAAATAAGGGAACTCAGGGATTATCCCTATATATGTAATCTAGCCGGCCCAAAAAATCTCTATTGCCTCTGCACTGCCTAGGCTGCAATCAGTAATTTTCAAGTTATGTAGGAGGCAGTGAACCGACTTCAGCCCCGTTGCAAAATTAAATTCGTTAGATTCCAAAAATGAACTTTCAAGACATCATTATCAGTAATTATATATAACAAGTTAAAAATTTTTATCAAAAACTATTTGCAAGCATTACAATGTATTCAGCTATATGTTTCATTCAATGAACAGCAAGTTCTATTATAAGTGAGAGAAGATATAACTCAAGTGTTAACACTAATTATTCGCTTTACTAAATATTCTCCAAATGCTGAGAACACTCTCCTAAAGAAAATGTCTCCTAGGAGACAATTATCATTCTCTGCGAATATTCTTCTAAGACAAATTAATGTCAAGAAAATTTATCTAAGAAGCCAAAATTCACTAATTAGAAGGCAAAAGTCTTGGAAGAAACTTGAGCTTAAAGAAGACCTATCAAGAAAATGCGTGCGGGTTTGGACAAGCACCCAACACTACTTTCAGATAGAAACTATCAGGAGAAGAGTGAAACATTCGTAGCTATTTAAATTTTGTTTCCCAATTGTGCATATCCTTTATATATTACGAATTAGATGAAATTTTTTTATATCCGTACCAAATGAATTGGTAACATAGAGAACTCATCTAATCTAATAATGTCAGAGAAAACTTCATTTTAGTCCTTGAGGTTTTGAAAAATATCAATTTTTTAAATCTCTTTTGGAAACAACTCTTTTTATCCCTAATTATTTCAAAACTCTTCATAAAAATCAAAACCGTCAGTTAATTGATAGTCAATGGTTATAGATAGTTTGAATAGTCAACGTAAAATGATCTTTTCGTATAAAAGACTAAAATTGTAACACATGGATGACTAGGATTTTAAATAAATAAAAAATAAACAATTTTAAAAACTTATTAATTAGTTAATTAAATTAAAAAATATGGAAGATCTCTGCAGTCCATCTTAGAGATAAATAGTGGAGATTACAATTAATTATGAAAAATATAATTTAAAAAAAAAAAAAAAAAAAAAAAAAAAAAAAAAAAGTGGATTCAAACATCTAGGTTTGAATCTAGAATGTTTTTCAAAACAATTTATTTTTTTCTTTAAAAAAATTTAAAAAAAAAAAAAAAAAAAAAAAAAAAAAAAAAAACACCCAACAAAATTCATCTTTAACCGTGGCCCTCCAAATTAATCTGGATGAAATACACTCAGCGACCTCAAACATCAATCCAACAAACATCTATCAAACCCTAACATCAACCCAAAATAACCCCAATATCAAATACCAACCCCAAACAACCAAAACATCAACCCCAAATATCAAATACCAACCCCAAACAATCACAAACATCAACCCCAAACATCAAATACCAACCCAAAACCCCAAACATCTTTCTCTTGCCACCATTGTCTTCATTTTCATCCCCAAATTCTTCATTTTTTTTTCTACTGATGTTGTAGTCTGGGTTCTAAGTTTGATCAAACTTAGAATCAGATTTTTGTGCTCCATCACCTAGAACTTAAGGGTTTTGGGTGATAAAACTCATAACCATCTGGTTTTGGGTTTGATCGAACCCAGAACTAATTTCTAAAATCTATCACCCAGAACTTCAAGTTATGGGTTCCATTGAACCCAAACTTTAGGGTTCTAGGTGATGGAACCCAGAACCAAGGGTTTTGGGTGATTGAACCTAGAACACCCAGAACCCTTTGGTTCTGGGCTCCATCGAATCCAGAACTATCACCCAGAACTTAACTCACCCAAAACCCTTAAGTTCTGGGTTCGATGGTTTTAGGTTCAATGGAACCCATAATCAAAGCTTTAGTTTTGGTTTCATCGAACCCAGAACTTGAGGTTGGAGGATAGAAAGAGGAGATGAAGAAGAAGAAGAAGATATGAGAGATTGAAGGGACGAAGAAGAAGAAAAAGAAGAATGGAAAGAAGAATAGTTTCTGAAGAAAGAGGATGAGGGAGAGAGAAAGTTTTTGGTGGTTTGTTGATGATAGTGATTATTATTTTATTATTATTAATTATTTTTCTTTTCTAATTAAGCAAAAAACTTTTAATTATATATATATTTATTTATTTTAATATTTTTATTTAACTAGAGGTAAAATGATAATTTAATATATTATAACCTAGAGGAGGGGCAAATGAGTCATTTTTCTTTTTCCTTCTATTTGATTGTTGGTTGATTGACGGTTTTAACTTTTTTGAAGAGTTTTCAAAAAATTAGGGATGAAAAGAATTGTTTCTAAAAAGTTTTAAAAACTTAATATTTTTTAAAATCTCAAGGACTAAATAAAGTTTTCCTATAATATTATAAGTTCAAATTGTTGCACTGCAACTACTATTTAAAACAAAAATAAAATCATTTTATCATGAACCCCTCTTATATACATCCTTTTAAAGGTGTGTCCTTTACACTCATTGTAACACAACTACATCATTCTTTATTCATTGGTGTCTTACTTTTTTGACATTTTCGATTTTTACTTTTATGCTTTATTTTTCTTCCTTTAAAACAAAAGGGATTAGACTTATTCCTCTATGCTAACTTAATAGTTGAAATGTTGACATTGATGCCACCCTATGTAGTATAGGTTATTCTTGAATATGTGTAAAGAAAACTTTTACCATTGAGCTCATTCCTCTATGCTAACTTAACTTGAGGGTTCTGGGTGAGGGAACCCAGAACTAGATGGTTCCAAGTGTCATAGAACCCAGAACCATCTAGTTCTGGGTTCGATGGAACTCAGAACTATCTGGTTCTGGGTTCAATGGAACTTAAAACCTGAGATTCTGAGTTATGAAACCCAGAAATCTAGTTCTGGGTTCAAACCCAGAACCCTCTAAACCTAGGAGGTTGGTTTTGGTTTCGAACTTAAAACCCAGACTATAACAACAACAAGAAAAAAAAAAAAAAAAAAAAAAAAAAGTGAAGACTTTGGGGATGAATATGAAGTTGATAATGGCGAGAAAAAAATGTTTAGGGTTTGGGGTTGAGAGTTGGTATTTGTTGTTTGGGGTTGATGTTTGTGGTTGATGTTAGAGTCTAATGGATGTTTGTTTGATTTATGTTTGAGATTGTTGTGTATTTTAATCAGATCAATTTAGAGAGGTATGACGAAATATGAATTTACTGGGTATTTTTTTGTTTTATTTTTTTTATTTTGTTTTAAAAACAAGTTGTTTTGGAGAAGATTTGGATTCAGATGCTTGAATCTAGTTATTTTTCTTTTAAAGTCTTTTATATTTTTTTTTTTTATAATTCCATATTTATTAGTTTTAATTATTTATTAGTTTTAATTAACTAATTAATTAATTTTTTTATTTTTATTTTTTTTAAATCATAACCGTCCACGTGTCACATTCTTAGTGGTTTACACGAAAAGACCATCTTACCCTTCTTGTTTAAACTATTTGTAACCATTAACTAACAGTTGACTTACAGATTTAACTTTTTTGAAGAATTTTGAAAAAGTTAGGGATGAAAAAAGTTATTTCCAAAAGTGTTTTAAAAAATTGATATTTTTCGAAACCTCAAGGACTAAAATGAAGTTTCCCCTTAAAAAATTCAGATTACCATAAGATGCCAGCAGTATTAATTCAACTGCAGTTTGAATGTGTATGTACTTAGAAATCCATCACATTTACATTTGATTGTTGATGTGCTTAAAATGTTGGGTACATTACAGTTTTGAAAAAAAAAATTGTTGGGTACATTTTGTACTTTCTAGTGTCTCATTTTAAAGATTATTTTAATGTAACCTAACATGAATCTGATCGTACTAGACTTTGACAGGCCCAACACTTAATCATCTCAAAACCCAAATTCCTATTGCTTAAATTTTGGCCCACGGTCAATTTATTTATTTTTTTTTAGGAATTCAAACTTTGAACTTCAGTATTAATTGAGGCACCACGACTACGTTATAAGGTGGAAATTTTGCAACATATGAACCAATTTAAAAAACATTAATTTGTTTTCAATTCATGAAGTGGACATTGCATTTAAAGTCTAGTCTAAACTATGATGTTCAAAGAGGCTGGAGTTTCAAGAGGGGTAGAAGAAGAATATGTGGATAAGGGCCTTAAAAAAGTGGTGAAAAAGTTGAAAAAGGCACAATAATTAATCACAACTTTTGACCCACGAGAACATTGAGATAATCATATCGTTTTGATTACCTCGCTAACACAAATAATAAAATTATCAAAAAGAAAAATGAAAAAAAAAAAGAGGAAAAAAGGTGGTGTATATTTATCTTCTAGATGAAATGATTGAAGTAATTTCTCCAGCTAAATCAATCATGTTCCATTTGACGGCTCTCTCAAAAATGATTGAAGCAACTTTTTTCTCATTTGTTAGAGTTCACTTTTTTTTTTAAATGGTTGAGAGAGAGGTGAGAGGTAATTGCAGTCCTCTTGTAGATACCAAATAACTTTTGATTTGTAGACAAAATAAACAAGGTGTAGGGGACTTTTTAATGGATTTGTTGAGAATTTAGAAGATATATTTATAGGCCAGCTGGGTGTCACTGGATGGGTTAGGTAATCGATCTTAATTTTAAGATGTCCTGTCGAATTTTTCAATGGGAATCTTGAAGATGTAATGGAGCCACCAGGAATATGATTATATTATATCTACGATTATGGATCGTATTTCTTGTAGCTTCTTGGAATATATCCTTTTTTATTCTGCTACAGTGATAAAGTAGTAATGTTACCGTTTTATTATTCTCAAAATTCAGTGGATATATCGGTACTTCAACAGTCTAGCTAGCAATTGACAGTATTCAATTAAAGACGCTTTATTATCTTTTTAAATGAAAACTTTTTAGCGTGGTTAAATGAATTTTTTAATAATCTTGACCAAGGGTAATTTTATATTGGGCAAATTTTATGTAGTTTCTAAAGTTTCAAAAAATATGAGGTTTTTAAAACTCTTTTAAAAATAGTTCTTTTCATCCCTAATTTTTTTAAAATTTTTTAAAATAATCTAAAATCATCAGTCAACTGACGGTCAATATTAATAGAATGAGTAGAAAAGTATTTTTATTGTCGATGGTTTTTAGTTTCACGTAAATTACCGAATTATCTTAATAAGATAATAAATTTATAAATTAAATTATCTAAAACGTCTTTAAATTTAAGTTGTTAAATATAGCATAAAGTCACTATTGACCATTAGTTGACTAACGGTTTGGACTTTTTTAAAGAGTTTTGAAAAACTTAAAGATGAAAATAACTATTTCCAAAAGAGCTTTATAAACTTGATATTTTTCGAAATCTTGAAGGCTAAAATGAAATTTTTCCTTTTATATTCAATTTATAATTCAAAATGAATTTTCAACCAATCTAGATTTTCTTCCCGACTTATATATGTTCATATTAAACATTGAAAGGTGAAATAATCACAACATTCTACACTGTAATGGTAGGTTAGACAATTATGATTAAATAATTTTTTTAGTTGATTGGAAAAGTTTGAAACATCTAGAAGATGTGTCCACTGTATTGAGTACACTAGGAAACAACTTAGAATCGTGTGTTTACTATCAATCAAACTCTCTCTCCCCACGTCGCCATCAAATTTGAACAAAATATGTTGGGTGGACCTGAACTATAAATCTAACTATTATAGTTAGATCATTTTTTACGAATTTAAACATTTAAATTTAGTAGTAGTTAACATGATATCAGAGTTTGAAAGTCTATAGTTTAAACTTTTTCTTTCTTTTTTATCTTGAATTCTTATCACAGATGTTATAACGATAAAGGGCGTTTAGCATACGTTCGATATTTGTTATATGTCCATATTACACGTAATAAAGTATGTCACGTGTTAACCTCAAGTCTATAATACACGTGAGGGGACATATCACTTGTCAACTTCAAGTCTTATATACTATAGCTTATATAAGTTTTTGAACTCTTTTTGATCTTCAGCTTTTAGATTTTTTTCTATTAGCTTAAACTTTTGGATCCGATGGTAACTAACATGACCTTTTTGTCTATATTATTATGACTTTAGAAGTAAAAATGAAATAGAATTAATTAAATTTTTTATTTGAAGTATAAGTACAACTGTCAAGCCTTATAGATGCTGACTCTATGGAACAATTCGAGACACAACACTAATTAAACTCTACTTCCTTATTAGTACGGAGAGAGAGATCCTATACTGAGTGAAAAAATCTAGCTCTCCAACTAGAGGGATCTTATGTAATTTACCCTCTTATAGAGATCCACTATTGATGTACTCAGTACTCGAATCTATGATGTTTTTGTGAGAAAAGTGATGTAGGTGATATGGCCATCACACCGCAACACTTTTGAGTGAATTAATTAGATATTTTATTATGACCTTTAATAACAAAAATGAAGATAGTATATTTAGAAATGAATTCAAATGAAAATGAAGATAGTATATCTAGAAACGAATTCAAATGAAAAATAAGACAGGTAGAATATAACTTATTGAAATAGTAAAATTTCTCTTTTAATTATAATTTTATACAAATATTCTTCGTATGTAATTTAAGAATGAAAGATTAGTGATTACAACATAAAATAGATTACAAAGAAGCAAAAGTAAAAGATAGTTTTCATATAATAAGATGCATGATATATGTCAGTTGTAATAGTATGATGTGATAAAACTCACAATTGGAGATTCATGGCACATGTTGCTGCAACTAGAATTTTTCACGTGAATCGATAAGGACACAAGGAACGTGCCTCACTTTACTTTGAATGATGGGTCCACATTTGCAAAAAGGCTAGTGATGATGCTAAGCTTAGGTAAGCATTTCGTGTGATTGTGAAGAGAGAACATTCTGCGCTTTGTAACACAATTGCCATCATAAGAGAGCGTCATCAAACTTCTAGGATCTGACCCCTTGCCTAATAAAATCAATAATTTTGCATTTACAAGTAATTATCGGAATGTGATCAGGCTTATCTTGGACTTCTCTCTTTTGTGGCGCTTAATTTAGTAGAAAATATCTAAATAAATAGATGTTGGTGGTACGAAATCTTATACTATACATGCACATGAATTTTCAGAATCTGTCGGCGAACAATTGGGAGTGATAAATTATGTATATGTGATCTCAGAAAATTTGGGTGCTCAACCATTTTCTGTCCTTCACATATTCTTTTCGGCTATTGATATTTTAACAAATTTAATATCTGTATTTCGTGGACTGGACTTATCGAGATGTCAATGCCACCCACCTACTTTTCTATTATAACCTCAGTGCCCATCGCTTCATGTCTTTGTTGTGATAAAATTTCTTAGGTTATTGGGTCCACTCTTTTTGCGCTAATTTTGAATGTTCCTCCGTATGCATTGCATATGAGGATGGACTCTCTGATTCAAACTACACCATTTAATAGCAACCAAAAAAGGAAGAGGAAAAACACAGTACCAAGATTCTGACTCTTATTGTAATGTGAAACTCGTTTACATATATATATATATATATATATTGAAATCACGAATATTATACAAACAAACCGTCTAGAAGATAGATATGGAGAATTTAAACTAATAAAGAAAAAGAAACAAAATAAGAAAACAAAAAAAAAAAAATTAATATTACAAAGAAAAAGAAAATTAGTAAATGGCTTTTATTATTAAAAAAAAAAAAAAAACCTAACTTCTTCAATTTTTGCTGTTCAACTTTTGAGCTACCACAGCGAGATTCTTTGTTGAAGAACCATCTTCACTCAACGCCTTAGTCGCCGCATCCTTCAAGTCTTTCATGCGATTGCGGACTCTTTTCCCTTTCTCACCTTCCATTAGACCCTTAACAACTCTAGCAATTTCTTCTCTACCCACCAACCCATTTTCACTTGGTTTTGGTCTCAAAGCCAATTTGATGTCTTCCGTGAGCATGGCAGCGTTCATTTTTTGCTCCGCATAAAGTGGCCAAGCTATCAACGGCACCCCATTCACGACACTTTCAAGAACCGAGTTCCAACCACAGTGAGTGAGGAACCCACCAGTGGAGCCGTGGCTCAGCACTTGTGCTTGTGGTGCCCATGATGGTACCACTAGACCCCGCCCCTTGGTCCTCTCCAAGAACCCTTTTGGTAGAAAATCAAAAGGGTCATTACTACTATGGACAGTGAAAAAGCTAGAGCTAGCAGTGTCATTTGGGCTTCTCACCACCCACAAGAATCGTTGCTCACTCATCTCCAACCCTAGGGCCAACTCCGTTATCTGGTTAAAAGAGAGGGTCCCACCGCTACCAAAAGACACAAAAAGCACGGAGCTGTGTGGCTGATCATCCAACCATTTTAAACACTCGTCGCCATCTGCTTTTGCACCACCCATCTTCACGAGTGGTCCGACTGGATAAACTGGTGGTCTACCTGGCGCTTGCTTTTGCAGGCACTTTAAAGCTCCTCCTTCCAACTCCACGAAGCTATTTACCATAATGCCCTCAGCCAACCTGTACCTCTTTGCATGGTGATAAACCCACTTGTATGCCTCGTCCTTTCGGTCTTGTAGCGGGTCCAGTAGCTCACTACCGTGGATCGGCACGCACCCGGGTATCCTCACCGGCTCCGTCATGTCTCTGTACTCGCATGAAACCGTTTTATCAAGCTCTTCTAGATAAAGAAACAGCGACAAAGCCATGGCTGTGGATGGATAAAAAACGTACGGTGACACGTTGAATTCTTTGGCAACATCGAACCCGTCAGTGGCAAAAAGATCGACGACCAAGGCCACAATTCTAGTTTTAGCTACCAAAGACTTCATGACGTCTCGTATAGAAGGAATAGAGCGTGCCACAGTGAGAGCAATTATGGTTTCTATCTTTGTATCTTCAGGGAGGTCTTTCAAGTCCACCGGAGGAAGAAAAACGTAGTCTATGGCCGCAGGGAGAGAATCCAGAGTCGATTTTTGGGCCTTAGAAGGCGGCCCATCGGTTGGTATCACGAAGGTGACATTAAAGTCATGTTGGTGAACGAGTCGCTTGGCGAACTCAATGAGTGGGATGAGGTGACCCATCCCTGGACTCGGTAGAATAGCTACATGGGGGGTCTTTTTTTGCGACACGTCCATGGTTGCAGGCACTGGTAGGCTTAGATAGCTTTTTTTGGGTTGCAATTTGATAGATAGTAGGTGTGGAGGTAATAGGAGAAGATATGTGGTGGTTTATATAGAGACTAAATCAAATTAAAGACTGTATTACTAAACTCTCGTGAATATTTTATATATATATATATACATGGGAAAAATAACGGGAGGTGTATGTTTTGTTTGTAGTGTAGAGCGGGGTCGATTGAAGTTTGTTTATTTATTGGCGATTGGAGAGTCGCATTTGGCTGATTTCAAAATTAGTGGATTGTTTGATTTTTATCCAAGAACGTGTGGATGGTGATGAGATGGGAAAGGGGCATTTCTAGAGGAGAAGAAGAGTCAACAATAATATAACATGTGGTGGTGGTGATGTCAGTTCCAACGTAAGGCTTATGTTAGCAAACCTTTGTTGCCGCTCTCATGTTTATTTGGATTCCTTGGCGCTGCCTCATTTTATCCAAATTTACCAATGCCCAACTGTCAACCAAGCACTCATAAGTGCAAATGATTCTAAAAATTATCATTGGAATCTTATCGTTGCGACGTCCCTGTCCTAACAACGTAGTTAGGAGGATGTAATCAATTACAAATTCATTATAATTTAAAATATTTTAAATATTTGAATGTAATCTATAAAATCTAAATATATTCAATTTATATTTGTATAGAATTCAATCAAATCCAGGTGTATTCAATTTAAATTGATATAAAATTTAATGAAATCTAACTATATTCAATTTAGATTTATATGAAATCCAATAAAATTTAGGTATATTAAAATCCAGGTTGTTCAATTTATATTTATATGAAATCAAATGAAAATCCATTGGAAAATTTCCTTGACTGGCGTTGTCCTAACAACGTAGTTATAGGGATGTAATCAATTAAAAATTCATTAGAATTTAAAACATTTTAAATGTTTGGATGTAATCTATAAAATTTAGATATATTTAATTTAGATTTGTATAGGATTCAATCAAATCCATGTGTATTCAATTTAAATTGGTATAAAATTCAATGAAACATAATTGTATTCAATTTAGATTTATATGGAATATAATGAAATTTAGGTATATTAAAATTCAGATTGTTTAATTTAGATTTATATAGAATCAAATGAAAATCCATTGAAAAATTTCCTTGACCGGCAAGTTTATGCTAGGATTGTGCTATTTTCTTAATTTGTACAAATCCGGAATCTAAAATTCGTAAAAAAAATATGTTTATATTTTTGAAGTAAAAATGTATTCGATAATGTAATTAAAAACTAAACGAATACATGTACTCAACTGAATTCACAAAGTCAACGCATTTCTTGTATGTACCTAGAGATTTACATTTAAATTTTATATGGAAGGTTTTCTTTTCTAAAACTGTAAGTTTTCTTAAAATATTTCCATGTTATATTATCTTTCGTATTTTTCTAAATCACTTTGATAGTTGGATTATTTTAAAAGTAGCATTTAGGGTTTGGGGTTAATTTTTTCTCCTTTTTTTTTTTTCAGTTTTTTCCTACAAAGATAAATTTGTCAAAAAACTATCACGGAGATTTTTACGCTTTTAAAGAGGAGGACGTTAATGACATTCCATTTCTAGGGGCTTTTGTAAAGAACGTCCGTATTTATACCATTTTCGGGTTCAAGTTTGATAGCTGTTTGCTGGCATGAATTTATCAAATATCATACACGCCTAAGACACCATCTTGATCGTTTTTTTTGTCACTTTTCCAAGACTTCAATATACATACATACATACATACATATATATATATATATATTATTGGTAGTAATTTATATTTTGATAGACATAATACACTCTTAGATACCTTTTTTAATGTGATTTGTCCAAATAATTAATTTGTACACATCAAGAATTTAAAATTGGAAGTTTATATTTTTGAGGTAAAAATGTATTTGTTAATGTATTAAAAAATTAAACAAATACATGTACTCAACTGAATTTACAAAGTCAATGCATTTCTACCTAGAGATTTACATTTACATTTTATAAGAAAGGTTTTCTTTACTAAAACTGTAAGATTTCTTAAAATATTCTAAATCCATATTATATTTTCTTTCCTATTTTCCTAAATCAATTTGATAGTTGGATTTTTTTTAAGGTAGCATTTAGGTTTTCGGGTTAATTTTTTCTCCTTTTTTTTTAATTTTTTCCCTACAAAAATACATTTGTAAAAAAATTGTCACGGAGATTTTTATCCTTTGAAAGAGGAGGATGTAAATGATATTCCATTTAGGTAAAGATAGTCCGTGTTTATGCCATTTTCGGTAGTTTGATAGTTGTTTGCCGACATGAATTTATTAGATATGGTACTCACATAAGACACCATTTTGATCATTTTCTTGTCACTTTTCCAAGACTTCTCTTTATACATACATGCATACATGCATATACATATACATACATATATATGGGAAAATCCTAAAAAAACCTCTGACTTTTGATTGATTATCCATTTTTTCTCACATGATTTCGTTTTTATCTAAAACATTGCTTAACTTTAAAATAAACACCCAAAATCTCCTCTACAGTAGTATGAAAAGACAATAATATCTTTGACGGTAATAAATTCCGTGAGGTGAATATAGTTGATCGTTTGACTTTAAGGGGAAAAATGAAAATGCGAATAAAATTAATTAAAATATGAAAAATCAAAGTAAATCATATTAAATATAAAAATATAAAAAATAAAGATATTCTTATATAAAATTAAAAAAATAAAAAAACATTGAATAAAAAAAAAAAAAAACCATTTCAGTCACTCAAGTCTCTTTCTATTAGTCTCTCTCATATCTATGGTGGCCGACTGCTCTCTTCTCTTTCTACGATGACCGATTCATCTCCTTTTTGCCTCTATCTTCAGTCATTGAGTGTTGGGTTTGACGTTGTCACTTATCCCTCTCTCTCTCTCTCTCTCTCTCTCTCTCTCTCTCTCACTATTGCTCAATCTCTCTCTCTCTCTCCTCTTTATGGTGACCGGTGAGTGCTGAGTTCGGCGTGGTGATGGTCTCCACCATTGGAGACCCAGTCGGTGAAGACCATTGGAGACAGTGGGGTTTTTTTTTTTTTTATTTATTGGGTTTTTTGTTTTATGATGTTTGCTGATGATTGTGTGAGATTGATGTTTTATGATTATGAGAGATTGATGATTAGAAGAAATGTGGGAGGTTGAAGATGATGATAATGGAGTTCGTGACTGTGGAGATCCAATTTGGATCTCCATTTTTTTTTAGTTTTATTTATTTATTTAGTATGTTTTTATTTTTGAAAATATCATATCTAAGGGTAGTTAAGTCTTTTTATATTTTGCACATATCAGATCCATTTTTATGTTAACAAAATGATAGGATGAGGTATTTCGGATAAAATCAAAATCATATGAGGGAAAATGGACAATCTGACAAAAGTCAGGTTGTTTTTTGAGATTTTCCTTATATTATATATATATATATATATATATATTATTAGTAATAATTTATATTTTGATAGACATAATACACACGTAGATACGTTGTCTAATGTGATTTTTTCAAATACTTAATTTGTACACATCAAGAATTCAAAATTGGAAAAAAAAATTTAAGTCGATATTTTTTAGGTAAAAATGTATTTGTTAATGTATTAAAAAACTAAACACATATATGAACATATATCTATATATATATATATTATTGGTAGTAATTTATATTTTGATAAGCGTACTCTTGGATATGTTTTCCAATGTGATTTGTCCAAATACTTACATTGTCATATGCAACTATGTACTTCATTCTTGTTTTCTCCCTCACAAGGCTCCATTTTTATTTGTCCAAACTCAATTGCTGCGTCATCTATGGTTTGATCCCGTTTCCGACCTTCGAAAATACTGCGTCATCTATTGTTTGATACCGTTTCCGGCCTTCGAAACTAAGCTGTCTGTACTCGTCAATATATCATTTAAATTCCCATGTTTCAAGAAAAAACTTCTGTCAGAGAATGCGTGCCACATCGCTCAAGCTCAACATATGGAATGGGACATATGAGAAAGCTTCTGTTTGGAAGAACAAATAAGGTATGTCATCAGTCTGCCATCGCTAATGAATATATTTCAGCAGCTCTCTGTGGCAGTCCCTAGCCCCCAGAAAATTTGAAAAAAAAAATATATATATACATATTTTTTTTTTTTTGGGGAAAAATCATTTTAGTACCTAACTTCTTGAAAATGATTAAATTTTTAACTATATTTTTTAAAAAGACAAAATGAACCTTAACTTTTCAGAAAAATATCAAATTAGTCATTCTCATTAGTCAATTAATAGTCAAACTTAACTGATATCATAATGGATGGGGTAAAATTGACATTTCCAATCATGATGCAAGATGATGACATGTGTAAGTGAGATGAAATGAGAAAAAAAATGAAAATTAAAAATAAAATGACTTTGATTTAAAAACAAAGTCACTGTTTACCCACACCACTCTCAACAACACCCCACCCCGTTTCAAAGCCCACACCTCATCCCGTTTCAGGGGCCCACACTTATTCACCGACTACCGACCCTCGACCACTACTATCACCGTCCGACGGTCAACCATTTGCAGTCGTCCAACCTGTTCAACAACCTACACCCTTTCGTTCACCCACTGTCAACCCGAACTCGTTCCGCCGTTGTCAACCCGCACCCCGTTCGTCCACTGTCAACCAGTACCTCGGACACCGTTCGGTCTACTTCTTGAGCGACGGTGATTGTCTTCATTAACTCATGTGAGTCCGTTAGGGTTTTTAGATCATAAATTTTGGTCTGTTGGGTTTTTTTCTTTCAATTTTTTTGTGGGTTTTGCTAAGAAATTCCATATGAAAATGTGATTATTGATTTTAGTGCTTTTTCATTCAATGTCAAAACATCATGCATCCAACATTACAAGTCATTTCTTATATATGAATATCATCCCCATGCATATACTAATTATGCCATAAATATGTGTATATGAAGTATATAATATTACTGAAGAAAATTAATAGATGCAGCAAAAATATTAAACAAATGGAGCAAAAGCAAAAGCTGTAAAAATATTACACTGATGGAGCAAAAATTAGTTTAAAAGAAAAAACAAAGAAAGAAAAGAAAAGAAGGAGCAAAAATTAGGGGCTGGAGCAGAAACTTAAAAAAAAAAAAAGAAAACCCGAAAATGAAAAGCTGGAGCCTGAAGCAGAAACTAAAAAAATATATAATAATAATAAAAATAATAAAATCACATTTTCATTAAAAGATTTAAGAAAAATTTTACTATGAGGGTAATATGATAATTTCACAATAAATGAATATACATCAAGACTCTCAGACCAAGTTGAGCATGCACAAAAATTGTCTAAGGGTAAAAATATAATTTTATGGAAATTATATAAAAGCTTTTCAAGGTTATTTTGGTAATTATATATTATTATAATATTTAGCTTTAGTTGGGGGTATAATGGTCTTTCTATTTGTTTTAATTGAGTGTAAGGTTAAATTAGTCTTTTAACATTTTCTATTAGATTTGGTTGTTAGTTGACTATTGGAAGAGACTGATTTGACACTTTTTTGAAAAGTTAATGTTCATTTTATCTTTTTAAAAAATATAATTAAAAATTTAATCATTTCCAAAAAATTCGAGACTAAAATGATTTTTCTCCTATATTTTTATAAAAAGTAAAATATGCTTGACCCCTTTAGATTGCTCTAAAAATTAACTTGGCACTTCTTTCAAAAAAAAAAAATAACTTGGCACTCAATTACGGCCATCTCATTTCTCCTCCGTCTGTGCCTATGATAATTTTTTAAAGTTGTTAATTTGATTATGTTCTTTTTTTTTTTTTTTTTTTGATCACTTGATTATGTTAACAATACGTAACAAAAGTACAATGTTTCTGTGCGAATTAATTAAATAATTATTTCCTCGGAACGGCCCCATGAACTTGTTGTACCTTCGGCAATAAATTAAGTTCAAGCAAAGTTGGGGTACGTAACTATTACTGTCTTGCATGAACGATTCAACAATAAATGGCATGTCAGTCAATAATGATGGCGTTATGATGATAACTTGAGGTAATATTAGATTAACAGTTATGTTAGTTGTTACTAACTCATCAAATAATCCATTTTGTGATATAATAATGACATTAACTTGATTTAGGTCGAAATTGCATATTGCAATGCTATTGAAAGAGCAAAAAGAAAAAAAACATCTGTTTTATATATGTTAAATCCAAATGGATAATTTTCAGAATGTAGACAATTAAATAATTATATGCGAAAAACTCTTGCTTTAATTAATTATCTTATTTTTAACAAGTTTATATTCATCTATTCTATTAGTTTGTTGGAGAAAGTAAAAACTCAACATTAAACATATCAATCCTATGTTGTTAAAGAAATACACTTATAATTTTTGTTATTCTATCACTATCGATGATGATATATAATTCACAAAAACAATATAAACGGATTACTACCTCTTCCAGAACAATGCTGTCATAATTGAAGTGGCCGGTAATGGTTAATGAATTATTTACAAGCTCTAGTTCCATAGTATATGCTGTCTGCATCTAATTTTAATAAACTAATTATTTTTATTCATTGCCATTTGTTTTATCTTTGATGTAGAAACAGAATATACGCATCCGGACCTTTTCAATGCAATTTATTTAATATCTAAAATTGTAAAATTCATATAAAAGTGTTTGATTGTTGTTTACTCCCCAACAATCTACCTCTTTCAATTGCCCAAACGCTGATGTCGTCCGATCATGATTGGTTGTTTTGGCCCTACTTATCAACATTTAAAATTTTTTTATGTTAATTTCATGAAAATCAAATTGAATACATAGAAACCAATAACAAAACTCAGAATATATCATGCATCATTACTCAGAACCAGCATATAATAACATGGTTAGGCTCCGATTGAGAGAAAAATGTTATAATAACCTTGAAACCGCTCAAATTTGATAGAACAGAAATTAGTATTCAAAAGGTCTAAAAAGATTTAAGATCCAAATATTTATATTTGGAAATGTTATGAATTGTGCTCAATTAAATAATTGCTGGACTAAATTTTATTATTTATGAGTTAGACCCAATAATTTAAAATATTAAGTCGAGCCCAATTGTGGTTTAAGGAAAAAATTACATAATGCACCCACATAGTCTACTAAGTGACCGAACATTTTATCGTTAGGTTGACTCTAAATGCATCCGAACATGGGGATTGGGCTCCTGGTGGTTCTATCAGAACAGTTGCTACTGGCGGTGGTGGAAAAGCTACTGGCACTGGTAGGGGTAACTCGGGGGTCAGATCGATCCTCAGCCATTGGAAAGAAAGGCACGGGTGCTAGAAAATCTACCAAGACGGATTATGCTAATGGTGATGATGAAGATGGAAAGTCAAAGAGGCCACAAGATGAAGGACCTGATCAAGACTTGGTTGTAATGCTTGAGAGGGATGTCTTGGAAACCACTGCTGAAGTGCGGTGGGACTGAAGCAAAAAGACTTCTAGAGGAAGTTGTTGTCCTTCCTTTGTGGATGCCCGAATATTTTCAGGGAGTTAGGAGACAATGGAAAGGTGTTCTTATTTTTGGTCCTCTTGGAACTGGAAAGACGCTTTTGGCCAAAGCAGTTGCTATTGAGTGTTTTAACGTATCTACCGATGGGTGCGGCTAAAGCAGTCGCTACTGAATGTGGCATTGGTTTGGATTGGCATGGAAATGAATGCGCACATATATGCTTGATGTGGATGCTTGGATTATGTTATATGTTGCGATTGTACATGGATGTTTTTATCTTATATGCATTGGATTTAGATAAAATCATTATGTATGATAGAATATTGAAATAATTATGTTGTTTATGTTTATATATATGAGATTCATGCTTATTAATAAACAATTTTAAATGATTGACATTATTTGGGATTTCGAATACTCCCTACTGGGTTTGGTAGCTCACCCCATGTTTCTCCTCACGTTATAGTAACTGTTGTTCCATGATCATTTTGCGGGCTAAAGGTTTTGGTGTCACTATTGTGTAGGCGGATAACTAAATATATGTAAATCTTCACTTTTGATGTAGTAATAAAAGATTGCAATTACGTATGTATCATTAATTTATTTAGCCTTAAAGAATTAATATCGTAAAATATGGAGTATTTGATGTATCATGTGACGTATATGTGATAGCTGAAACTAGGTGAAAATAATTTGAAAAAATGATGTCTCTATTTGTATTGGATTTTGTCATAATTTTCTTTTGGAGTGTCTAAATATAAGTGAAATATATTTTTGGGAAACTCTAGAGATAGGGAAACTCTGTCAAGTTGTTTTATAAGAATGAATTTCATTAAAAATATGAATTACAAAGTGGAGAAATCCCAATTTACCTACATTTTCATTTAATTTTAATATTTTATTCACATATGCATACTCGAAACGTGATAAACATACACAGGCACCGCTTGATTTTGGACCAACGTTTTTAAGTTTTATGTCATTAATGTATGTATCATGGATTAATTGATTAACGCTATATATTGATATTATATGCATGTTTTATCTATCTTTTCTTAAACAGTAAGGGATGGAATTGTACAATAGTGTTTCCGTTCCATTTATAGAGCTATATGACTTTGCTTATTATTTAGTATTCAAGTTAGATTTTTGTAAATGAACGATAAATTTGTAATATAATTAAACATATAAAAAACTTTAAATATTGAATAAGAAAAGAAAGGTATATGTGCCTACTGCTTGATTTTGGACCAATTATATTTCGTTTGATTCCTCTCTTTCCTTGACATTTAGTACAGTAAATTGGATGTTGCAAAAATTAAATAGGTAACAACGTACAATGTGTATATTCGAACCACATAATTAATTTGTTTTCCGAACCCTAAGCAACAACTTGCACCTTTGGCCCAAAATTATGTTGAAGGAAGTTGGTCGGGCAATGGACAATTTATGAATGATTAAACAATCATAAAATGGCAAGTCAGACAACAATGACGATGTTATGACGATAACATGATGTAAAAATGTTAGATTAAAACAATCGTGATTGTGGTTGGGCCTTCATCAAATAATGTTGACTTGTAATAATATAACGACAACAACGGTATGGGTAATGATAAGATGTACTATCTCTATTTGGATTATGAAATTAAGAGGAAATGTCATCATCCGCCGTAACCTATTTTTTCTTTTACCGTAGTTAATTCATTAAGGTCTTATTTGTTAGATACGATGAGACTGAGTTTAGATAAATTTTTTATCCAATCCTATGTTTGGTCTAATCAAATACCTTTCAATAAATTATCCCAATTTTTTCCAACAGCACTTTTAATATACTTCAGTGGGTTAAATGAAACCCACGCAAATAGGTGGGTTAATTTTATCCCACCGCCCTGCCTGTTTTCTCTCCTCTAGCTCCACCGTCGTCGTTGTCATCGCTGTCGGCGCTTGCTTTTACCGATCATTCTCTTTCTTCTCCGATTGAATCGTCCGATTGTCGCTTTCATCTCCAGTCGTCTTTTTCTTCTCTATTCTTCTCTTTGTTTTCTCTCTCTTCCATCGCCGACGAAATCGAGATCTAATTGATTACCAATTGAGTTTTGCATCTTTTCTATCATCGTTCCAAGGCATCGATGCCTCTGTCATCTGCATCGTTCGTCCCGTCGCTAGAAGCGATGTGGGTTTTGAATGGGTTTGGTGTGGGATGGGTGATGAGAGAGGGAGGAAGGTGATGGTGTGCGGCTGGAAACAGTGGAGGAAATGAAAATATATTTTCAAATATCTAAAAATTTTCATTTCAAGTTTTAACAAATTTCATTTAAATCCTATCCTATCATAGTGTCATCAAACATAAGATAACAATTAAATTAATTCAATCTCATCTCATTCAATCCAATCAAATTCAATCTCATATAAATAATTCAGTCCTATCTCGCGTAACAAACAGAGCCCAACGAAACGAAAGATAATTTTAATTGGGATTGTAATATTTTTTTGAAGCAATTGGGATTGTAACATTATCAGAGAGAAAATCATTAGATAAACATCCAATTAATTAAATTGAATACAACAATTTTTAATGAATTATTTAAAAAATTAGTAGAGTACTGCAATTACTGTATCGGTGATGTAGAATAATTATTTGACATCCCCCTTTGCTCCGCATAAAAGCAGTCAAGCTATTGGCAGAACACGCCAGCACCCCATTCACGACGCTCCAGCCACAGTGAGTGCGGAAACCTCCGGTGAAGCTGTGGCTCAGTACTTGTGCCTGTGGTGCCCAAGTTGGTGCCACTAGACCCCGCCCCTTGGTCCGCTCCAAGAAAGCCTTTAGGTAGAATATCAAACGGGTCATTATAGTGAAATAGTTAGCATTAGCAGCTTGTCATTTGGGCTTCTCACAGCCCATAAAAATATATAAGCACCCATCTCCAACCCAAAAGCTGTCTCATTTATTCCTAAGTAGTTCAGTCATGTCTCCGTACTCACATAAACCTTTTGATCAAGCTTTTCCGGATAATGAAACAGATACGAAACCTGCAGGGCTGTGGATGGAAAGAACAAGTATGGTGACACGTCAAATTCTTGAGCAACATCAAACAAATCCACGCGTAGAAGATCAACCACCAGGGCCGCCAGCTTTATATCGGCTACTAATGAATTCAACACTTGAGGAAAGAGAACGAGAGACATTGAGAGCAATCGAGGTTTCCATTCTCGTATCCTCAGGTAGGACTTTGAAATCAATTGGAGGTAGAAAAGTGTATATTGTTAATGGCAATAATGACAGAGTCAAGAGTGGATTTCTGGGATTTAAATTATGGAGGTCCATCGGTAGGGATGCTGAAGGTGATTGGAAAGTTGTGGTAGTGAACGACTCGCTTAGCGAATTCAGTGAGTGGGACGAGATCATGACCCGTCCCTGGACTCCGTACTATAGCTACATGGGAGGCATTGTACTTTGTGCTTCTTCCATGGTAGATACTAGATAGGCTAGTTTTTGGTTCTGATTTGCTTATTATATAGCTGTGAAGCAACACAAGATACGGCAGGCTTATTGTTGAGCAGCAAAGCAAAACTAAGGGAGAGAGTTTTCATTGCAATACGTCTCCCGTTGTGCTTGTGATCATTGCGATCACATTACAACACATATTTATGACACACTGAGTGATACTAAAGGGTATTGTTCCACCTAAATCCTAATTCATCCACACAACAAAAAAGTCATAAAAAATATGTATATATTTTTATTTTTATTTTTTATTTTTTTGTCATAGAAAATGATTTGGACGCTCAATTGTCGATCTTTCTTTCTTTCTTTTAAAGCATATAAGCATATTTATTTATTAACCATCATTTTTTTATCCAATTACCAACACAATCTTAATATAAAATGAATTTGTTCTTGATAATTCTTATATAATTACAAGGAATTTTATGAGTTATGCTAATTAGTATTCCGGCCCATCACAAATAACTTGTATAATCCATCACTCTAAAATTTTATGAGTGCATGTACAAGTTTGAACCTTATATATATAGCGTTGAATTCAATTAGGCTATGCAATTAGAATTGTTATGGTGTAAGAATTTGCCTAAACCAAAACTATGTATAGCACCCTCAACTCCTGGACAACTATGTAGCTCTTGTGGTCTTGGCTATCATCAGCGTTCAATTAGTAGATTAAACAATTTCTTTCTGTACATCGATTTGCACAATTAATCGATCAATTAGTTGTCACACATATATTCTAATTATTATTTGATTAGATGTAACAAGCAAAAAGAAAGACATACTTGCCAGTTTGCTGCCGTAGCATCACCATCAGTATGCAAAGAGAAATGGAATCTTAATTTATCTTAAATAACAAGAAGAAACCAAAACAATCACAAGAAGCAGAGTATTTGAAGCAACAGAGGAATTGGACAATAGAGAGGATATGTATTTCCTTCATTTCCTTTCCCCCAGACAGCGATTGAAGCTGAACACGTGGAAGAATGATATTGAATAAATTTTCATAATTTGATGGAAAAAGATATAAAAATAAGAAATAATGCCACTTATATAAACTAATTAATTCTTGCCTATATTGTTCGCTAACTAATTATTAGATAACAAGAGTTCTAATAATTAAGATGTTCACACCAAGAGAAAATGCATGAAAAAAAAGGTAATTGACAAATTAAGAAATCTATATATAATTAATTTTTATTGATAATAGATCAGTACTTAGTTAATAAAAGGAGAAAAAAGAAAAAAGAGAAATTGTGCAGTTTATTCTACTGCCTAATCATTTGGTTTTTCAACCGCCGAGCAAACACAGCGAGTGCCTTAGTGGAAGACCCATCTTCACTCAGCACCTTTGCCGCTGCATCCTTCAAGCAGTTCATTCGATTGCGAATCAATTGTCCTTCTTCTCCTTCCATTAGATCCTTAACAATTCTTGCGATTTCATCTCTTCCCACTAGTCCATTTTCGTTAGCCTTTGGTCTCAATGCCACTTTGATATCCTCAGTGAGCACCACAGCGTTCATCTTTTGCTCCGCATAAAGTGGCCAAGCTATTAATGGCACCCCATTCACCACACTCTCGAGAGTCGAGTTCCAGCCACAGTGAGTCAGGAACCCTCCAGTGGAGCTGTGGCTCAGCACTTGTGCCTGTGGTGCCCAAGATGGCACCACTAGACCCTGACCCTCGGTCCTCTCCAAAAACCCTTTTGGTAGAAAATCAAAAGGATCACTTTGACTTTGGGCAGTAAAATACGTGGCATTAGCTGCCTCGTCATTTGGGCTTCTCACAACCCATAAAAACTTTTGATCACTCTTCTCCAACCCTAAAGCCAATTCATTTATTTGATCGTAAGAGAGGGTCCCACCACTACCAAAACAGACAAATAGAACGGAGCCACGTGGCTGATCTTCCAACCACTGTAGACATTCCTCCCTATGAATCTCACTACCAGAACCCGTATCCACAAGCGGTCCAACCGGGTAAACGGGTGGTTTACCCGGTTCCTCCTCTTGCAAAGCCTGTATAGCTCCTCCTTCCAAGTCCATGAAGCTATTTACCATAACACCCTCAACCAAGTTGTACCTTTTTGTATGTTGAAGAAGAACTTTATATGCGTCGTTGTTTCGGTCTTGAACGGCGTCAAGCAAGTCCCTTCCATGGATTGGTATGCACCCAGGAATGTTCACAGGTTCAGTCATGTCTCTGTACTCACAGGAAACCATTTGATCAAGCTTTTCAAGATTAAAAAACAAAGACAAAGCCATGGCTGTGGAGGGAAAAAACAAGTATGATGACACGTTGAACTCTTTAGCAACATCAATCACATCCGTACCAAGAAGATCAAAGACCAAGGCTACCAGTCTAGTGGTAGACACTAAGGACTTTGTCACTTGTCGAAGAGAAGGAAGAGAGCGAGTCACAGTGAGGGCAATAATGGTTTCCATTCTTGTACCTTCGGGGAGGTCTGTGAAATCAACTGGTGGGAGAAAAATGTAGTTGAGGGCATTAGAAAGAGAGTCAAGAGCTGACTTCTGGGCTTTAGAAGGTGGTCCATCAGTAGGGACGAGGAAGGTGATGGAGAAATTGTGGTGGCGGACGAGTTGCTTAGCGAACTCAATGAGTGGGATCAGGTGACCCATCCCTGGACTTGGTATAATAGCTACATGGGGTGTTTTTGTTTGAGTTTCTTCCATGGCAGATAGGCTATAGTTTTTGGTGATGTTGGTATTTATTTTTGCTGTGAAAGCAAGACAGGGTATGGGTGATTCATACATGGGCTGATGAAAGGGCGTTTATTTATTTTTTCTTCCGCAAATAGTTAACAAAGGAAAATTGACTGTTAGATAACCTAATCTCAATTGTTGATATATGGAGCCTACGATACAATTTTTTATTTGGGTAGAATTTTTTATCACGTAGGATAATAGATAACAAGATCAAAAAATTTTCTCCAATGCAATTATCTAAGTTGAATATGAAGCTAATGCTGCAAATTGTTTTTTGAGAATATGTAGATGGGGTTTCTCAATTGAGCAACTCTTCTATCAGAATTTCTCACTCTTTGAAACTAATTAAAAATAAAGAAATTTATCTTACTCTCTCTAATTAATTGTAAAATATCCTTTTAATTATAAAATATAAAAAGAAAAAGAGAAAAATATATTTTACGGTGATCAATCAAAAGTTTATGCATATTTTGCCTTAAATAAATACTTTGAGAAGAGGAGATGCATTTCTTTTTTTTTTTTTATATATATATTTACCAAAGTGTAGCCATATATTCAAAAAAATTATTAATGTGGACAAATAGAAATTCAAAAATGGATAATAGTGAAGTTATTTGAATGTTTTTATAACTAGTTTTGTATCATAGTGAAACCAACTAGTCAACTAGAGCAGCTTATAAAACTTGATAATTTTACTTTAAGAGGGATATTATGTTGTCTAAAAGTTTATTTAAATTTATTATTAAAATGATATAGTAAAATGATTTATAATTATCACATTATCAATACATAATTTTATAATTAATGTGATCAATACAAATCATAGTTTATCAAATTACTCGGATAAAAAAATTAGATAAATTTTGAGAATTGTAGCTATTTAGGGGAAATTTACCACTTTAGAATCAATTGGAATTGATCAATGCAACCCCAAATCAATTGACCCTCTTTAGGTTCAATTGAAATTGGATTGCCCAATTTATAATTAATTAGTCCTAAAGGAAAGCCTGTAAGAATAGACCTAAAGAGAGGAAAACTCAAAATCCGATTACCTCTTAGCAGAAGAGGAGTTGGAAAAGGTTAAGTTACCCTGGCAAAGCGAAGGGAAGTGAACCTAAAAGAGGAGAGAATTGTTTTTAAATGGAACTAATTCCCTCTAACCAGTAAATCTCTCTCACGTCATCCAAAGGACAACTTTAATGTCAGGCCTAGTACTGACACAGTGTTGGTGTGACATGCCCTAGTAAAAGGAAAGGCCAACTGCACATCACCAATCCTTAGAGTCAGGCAAGCTACTAAAAAGAAAACACATGTCCCCTATACCCAACCAATAAGCGAGAGACAAGAGAAGCTAAATAGTGACATGAAATAGAGGAAACATACGACAAGGAGTAAAGATGGAAGCGTAGGGGATGCTGGTAGAGAGTTGACCACACCAGGGACGAGAAAATGACCAGCAAGCTCCCAAGGCATACGAGGCATCATATATAAGAAGGTAACTATTCATTAAGAGGTAGGTGGTTTAAAAAAAGGCATAAGAGAAATTAGTATGCGAAAAGACTCCCCTAGGAGAGATTCTCACAACTATTAGGTCTCATTCTAAGTTTACCCAGTCATATTCCATTAATCTCTTTTCTTAAAAACTCCTCCTAGAACCCCTTAACTTTGAGCCTAGGGGAGTTTTTCCTGTGAAAATCAATTAACTTAAGCGCCAAAGAGTTTTCGTCGGTAAAGCATTAACGACCCCTAACCTCCATTATTTGTCTTGTAGGTGAAACTAGGGAAGAAGTGGATGATGAGGAGGGAATACGCCTACCTCAGGAAAGGAACCAGCTTGACTAGAGAGGGGAGCAGGGTGGAACTTTGAAGGCGGAAGGCAGCAGGATCTTGAGTGTCGGAGTCCCTTGCCAACAAACAATCTATAGCATCTACAAAAGGGCTTTGGGTATTTAGGACCACTGTCAATAAATAGTTTGTAGCATCTGCAATAAGGCTTTGGGTATTTGAGTCTCTTGTCAATAAATGGTCTGTAGCATCTACGATAAGGTCTTAGGCATTTGAGTTTCCTGTCAATAATAGTTTGTAGCATTTACATCAAAGGTCTAATCCGCTGAGGGATCCCTGGTTTTAACCTGGGGGGTTCACTTTCTAAATTGTATTCAACTCTTGAGTTTCAATTTTACCGTTGATAAAACTTTCATAATCAATTTTAAGTAGCATCAACAATAGCATTATTATTATTATTATTATTATTATTATATTGACATAATTAAACCATGCTTCACCAAATTTATTTTGGTAGGTAGTTAGTGGCCACATTTTTATATATTTTAAGTTTTAATGATATATATATATATAGTAATTCTATCGTCAGTACATCTTAACCTTAAAAGTTAGAACGAACCGATCAAATTCATCTATTACATTTGAATTAAATAAGAGAGAAAATTTATTTTAGGAGAAATAATATAATAGATGAATTTGATTGGTTCGTCCAAACTTTTTAAAGTTAAGAAATACTACAGTAAAATTACTCTATATATATTTTTGCAAGTAACAAAAATCTACTTACCGGATTGCAATCTTGGGTTAGTTGAGATTTTCTCTGATTTTTACGCTGCCTGATTTATGTTTTCATATATATATTTTTAAATCAATTTATGTTTTTATATTAGTGATGACACTTGGTCATGCTTCAGGTTCACTGTATTTTTTGAATAATCAAGATTCAAACCAAACTATTAGAATAAATAATGTCGAAATCGGATGAAGGTCACACTATTCGAAAAAGAGTTAACCTCACACATGCATCACGTGACAAAAATTCAGTGTCCAGAGAAAAGAAGTCTTTGTCTCACCCACTAAACGGTGCAGAGCTTTGACTTGCAAGAGTAGTTGATTACACGTTGGCTATTACAAGATAATATGAATCTTGAATCCAAGATGAGAAAGCCCACACTAACAAACATATAGAAGACAAAGAAATTATCTACATGATCATATCGAAAAAGAATTAACCATGGATGCATGATTAATTAGACCAGGTTGAAAGATGCCCCATCCCCATATGCATGGTAGACTCTCTCTGCCCCTTGTTTATAAATACTTGACGACATCATCTCTCTGCCCCTTGTTTATAAATACTTGACGACATCATCTTAATGTCGTTTATGTACTCTAAACACAGGGGCTGAGGGGACATATAAAGAAATAATTGACTTTGGACTCTGATTTCTATTATTACGATTTTATAATTAATTCTTAGACAAAATTTCAGATCGGTTGGGATTTGGTGGGCTATTCTCTTCACAATCCAATTATTTACAAATAATGTAAAACTCGAACATAATCAACCATAAGAAAGAGGTGTACAATAGTAAACTAATTACGAATGACCCTTGTGCAGTCAAATCTTAATTATAGAACTACATAAAATGAGGTCTGAAATTGAACATATTCTTTTCATAGTTTACATTTACCGCTCTCCATTGCGAATCCATTTTACTTTTGCTTCGAAGACAAGCTGATAATCAAGATCTAGAAAGATCAATATACATAATATTTCATCCTTCAACTCAGACTAATTTATTAAAATAAAGTAGATCCACTCGCCCCTCCACCTTCCAAGATGGAACAGAACAAAATACATGTTTTGAAATAAGAAAAAAAATGAAAGCAGAACAAAATACTTATTCTTGTAAATTTAATTAAAATTATAAATTTATGCAATTGAAAGGTGACAATATAATTTATTCTTTATTTAGTCGGCTTAATTTTAAGAATTTATCCCTTCTACTTTTAAAATTAGTAATTGATTGTTGGGTTCTGTTCTCGTTGTATGCCTCATACTAGGATAATCCAGTGAATCAGTCTCACTGCTCTTTATGAGCGTCATAATAAGATAATTCAGCGATTAGTCCCACTATAGCAATTGATTTTTGATTTCTGTTCTCCCTATATGCATCATAGTATAAGATAATTCAATTATTAGCCCCACTGTAGCACTGTTGAACAGTCTAAAGTTAATAAAATAGTTACATATTTTAAAGTAATTATGTAGCATTAGTCTTTCTAAAACAGTGTTTTGCTTGAAGTTTCACGAAATTGAATAATAATTAGACATTTCACTATCTTCAAATCGGTGGCTCATAGCTGGCTGTGCATATCATTTGGAGAAAAACCTCAATTATTTTTATTATTATTTTTTCATAATTAATTTTTAAACTAGATTTAGATTAATTAAGATTTGTAAAGATTAAATATTACTAGCATTTACTCTTTACAATTAATTTTTTTCTAAAAATGTAAGACTCAAACATCATCAACAATGTGAACGAGATGTACAACAAGAAGAATTCACCTTGTGCATAGTGCGGTCAAATCTTAATTATTTATCATTAGATAATGGATCCAACTAAAATTAAATTTAACAAATTGTTTTTCATAGCTCGCGCTTACTCCTCTCCACAGCGAATCGACGTCACTCTTGCTTCAAAAACAAGCAGATAAATATATATATATATATATATATATATCATCCTCAACTTTGAGAATAATTATGATAATTATGATAAAAAAAAATTATGTAACCTGCACTCAACCCTCCAAGAAACAAATGATCAAAATACTTAATCCTTTTAGTATCGACCAAAAAGAAAGATAAGTTTATGTAATTAAAAGGAAATAACTTAGTTGAATCATATAAGTGCGATTCTAAGAATGTGTCCTCTATATATAAAATTAATGATTGATTGTTGATATCTGTCCTCCCTGCATGTTTCATAATAAGATAATTCAGTGAGCGGTTCTACCGTACCACTGTTTGAACGACATATAATTAATTAATTATTGTTATAGGATAAATTAGTTACATTAACTTCGAGTCATTATGGAGCATTAGTCTATTGAACACATTGTTTTGATTAAGTTTTCACGAAATTCATTAGTATTTGGATATCGCATGATCTTTAAATCGGTGCTGCCCTGTATATCTCCTTCCCCAGCTTTATTAATTTCCGGTCTCAAGAGTCAATGCCCATGAAGCGGGTACTGCGATACTCATTGATTAATTGTGCGGCTATGGGCCGATTGATGTTTTTCGAATTACAAAATGGGCTGGCCCAGTGAGGGTTATCGAGACCATGCCACGAAAATGATTGCAACTCTCATTAGAGTAGCGATATTTACAACCCTTAAAAAAAAAAAAATGAAAAACTCTAGGAGGAGGCAGCAGCCTTCTCCTTGACCTTTGAGGGAGAAGACTACCGCGATTTGCCCTTCCAGAAATTCTTGAAGGCACAGGGCTACATCCAAGCCCAAGAGGAGTATTGAAATAGTTTTCAACCAGCAATTTATGCAGCTCATGAGGTTCTAACCAAGGTTTTTCTATTGCTGATTGAAAACTATTTCCAAACCCCTCTTAGGCCTATGTTCAGCCCTGTTGTCTTCAAGAATTTCCGAAAAATTTAGTGTTTTTCAGCAAAATTTTTTGAGATGTTTTCTTTTTATGTTTGGGACATCTGCTACCTCCCACATCTTCTTCTTCTTGTCAATGGTAATTTGATTCACTCATTGTCCGACTTTGATCTAGATATATATTTCGAAAATGGCAGTACATGTAGAATACAAACAATCAATTCTCCCTCTCGTGCAATGAGGCGTCCTCATGTTGTCAAACAAAACAAAAGTACTGGCCATCTAGAGTGAATATATAGCAAACAAGAACACAAACAATCAATTCTCCACTTTGATCTAGATTTCTGTTTTATAATTTATTTTATTTTACTTTTTATTTAACATATTAATAAGAATTCAAAAAAACAAATATTTTCTTTATTGATTTAGATTTTGATATCTATGTTTACTTTATTTAGTTTTTTAATTAGATGTAGCTTAGTTAGTAAGAATGAAAAAAATGATTACAAAAAGAGTAATATCTTTGATTAAAATTATGTTAATAATTTAATATAAGGATAATATTGAAATTTTTGAAAAAAATTAAATTATGGGTGCACATACAGTCTTAGAGGGTTGTTAATATGGTCATTCCCGTCATTATCGCTAATGACCACAATGTTTAACAGTTCAAGATCCAAAATCACTTTTATTCAATATATATATATATATATATATATATATTAAAAATCACTGGGAAGGTTTAGGATGCGTTTGGATATATTTTAAAATGATCTTTTTGAAAATTATTTTTAAAAACAAAGAACAATGCATTTGGTAACATTTTTTCAAATTCATTTCGAAAACGAAAAATGATAAAAGTTATTTGACATCATTTTAGAAAACAAAAAATAATAAAAAATAATAACAATACGTTTGAGTTTGACTTTTCTCTAACCTCACCACACTCTCTCCAGTCTCCATCACCTCACCTTCTCTATAGACCTCTCTCTTTGCCTCACTCGATTGCTTTCTTTCTCACCTCACCACTCTCTCTTACCGCTCCCTCACTAGAATAGGCCTCCATCCTCGCCTTCATAGCCTCCCACCTGCTTCGCAACTTCAATGATACACCGTCGGAGTCTCCTTCTTCATCTTTGTCGTTGTCGTCTTCTTCTTCATGCTGTCCATGATGCTCTATCGAAGTCTCCATCTATGGTGACTGCTTTTCTGATTTGTGTTTTGGTGCTCTCTCTCTCATCTTCACAGTTTGCTTTCTCTCTCATCTATTTAAGTTTGTGTTTTTTGATTTTTTGTGGTTAAACCAGATACCGATCTAGTTGTTCTGATCTAATCCAATTAGATCATTTTTGTGGTTGATGGCCGGCGATAGTGTTTGTGTTTTTTTATCATTTTTTTTGTTTTTTTTTTTTTCAATACTCTAGTTGGATCGTTTTCAAAAAGATGAAAAACGAAAAAAAAATCGTTTTCCACTCCCATGACCAAATTTTTTAAAATATGTTTTTCATTTTCGAAAACATATTTTTGAAAATGATTTACAAACACATTTTCAAGCGTTTTTCGTTTTTGAAAATGAAAAGCCGTTTTAAAAAACAATGTCGAACACCACTTTAGCAACTATAATGTCCAACCTGTTCTTTTTTTTTTAAAAGTTGCGTCCAACCTAATTTGATAGTAAAGAACAACTTGTTAGTATAACTGGTTTAAGTTTTGGTAGGTGATCCTATCAAAATACAAAAACAAAAGTTTTTGTTGGCGATATTTCGTACACCCAAAAAGGTAGTTAAAAGAAAGAAAAATTAGGATTTTTCTTTTTAAGAGGCAGAACAATTAGGAGTTCAAACATCATAAATATACCTTTGTTTTATTTAAAAATTCAACAAATAATTAAGTGCCGTTTATATAAACCAATAAAACTAATATCTACTCAATAACCAGTAATATAAAAGATCACAAAAATAGATTATTTATGGACACCTTTATTTTGTCCTAAATTTATTATTGGATATCCTTAACTTGATTAAGGCTAAGACATTAAACATCAGTGTAAATATAGGAATAATCTACTTTTTTTTTTTTTTTAATTATTTAAAGTTTTAGCCTATTTTAAAATTTTAGTAATCATATATACGCAACGTCCGCTCCGAAGGTTAAGTGTTTCGGTAGCATACTCTTATCTAACTTGTTTGTCAATAAGTAGAGGGTTGAATTTGAATATCTCTATCCATTAATTGAACAATTTTTAAATAGTGTGTATGACAATCTATTAAAAAATCTCACAAATTTTAACGGATAATTTTTAAATAGCATGCACTACAATCTACCAAAAAATCTCATAAGTTTTTTACTATATATGGTAGTTATTTTCCACCTTTAAAAAAAACAATATTAATAATTATCTAAATCATACCTTAAAATTAAGATCGTAAAATCTCCATAATTATAATATGTAATTATACTCACACATTATACTATATAAAAAATATATTCAAAACAACATGGAAGAAGTAGACATAGACAAGTACTTTATTTTTTTTAACAAACGAAAAAGAAAGAGACAATTTATTACATCGAAAAGATAACTTAAAAAAAAAAATAAAACAAAACAAAAACAAAACGAAAAGACTTTTTTTTTTTCGAAGAAATCGAAAAGATAATATTGTTATGAAGAAGAACAACAGTCCAATTCAACTTTGGCTTGTACTTCTGTGACTAGTTTTCCACTTGAAGACCAACTCAGAGAGTGAGCGAGTGGAACATCCTTCTTCGCTCACAGCTATGGTGGCAGCCTCCTTTAGTTTCTGCATTCGCTCACGAATCTTGCCTCCTTCTTCAGTTTGGAATAAACCCTTTAAAGCCTTTGCAATCTCTTCTCTTCCCACCAAGCCATTTCCGTTGGCTTTTGGTCTGAGTGCCACTTTCAAATCCTCTGTTAACATCACCGCATTCAACTTTTGCTCAGCAAAGAGAGGCCAAGCAATCATAGGCACGCCATGAACTACACTTTCAAGAATTGAATTCCAACCACAATGAGTCAAGAAACCACCAGTCGATCCATGCCTGAGAATTTCAACTTGTGGTGCCCAAGATGGCACCACTAGACCTCGACTCTCGGTCCTGTCTAGGAACCCTTTTGGTAGGAAATCAAAAGGGTCTTTGTTGCTTTGGATGCTAAAATACGAACCACTGGCGGACTTATCATCCGGACTTTTCACAACCCACAGAAATTTTTGCTCAGACATTTCCAAGCCTAAAGCCAATTCATTGAATTGATCACAAGAGAGAGTTCCACCACTACCAAATGAAACAAACAAGACAGAACCACTTGGTTGATTATCTAACCATTTAAGACTATTAGACTCGGACCTATCAGTTCCACTAACTGAACTGGTCCTTGTAATTGGTCCAACATAATACACTGGTGGCTTACCTGATCCTTCCTCTCGCAAAGCTTTGAAAACTCCTTCAGCCAAGTCTACGAAGCTGTTAACAATAACACCATCAGCTAAAACAAACCGTTTTGCATTGTGAAGAAACCATTTGTAAGCATCGTTTCTTCGGTCTTGAAGGGGTTCTGGCAACTCTGAAGAATGAACCAAAACGTTAAAGCCTGGTATATGAACAGGTTCAGGCATATCTCTGAACTCACCAGCAACACTCCGATCCAGCTTTGGCAAGTCAAACAAAAACGACAATTGCAAGGCCGATGATGTGAAAAACAGATACGGAGGAATATTGAATTCGTTGGCAACATCAAAAGCGTCCGTGCCGAAATGATCAGTAACCAAAGCAAGAACTTTGGAAGTTGCAACCAGTGGCCTGATGGCGTCACGGATCGAAGAAAGAGAGCGAGTGATTGTGAGGGAAAGTTTGGTTTGGATCCTGGTGTCTTTGGGTAAGTCTTCGAAGGAGATTGGAGGTAGAAGAGTGTAGTTTATATCTTGGGGAAGGATTTCAAGGGCTGATTTTAGGGATTTGGACAGAACTGATCCGGTGGTGGTGACTACAAAGGTGACCAAGAATTCATGGCGGAGAACAATTTTTTTTGCAAACTCAACGAGTGGGATGAGATGACCCATCCCTGGACTCGGTACTATGACTACATGGGGCTTTTGATCCATCGTAGATAAGCTTAGATAGTGATACAGTCAATTGGTTTGGTGGCCGGGGAAGATGATACTGATACGATGAGATATGATATTGACTGCACGACAAGTTCCTAAATCTCAGAAAATATGTATATATATATGTTCAATAAAGCACCTGTAGTTTGAAAAAATCATTTTTTCAACTCTAGTTTCATTTTTTATCTAGAATCCTCCTACCATTAAAAATTAATAGGAAATTCAGGTTTGATAAGTGCAACCGTAAAATGATATTTTTACTCCTAATTAAGATATGCTTATTTAAAAATAACAAGCATAAAATAATATTAAAAAGAAAAAAAATATAAATTAATAAAAACGGATCTTCATCGTCCATATTATAAATGGACGGTGGATATCAATGCATCAAATTAAAATATAAAAAAAAAAAGATATAAATTGGATCTCCACCAGCAGTGGATAGAGATCCATATCCAATCTTCATCAAACACAAAATCAAACCCTTCAATTTGGCAACCATCATCAGTCAATCTTCATCTTCTCACTCTTTCTTTCTCTTCTTCCCCCATCTCTCTCTTCTCTCTCCAATAGGTTTTCAACAGATTTTTAAGTTTTCAATCACTAAAACCCATATTAAAATTCCAGATTTTTTGGGTTTCCAAACCTAAATTTTTTGAGCTTCTAGTGATTGGAAACCCAGTCATCAATAATCATCAATCAACAAAAAATCTACCCACAATTAAGCATTTATCATCAATCATCATGCCATGAACACCGGCCTACAATCCCTAACCCATTCAAGTTTCAATCACAATCATCAAAACTTGCCTAAAACAATCATGAACCATTAACGATCAAAACCCTAACCCATAAAAACTCGTAAAAAGGAGAGAGAAAATGGAGGAAAAAAGATGAAAGAGAGAAAGGAAGAGAAGAGGGGGAGATGAATGATGAGAGGAGAGAGAAAGAGAGAGGGGGGGTGATGGTTGATGGTGAGAAGAAGATGAATGGTTGGGTATTTTGTTATTTTATATTTTTAATATTATTTAATTCATTTATAAATTTATTTCATTAATTTATATATTTATGTAATAAATGTTTATTTAAATTGATTAATTGAATTCCCTTTTTATCTTTGAAGTCAAATGATTAATATTTTCAATTTAATGGAATCAATGATGATAAGGGGTATTGCTATATTTTCACATACCTCTGGGGGCATTTTCAGTATTTATCTTAACATTAAGGTCTTTTGGATAAATTGCTAACTAGATGCGGCAAAATTTAGGTAAATCTTGAGACGTCTTTAGAGATTTTCTTCAATTAAAAAAAAAAAAGTGCTTGGAATTTTTTTTTTTAATGATTTTTTAAAATCAATTTTTAAAAATAAAAAATACGTTTTAAAAATGACATTTTAAAATTACAATGTGTTTTATAGAATTTTTAAAAATAATTTTTAAAAACAAAAAATTACGTAAATATGTTTAATATAGTTTTTAAAAATGAGTAAAATAATTATTTAAATAAAAAATTATTTATTTATTTTCAAAACATATTTTAGAATTGATGAAAAGTATAAAAAAAATTGGTTTTCAATTTTTAATTATAATTTTAAAAATGATATTTTTCAAAACACATTTTACAATACACATCACTGAACATTTACTCTCATTTTTTATTTTTAAAAATAAAAAATTATTTTAAAAAATGCATCCATACACCGTCTAAGTCTAGACAAAAATGTTAAAGTTTGACAAGTGTTTTTACTTTTAATGTCAATCAGGGAATTGATAACAAAGAAAGAGAGAAGATACAAACATAAAAATGAACCAAAATGTATAAGCTAGCATTTAAAATTCTTCAAGTTGAGCACCAATTCGGAGACTGCTTTTGTAGAAGATCCATCTGCGGTTAATGCCTTGGCGGCACTTTCTTTAAGCATGTTCATTCTGTCACGAATCAACGCCCCTGCTTCCCCACCCATGAGACCCTTTACAACACTGGCAATCATCTCTCTACCCACCAAGCCATTTTCACAAGAATTTGCCCTCGAAGCCACTTTCAAATCCTCAGTTAACATTAAAGCATTCATCTTTTGCTCTGCAAAGAGAGGCCAAGCAATCATAGGCACGCCATTAACAATGCTCTCAAGCACTGAATTCCACCCGCAATGTGTCAGGAACCCACCAGTCGAGTCATGGCTCAACACCCGAATCTGTGGTGCCCAAGATGGCACAACCAAGCCTTGCTCTTTGGTCCTATCCAAAAACCCTGTGGGTAGAAAACCGAGAGGGTCCGACTTACTTTGGACACAGAAGTAGGAAGCATTAGCAGACTTATCATCCGGGCTTCTCACAACCCACAAAAATTTGTGCCCACTCGATTCCAAGCCTAGAGCTAATTCATTTAGTTGATCATGAGACAGTGTGCCACCACTGCCAAATGATATAAACAAAACGGAACCTTTTGGTTGATCATCCAACCATCTTATACACTCTGACTCATCAGCCCCACCACTTGAACTTGCTTGAATGAGTGGTCCAATTGGGTAAATGGGTGGTATTCCGGATTCATCTCCTTCTTTTAAAGCTCTGATAGCTCCAGGTTCCAAGTCCATGAACGTGTTTATCATGATACCTTGGGCAGAACGGTAACGTTTTGCAATTTTTATGAGTTGTTTGTAGGTCTCGTTTTTTCGGTCTTGAAGTGGCTCCGGGAGATCTCTTCCATGAACAGGTATGCTGAAACCAGGAATGTTAATGGGTTCAGGCATGTCTCTAAATTCACATGAAACCATCTCATCCAACTTTGGCGAGTGTAACACAAAAGACAAACACATGGCATTAGAGATATAGTATATATACGGTGGAACATTGAATTCCAAGGCCACATCAAAAGCGTCCGTGCCAAAGACATCAACAACGAAGGCCACCAAGTTTGTGTTGTCAACTAGTGATTTGAAGACGTCACGTATGAAAGAAAGAGAGTGGATGAATGTGAGCACGATCTGGGTTTCGATTTTGACGCCTTGGTCGAAATTAACAGGAGGAAGAAAGACAGAGTTCATGTCTTCAGGGAGGCCTTGGAGAAGGGCTGTTAATGCTGTGGATGGTGGACCAATTGTGGGGACTATGAAGGTGACTGAAAATTCATGGCGGAGAACGAGTTGTTTTGCCAACTCAACGAGTGGGATGAGGTGACCCATCCCCGGACTCGGCATGATAGCTATGTGGTGTTTGTAGGCCATTGCAGAGAACATAACTGGGTCGCTGATGGTTCACTTATTCATCACTGTGATGATTCAAGATTTTCAATATGAAATTAAAGGGATGATGATTGAATGATGAAAAACAGAGAGCTCCATTGATGAGCTTTTTATCATTGATTGATTCACACAAAATACAAATCTAAAATGAGACTATATATTTGTTATTTGCTAATCAGATTTCTTTCTAACTAACTGATTCTTGAGGGCCAATAGAAAGCTGCCACATAGAGGTTTTTCTGACTAATTTGCTCCACAAGTTTTAGTATCCTGAAAGCAGAGGTTTTTCTAACTAATTTGCTCCACAAGTTTTAGTATCCTGAAAGCTCAGCTAGACCAGCTTGATAAGCTGGTTTGAAGGCTATTAAGCTTGTTTTCTGAAGCTGCACATCAGCTGGATCATAAGCTTCAACTTGAGCAGCTTGAGTAGTATACTTCTTAGCAATATCAGCTTGGTTTACAGCTTGTGCATTATCGGCTCGATCAACAACATGTACACTCACAATCACAAATTGTAATATTGAAATGAGCGGTAGGTGGACTTTGGAAAAAACAAAAAAGAGTGCTAGGAGGAGACTTGTAATATAAAAATGTTGCTATCAATGTAAGCTGCCGGCCGGTTTGGTAGAGCATTATAATAAAGGTGGATACTTGTACAACGAAAACCAGATTGATTTTTCATTTTAATGTGATTGGAAATGTTATGCAATTCTTGGAATTTTAGTATGTTGTGGAACCATACATGAATGAGAATCAAGTTTTTACTCTATTAAAAATCAAGTTCATTTCCCGTCCTTTAGAAAAAAGAATGAAAGATATTAAAAAAAGAAAAAGGAAAAGAAAGCAAGATTATTTTTATCACTATATAGCATAATCACGTCTAATAATCTATGCAAAAATAAACTTTTATTTTTAGATCATTTATTTTATCGTTCAGGTTTTATTTATTTACTGATTAAATATGATTATCCCATTGTTAACAACTCTTAAATTGATTGCACGGGTCACTATTGAAATATATTAAGAGTTGTTATTAATTGATTATTACATCTAGTCAATAGTCAAACCCAATCAAGGTTCAACACAAAAACAATAAGAAATGAGAAAAGATAAGAGAAACAGTAACGTCTCATAATCTATGCAGAGATGAACTTTTAATAAGAAATCATTCTACTTTATCATTAACTCTATATTTAGAAGAAAAGTTCGACAAAGCAACTAGAACAATAAGAAATAATAAAGATAAGAGAAACAAGACCTTGGCAGTTTATGAAACCACAGTTTATGAACTTGACTGATTCTTCAACTTGTGCACCAATTCAGAGATTGCTTTGGTGGAAGATCCATCTTCACTTAATGCCTTGGCAACACCTTCTTTAAGCATCTTCATTCTGTCACGGATCATCATCCCTTCCTCGCCACCCATTAGACCTTTTACAATCTTAGCAATCTCAACTCTTCCCACTACGCCATTTTCACTAGCTTTTGGTCTCAAGGCCACTTGGAGATCCTCAGTCAACACTACAGCATTCAACTTTTGCTCCGCGAAGAGAGGCCAAGCAATCAAAGGTACACCATGAACGATACTCTCAAGTGTCGAATTCCAACCACAATGTGTTAGGAACCCACCTGTGGAGCCGTGGCTCAACACCTCAATCTGTGGCGCCCAAGATGGCACCACTAGCCCTCTCTCTTTAGTCCTATCTAAGAACCCTGGTGGTAAAAAAGTAAGAGGATCCGCATTACTTTGTGCACTAAAAAATGAAGCTTTAGCAGACTCATCATCAGGACTTCTCACAACCCATATAAATTTGTTCTCACTCAATTCCAAGCCTAGTGCTAATTCATTGAGTTGATCATGAGACAAAGTGCCACCACTACCAAATGACACAAACAAAACAGAACCACTTGGCTGATCATCCAACCATCTAATATACTCAGCCCCACCAATCGAACCGGTCTGGACAAGTGGTCCAACTGGGTAAATGGGTGGTATTCCAGCTTGACTTCCCTCTTGCAAAGCTTTGATAGCTTCAGGTTCCAAGTCCAAGAACGTATTGATCATTATACCTTTGGCCAAACGGTACCGTTCTGTGTAGCTAAGAAAAACTTTGTAGGTCTGGCTCTTCCGGTCTTGGAGTGGATCCGGAATATCTCTTCCATGAACAGGATATTCGAAGCCCGGAATTATGATGGGTTCAGGCATGTCTTTAAAGTCACAAGAAACCATCTCATCCAGCTTTGGCAAGTAAAACAACAACGAGAGACACACAGCAGAGGTGAGAAAGTATATATAAGATGGGATGTTGAATTCTCTAGCCATATCAAAAGCATCCATACCAAACAGATCAACAACGAGAGCTGATAATGTAGCTTTTGCAACTAATGACTTGAACACATCACGAAATGAAGATAGAGACCGCATAATTGTGAGGGTAATAAGGTTATCACTTCTAACGTCTTCCTGATCATATTCAACGGGAGGAAGAAGTACACTGTCCATACCTTGTGGAAGCGCTTCGAGGAGGGTTTTGAGAGCTTCTGGCACTGGAGCCACTGTGGGCACTATAAAAGTGACTGAAAACTCATGACGGAGAACGAGTTGTCTAGCTAACTCAACGAGTGGGATGAGGTGACCCATCCCTGGACTCGGCATGATAGCTATGTGGTGTTTTTCTGCCATTGTTGACAAGGAGAAGCTAGCTACAGCGTTGTTGAATGCCTGTTTTGAGTAGTTCAAGCTGCTATTGAACGGATGGTCCACTGGACTTGTGATTTGTTGATGATACGTAGACACGTAGCTAAAAGATTGGATGGTCTGTTTGGTTAATTGATTAGCTGGTTGTTACGAGTTGGAACACAATTTTAATTTTTAGGGCTATTTACACCAACTTTTCGTGAGGTTTTTGTCAAATAAAAGGTACCGTGGAGTTCAGGTTTGCATTTTATAAACGTTTCTTGCCGTCAGTCAAGATTTAACTTCTGAAGGGTATATTTAATTTTAGGGTCCTCCTCGTCGAATTTCGAAAAAAATTAAAAAGTATGTAATCTTTACAATGCACTGCACTTCTGAGCACGTGTACGTTGTTAAAGCCTCTTCCGTGTATGACCTTCCACCATCATATCTGTTGTTTTGTTTCACGAGGGTCCCCCTGAAAAAACTTGCTGCTGACTACTGTCATTAATTGTTATTTAATAATTATTTATTTTAAAAATTGCTTCCCTAATTTCTAGTCGTATTGTTTAAAAGTTGTCGCCACTTATTCTTCCCCTTTTCTTAATTGTTTATTAGGATTAATTGTACTCTCATACCCTTACCCTTAGTTTTTCACCTAAAGACTTAGTATCCAACAAATTCTTATAAATTATAATTACTGCAGCCCCTATTCAGACAATCAACATCCGTTAGTACAAATGATCGACTAACTAATGAAGGGTAAGATTGTCAATTAAGCTACAACCCAAATATCTTTAGAAATTTAAGATAAAAAAAATTATAAATACCTTCCAACTCAAAAATCACAAATAAATCATTTTTTATTAAAAAAATAAAATATTTATTAAAGAAGGATCTGATCTGGATCTACTCGCACTACCAAACGTATTCAGTCACTGTTTCTATCCACTATCGCTGTCACACCATCGTATCTCCACCACTGCAATTTATTGGTTTTTTTTTATTTACTGGTTCTTAACCGTCGCTCAATCTAGTCACACCACAATCTTGGTCTCTATCTCAAATTGGTTCAAATTCATCACCTCCAATCTACTTCTTCATCTTCTTCGAACACCAAATCAACAATAATAATCATCATCAACTTCTTCTCCATTCTCATCAACAAAACCCAAAGGTCATAAAAAAAAAAAAAAAAAAAAAACCCACCATCAACATATTCATTGCCATCATCAACAAAACTCACATCATCACTAGCAACCAAATGATGATATCCACCATAAACTTCACCAACAAAACCCAGATGTTTCATCAACTTCATCAACAAAACCTACCATTACCACCAGTAACCCAACCATCTTCGAACGAACCCAACTGCCTCTCTTTCTCTGAGCCTTCAACCTAACCATAACCATAACCGCCCAACAACCTTGACGCGACCCGACCCGGATATCTCTAGTTCTAATCCGATAGATCACGCGGGGCACCCCAATGGATCCCTCTTAGACCCAACTCATCGGGTTAAGCGAAACCCGTGGAGCGAACCCTAAACTCTCTGATATTTTCTAAAACATTGTTGGGTTGGTTTTCTTTAAAAACTAAAAATGCGTAAGAATTTTTTTTTTTTTTGAACCATTTTCTAACAAAATTTCAGCAACATAACGGCTGCATTTTTTACATTCCCGAAAAACCTGTTTACAAAAAATCATACTTTGACTATTTTTCAGCACCAACCTAATTTCTGATACCCGTAGATCTCAAACATGCATTTGATTTTCAAATCAACTCAATAAAATTCAAATCACAATTTAATAAACCACATTAAAAAAAAAAAAAACAATTTAAAAACAGTTACGAACGAATAATTACAATTTACAAATTATTTATACACTTCAAAAGATATTTACATGAAAATATAACTAATGCAAAATCAACTACTCAAGATGGCGTCGTGTTACGCTGGCTCGCTCGCTGGAGGTGACGTCACTGCTCGGCTACTTGCTGAGAGTACCTGAGGAGGTTTTTGTATAAAAATAGAAAAATAATGAGCTAAAAGCTCAGTGAGTGATAATTTATCTTTTCTTTGAAAATCTGATTTCAAAACATCCTCCTCGAAAAACGTTTGAAAATGATTTCTTTATTTCTTTAAACATTTCAAAACTGGGTTTCTTAAGCTTAATATAAACATGAGAAATTTATAAAAGCGTAAGCATGGATTTAAATTCAAAACTTGTAACTGAAAATCATAAATAACTTGAATAAATAATCATAAAATTTCTTTTCTCTCAAATTTGCTTTTCTTTTAAAGTTATTTCTTGATATCTTTCAAAATTACCATAGTACCCCTAACTCTGGGGTCACGTGGCCTCTGTACGAGGAATCATCCAACATAGGGAACCAACCGTGACAGCTCTGCTCTGAGACATCTCGCGGTTATGTACTGAATTTTTCAGCGCTAACCATAACACGCGAAACACCACCACACATCAGCAATGACGACTCAACTGACAGATTCGGACACTTGTCCCCTTAGGTTAGTAACTCATGCCTCCTTGGGACTATGCCAACTGATATGGGATAGACCGACCGGGTCTAATATGATTTGAAAATCTCTGAGGGTATACTAGTGGTTTTGAAAACACTTTTCTTTTCTTTTTCTCAATTCAACTTACGAGCTTGGTTTCTAAAATTTTATTTAATCAAACATATATATGCATATAAAATCAACTTCTCACTTCAAGCTAAAGTTCATGCTCAATCAACTCATTTGAAATAATTTCAAGTAAGCAAAATAATTTACTTAATCAAGCTTAAAAATTGAAATACCTTTAAAAGCTTTAAAAATAAAACTCACTCATAAAAACTGATAACTGTAAACGACACGTACGAAACCCCTACTTCTTTCCCCTCGATCATCGCACGTCCTCGTCACCCCTTTTTTCTTCCTCACAAATTCATCTTCTTCCTCTTTGCTTCATCTTCGTTCTATCGTCTGATTTTGTGCATCCTCTAGTGTTTGGTTCGAGCTGATTTTGACGTGATTTTGAACTGGTTTTAGGTGCGAAATGGACTGGTTTCCTTCCTCCTTATTCTCCTTCACGCAGCCTCCCTCTTCCTCGGCCAAACCTCTCTTTGCGACACTATTTTGAGCCTGGTTTCGAGATGAAAATGAAGTAAGTTAAAGTTGGTTTGAGTTGGGTTTTCTTCTTCTCCTTCTCCTCTCTTCCTCTCTCGCTTTCTCCCTCTCGATCACCCGTCGATCTGCTCCGATTTGGGGTCTGCCTCGGTTCTGCCGTTTCTGGTTTGCTTTGGTCTATCTTGGTCGTGATTTGCATCAACTTCAGGTCTGGTCGACAAGCTTGGTGTCGGGTTCAGGTGGTCGTAATGGCTACTCAGTCAACGTCGGCAGCTCCTCCTCGTCAGTCTAGTTGGCGTGCGACAACAAGTTTGGTTTGTCTTCGATCTGTCTTAGTCGGCTTCGAGTGGTGGTTGTGGTTGGTTCGGTTAGCTCCTCGGTCGGTCGGCGTTGGGTTGGCAAGCTGCTCGGTCGGTCATTCTCTTCTTCTTCTTCTTCTTCTCTTCTTCTTATTCTCTCATCTTCTTCTCTCTTCCTTTTCTTTCGTTTGTTCTTTCAGCGACAGTCATTGTTCTGCTTTTGTTTTGTGATTAAATTTCATATTTTGATTTCATGCTTTCCTCCACAAACAACTTCAATAATTTCAGTCACATCATGAGAAAATTTTATTCACATACCTTAGCTTTTAACTCAATTTCACTTTGACCTCAATTATTAAATCTTATCTTTGATTTAGTCCCTTATTACATTAAATAATTACTCGATTTCGTTTACCATTTTACCCTTCCGATTAATCTCCAATCGAGTTTAAATCGATCTCTAAGGGTTCCCTATACCCTTAGGCACTTCCATGGACCATTTAGGGTCTCTAATCGCTATTTAGGGACTCTTACTAAGAGATCCGTAAAATTACAATAGAGGGCTTACAAACCCAGCCTCAACCCATCGACCCAACCATAACCACCAGCAACCTCAACCCAACAACCCAACCCAGAAAAGTTTCTATCTCTCAATTTCAACTTCGAAGTTTGTTTAGACTCTTCATCTGGTTGATCTTTAACTAGACATTTGTCGTCTCCATCGTGCGATAGAGACAACGGAGATGGGTTTCCACTGTCGACGACAGATGTCGACGATGGAGACCCATAGCTCCATCACCGACTACGACGATGGAGAAATGAATTTCCAAAGATGGATCCATTTTTTGTTTGTGTTTTTTATTTTTTAGTTTTGGTTTTTAATTGTTTTTTTGTTGAAGCTTTAATTGGTCTTGTCTGAAAAAAAAAAATATTTTAATTTAAAAAAGAAACTTTCTGACTCCAAGTTTAAATTTGATTTATTTACTTTTTTTTTTCTAATAAACATTAGTTTATTTTGTTAGTGATATATTTATTATTTTAATAATTATTATTGGTTTAAAATAGATTATTTTAGAGCAAAAGGATAATTAAGACTTTTTGAAATAAATTTTAGCAGCATTTTTTACTTTTTCTGTCAAAAGGTTAGTTAATGGCTAAATTTGATGGAAGTCAAATGTTTACAAGGAAAGCTGCAGCAATTAAACTAATTAGTTGAATATTAAATCTTTAAGAAAAAATTTAGAGTATGTTAATGCAGTTAACTCTATTTTTTACTAAATTATTTATCCACCTTATTTATAGTATAATTAACTTTATTTCTTTTTATTACTCCTACCATATATAATTTTTCGACTTCTAATATTTTTTCTATTTCTAATTATTTAATATTTTTTATAATTTCTTCCTTTTAATTGGATATCTATTCCCTCTTTACATATATATATATACACTATTTTTATATGCTAACAAATTCAATTGACAATTTGTAATTTCATTGAATAAGTTTTTTTTTTTTTTGTCTCTTCATCTTTACTTGACATCTCTCTATCTTCACTTGATATCTTATTAATTATTAGATTAGCCTACTAAAATTAATTATTTTTTAAATTTATTTTTTTTTCAGTAATTAGAATTTAACATATATCATCAATAAATTTTAAATTCTTAAACTTGTATATAGAGGTTAGCTTATCTGTTGCAACTGCTATCATTGAAAGATCATTTTTTGCTTTGAATATTATAAAGACTGAACTACGTAATCGAATGAGAGATCAATGGTTAAATGATAGTTTGCTTATATATATGGAGAAATATATTTTTGATAAAATTGATAAAGAAGTTATCATAAATCGATTTCAAGATATAAAGTCTAGTTGAGAAAAATTATAACTTTACGTAATTTATATTAATTTTTATTTTTATTGATTTTAATGATTTTATTAGAATTTTTAAGTATAAAATTATTTACATAACTTAAATATTATGTATGTTTCAATTTATTTAAATTATATGATGTTGTCGAATATCGTTTTATATAATAACAACATATATAATATTATGATTTTTGATATTTTTACTATTTTACTTATGTATTTTTTTGTTTGTTACTGTTTAATTTGTCTAATATCCGAATAAAATTAAAAATAAGTTCTATGAAAAAAATAAATTAAAAAATTAGAAAAAATCAATTCAATTCAAGTACCTACGAAGTAGGTGTTGTTCTCTATGACTCACATTTCAGACCTAAGGAAAGATTTTCAACTAAAGTGGGCTTTCCGAATGAGGAGAATGAGTTTGACGCAACGCTTTGGATTTTATTTAGAATTTTAGTTGGAAAATCACTTCCACGCTCACTATTTTTTTTTTTATTTAAAAATATAATTTTATTATTTAATTATTTTTATTTAGTTTTAAATTAATTTAAAGATATTCTAGTACTTTCAGCAGTCAAAGTTAATCATCTCATTTGCAGAAGAGGTTTGTGTTATAAAACGTAGACCTTATTACAGTAAATCTCAAGGGAAGTTAATTTGATTACCCTAATATTCAGTTATAAAAAAGATTGTGATGTAATTGTGAAAGTAAGATTTATATTTTATTAGCAGTGTAAGAAAGACTTAGCAATTGTTGGGTACATAGGTGAAGAAACGACCTACACATGAATGGAAAAGATAGTCATAATTTGTAGTGTTACTGGGTGTTGAACCTGGGACTGCAAGAGTACCCAGACAGTGCATTGCCATTGCAGCAAAGCACCTTTTGACAGCCGTTCACTCTTAAGTTAGTGATTAGCATTCCCCAGAATTGATAACTAAAGATGCGACGTGAGTCATGTGACTTAACAGACCAGGCAAATAAGAAATGGGCCCGACGAGGGTTATGAGCCCAGGCCCACATGGAGTTGCAGCATTTAGGTTGTCAAGTCAATCATTGAAACGAAGCAGAGATCGTTGGTTGGTGTTGGAGCGGAAGAAGAAGAAAAATGATTCACCGTAAATGGAGTCTGCTAACCGGACCAATGGTGATCTTGGGCGGAATCGTCGGCGCCGTGGTTGTCGCTGACGTCCTCTTCATTGAGAACGTAATTTCGTTTTCTTTCTCTCTTTTCTAATATTCCAAGCCCTAGTTTTGAGATCAATTAAGCAACATTCGATTTATTGGTCTTGTGTTTTTTACGATTTCGAGTTATTAAAGTAAGATCTGCTTTATTTAGTTCTGATTTATATCGGTAGCATCTATCATGAGACTGTTAAAGCTTCCAATCTTCACTTCATCCGGTTGCTTTTGTTTTGTCGAATTATGAAATTACTCGTATAGATAAAATGTTTTTTTTTTTTTTTTTTTTTTCTGGGGTTTAAGAAAATTAAATTTTTGGTTATTTTTTATTAGTTTGGTGGTGTATTTGTTTTATATAATCTCTCTAAGTGGTAAGTGGTTTGTTTAATTTGGAATTGCGTGAGTTTGTCGAAGCTCTCATTTTCATGGTATTCTAAGTTTTCAAATGCATAATCTGAAGAGGGTCGATATACACAATTGTAATGTATGTCATAGCTCATAACTTAAGTCAAATATAAAGGGTTCTTATTCGAATGTCTATATAATAAATCGTTGCTTTTAATTTTCGATGGTGGGATTGTTTTTAGTTTTGTACAAGCATAAAAAGAAACAAAATATGTAATGGGGTATTCTAGTAACACTGTTTTTTTGTTGAATTGGAAGCATATGATAAGCTCCGGTCTTCTCCTTACATGTTTATTCGGATATTATTTTGATAGTTATTTACTATGGATATGTGACTGGGAATGCTGCTTATAAATTTGCCCAAGTGGCTATTCAATCTCCCTTCACGAATTACTGTGGCTATATTGAGAGGTCGGGTGGTTGTATTGGGGATTGTCTCTAACATCTCGTCAATGTTTTTGTGATTTCCAGCATCCGTACTTTAAGCGAGAGCAGAGGAAGCCAGATGCAGCGTCATCAGACAAGTGAGATGAGAAGTGGTGAATAATTGCATGGGGAATATGATTTAAGTTTGTGTGATTTCTCTGTTTGTCAAGTATTTGGGAGCCAAAGTTTTTTGAAGCTGCTAGTTGTAATGTGGATTCTGAGTTGAATAATGTTAAGATAACAGTCTTTGACGATTTGATAATCCAATCAAAAGGTTCTTAATGAGGAATCGCATGTAGAATTTTGCTGGTTTTAAAATTCGTGATATAGTCTTTTTTTTTTTTTAAACATTCGTGATATAGTTCTGTTGCTTATATTATGCTCTGTAATGCGTGCTGTGCTGCTTTAGTTGCAGATATTGTTTCTTTGGTTTTAAGAAGTTAAAATAGTATGCACACAGATTTACATTTCAAGCCACAGAGAGAGACACACACACAAAGTGACTTCAAAGTTCTGGGAATTTAATGTTGAATATTTCCCGAAACAATAAAACTATTGAATCTCTTTCGAGTTTCGTATACTGTGGACTATGTAATGATTTCTTATGGTTGCAGTGGATAGTTAGGATAAAGCAAATCGGTTGGTACGCTACTACCACGTTCACCGGCAAGCCAAGGCCGAGTGACTGGCGGTTGTATGTGTAATTTAGGTGGCAGCGTCGGGCAATTGAGCGAACCCGCCCTAATGGAGTCACTCTTTATTTATTTGGTGGGTATAAAATCGTCAAAATTCCAAGTCTATGGAGTCATTGTGCTTGTTTGCGGTTGTGCCAATCAAGCTTTGCGACAATGGAAGTTCCAATATTCAGTAGTATATCACAGTTTCCCAATTGTGCGGGATCTAAATTGGAGCGTTGACAGTGGCAATGCCCATGTTTAAGAAGAGGCTTCAGATTTCACCATTCTCGTAAGTTTACATATCCTTTTCCATTTTTTATTTTTATATTAAAAATTTTCAGCTGACTTTTAACTACCAATCTGAATTCGATAGTTGTTAATTGGATTGGTGACATTATTGAACCTACGAAGCCCAAATTTAATAATAATTATCGTTGATCAAGTCAATATTTTCTCAATTGGACAAGAATTTAACAATGTAATGGAATGAGATAATTACAGATAAATTTACTCCCAATTTATGCAGCCTCGTCCTAACAGATTTTACATTGGCAGGCCTAACAGCTTCCCACAGTAATCTCAAGTACAATATAGCCCGTGCAGAAAACCCGTGTAAAGAATATTTGATTTCACATTTTCACGCCCTCATGCAATGTAAACCATCCCTCCAAGCAAAATTGTAATAACTCAAAGCATCTCCGAGCTCAATCCAAGATCATTGATATTTGCCATTATTGACCAGCATTTCCATCACCAAATCATTCCAAGCATCAATTGGCCCCGGCAGGCACCAATGCAGACAGTCATTTTGAACTTTAGCATTCTTATCCTTTGCAAATGGCTGGAATTGCCTGTATGGCCCCGGGTGCCCGTCAGGCCTCCATAACGATAGTCGAGTTGTGTCTAATAATTTCAAAACCACCCCATTTTTCTTTCCCGTAGCTGCAGCCTTGGCAAATTCTTCCAACTCTATATCCCTCATTGTTGTATCTACATCTCTCATATCTACCTCGCCTTCTTTGAAAGGTACAGTCCTAGTACAAGTTCCTCCGCTGAACCATTCTCCATTCTCGAAGTGATCGGGGGTGGTGGTTCTAAAGAAAACAAATGCCTTGTGGTCCGAACTTGTGACAAAGTTGAGAACCACCTGGAGTGCTTTGCGATAAGCATATTCGAATCCCAACTCAGTCAAATTCTTTCCAGGACAGTAGTGGCAGCCTTCAATTTTGTTGTTTTCATGATATATGGCAGTTTTGAGAAACCATTTGCCACCTGCAACCACCATGTAATCAAAGTTCTTGTACAGTTGTGTCCATTTTATATCAAGTTTATCAAGATGGAGTTGGATTTCGGACTTAGAAACTCCATTTATGTCTTCAAAGATATCAGCTCTTACTAGAAATGGGGTCCAAACTACTGAGAGGGTAAAATTGTGAGAGGGATAGCGCCATCTTTTTGATCTATATTCCTCATCATGGTAGACCTCAACAGCTTGCTCCACCTGTGGGACATAACAATGGGAATTTTATCGATGACATGAGGACCAAAATTTTCAAGACTGACAGAATGTAATGCAACACAACAGAACACAACTAGAACAAATGCAGATAGTTAGATTGACATGCCAGGTTTTGGAGGTCGTAGTGTGTTTACATCAGAACTACAGAAAATGCGGTGGCCGTGGGGTCTACATGTGGGTCTTCAATTTGACGATACACAAATCTGTCCCCCAACACACATTTAAGTGATCGAAATCTAAGACAATGTCTTACACTGAGTAAATTGCCATAAAACTGGTTTAAGTCTTAAGCGACAACACATTTAATTGAACCAAAGATTATCAATTACAAAAGAACCAAATTAGTTTAACACTCAATAACGTAGGAGCCTAGGCAACGACTGAGAAGATGCCGAGTCATTAGTCATTAGTCATTAGTCAAATCAGGATCCAACAAAAAATTCAAATCACAATTAAAATCCTTCACATAGCTGGTGGGTACCAACTTGAAGAGACTTGATAACCGCTTAATAAGTAGTTGTCTGATCATAAAAGTGGTAGCTATCATCCATTATAAACTCAACTCTTAATTATCAAATTAGAATTTCCAAAAAAACCAAACGGCAAAGAATAAAAATTAACAAAGACCCAACTCACAAACCAATCTGTGTTAGCACGTCACAAGCCATTAGACTCTGTACCCATATTTATTTAGTAAATGTTATGGGAAGATGGAGTCATGGAGATATCGTGGTGCTTGAGAGGCAAAATCATGTGACGTCCCCACCAACCCAGCTCATCTCATATGATAATTATAGGAATGTCTACTTATTAAATAATAATTCTCACTAAAAAAGTTTTTCTTGTAGTTTGACTATAATTAATTTGACATCAGTAAAATAAAGATATAGTCTGTGGAAAGACAAGCTGACCACAAACAACACAAGAACTCAGTTACTTTTAAGCTTGAGATAATTTTGTACAATTACCCATAAGGAAGACTCGATTTATAGTTCTCAGTTTGACTATTTGACACCGTTCTTGTAAAAATGACACCGGATGATTTTTCATTAGTAAGTGATGATATATTGTCCAAAGACAAGAATTATTCTGTTTACTATCATTTCAACAAAAAAAAAAAAAATGATAAAACTTTGAACAATTTATTTGAGACAATGACACTTTAGCTTTAACTTTACTTCTCTTCTAAGCTAGCTTGGTTTCACTGATTTAGAGTACGCTATGAATGTATGCAGCACTCAAACTAAATGATGACTACCATACTCAGGCCAAAAATAATAATAAGAATATCTCAAATTACCAAGACTACAGCTATACCGTGTTTTTCGAAAATTTAAAACATACCTGGCTGAGAATGCAAACCAATGACTGCACATGGTTACGAGAAATCGAATCACCAACAAAGGCCCAATGTTTATTCCTCATCAAATCAAGAAACTTCTCAGGATCAAACTTTGGTAATTCACAATCCCGTGGATTCCACCTCCAGTAAAGGTAGCCAGAATCAGGTCTACCATTCTTCATACAATTCTGATGGCCTTCAATAACGAGGCAGCTCTCGTTTGTGTAAACCGGACCGGATGGGTCCGGTATCCAGTCACCAGTAAAAAAATCACATTTTGCTGGAACCACATTATGCAGATAAAAGTAAGCAAAGAATTATAAAAAATACAATGCAAACAAGTAGTCAATAAAACTTACTAAATTTGATTGCAATTTATCTATGTGTGCCCATAAAGACAAATGCTTTACTATTTAATGCAGAACAGAAGGTATACTATATATTTGCAGAGATCAATTTAAATGTCAATCTAAAACTAGACAAGTTTCTCGATCCCCAGCAAGTGAATTTACCAATAGCAGTACACTAAAATGAAAGCATCAACCTATTTCCATCTATGCAATTTGAACTCAATCAATAGCAGACCCCAAAAATTTGAACTAGACCAAGGCATCAAAGGGGAAAAATGCAAAATTATCTAAAATCTGAATTTAGTCAAAACAGTAAAGTGAACATTAATAGGAAACAAAAGAAGTTATTTTGATGAAAAATTATGAATACTTTGTGGGAAAAACACAAAATTATCTAGACTCAAGAAATGAGAGAACTAAAGCACAATTATCATTTACAAGATCCAACTACTGGCTTCTCTATATGATACATTCAATTACATTGTTGATAGCCTTCAAAGTTGTTCATGAGAAAAATAAATATAAAAAACAAAATCAATAGAAGCACCGTCCTCAAATATAACAAATAAAATAGAAAGAAATGTAGTAAAAAGATTTCAAAAAAAGCATAGAATACCCAATTCCTCACTTTGATAAGTATTTTATAAATAGAAACAAAAGCTCTCTTACCATTGTCAGACATTTGGGTTTCATTTGCTTGAAAATCAACAGGAATTGGTTCTTCATCAGGCAAGGCACCCTCAAGAGACTCAGTATTGGTCTCCTGACTCTGATTTTCAATCGTCCGAGTACGAGTCTCGGCAACAGATGAGAATCCAATTGAATCAGAAACGAAGAGACGAAAAGCGAGGCCTATCAACAGAAACGAGACTGCAAACTTTACAAGCACATGATTGTTTTTGTTTTTATTAACCGAAGATGGGTTCAAATCAAATTTCATTTCCTTCACCATTTGGTGTGAAAAAAACCAAAGATATCTCTTCAAAACAAACAGAGAGAAAGAGAGAGTGAGAGAGAGAAGTGAACTGAACAGGTTTCTCGTAACTACCTACCCAAAGGTCTGTTTTAATTGGCATGAAATGTTTTAGTTTGTTTGATTTATTTATGATTTTAATAGGTGGACATTGAGTGTAATTATATCAAAGATGAGTTTATTACAAGGACGTGTCCTGTTGTCTGTACCCTTCTGTGTTGGCGTGCGTGAATTGTGATAACCAGAGAGCGTTGCGTTTCGTGTCCCTGCTATTTACTCCGTTTGGTTGCTGACAGGAGAGAAGCTAATGTGTGATTTGTCATGAATGACTGACCATGCAAGTAAATTATAAATACTAATAATAATAATAAATAATTTGGTTTTTGAAAGTATAGTGGTAACGTATATGATATTTGAATTTTATTTTTAGTGGCACCCAAATGGCAACAAAAATAGGTCAACTTTCGACTGCCTTGTACTTAAATTAATTAAAGTCTTGAATTGCTAGCTTGATGTTGAAGATTAATTTATGTACTTTTCACATGTTTTTTCATCTTACATGTTGAATAAAGTAAATTACAACACATCAGCAATTTCATGGTAATGACAATGATAAATTTGTCGAGAAAAGTAAAAGGAAAAAACATGAACGAATTGTATGTATATAAAATAATTGTTGTCTGTAGATAAAATTAAGGGGATATTTTATTTTTATTTTTTAGTTTTTATATTTTTATGATGAGAATGTCTTATATTTTAAGATAAAAATAAAATTTAAATCTTAACCTATTTAAAATTAAAGAAAGTATTCAATCACTATTATTAAGAGATGGTGCGTAACGGTGATTTCATTATTAGAGCAAAAAAATGTCATAAGAATGTACTGTTTTCTTAGTTTTTAAGGCATTTTTTTTTAACATGTTTTTAAGACATTCTTGTAAACCAAAATCTTATTTGTTCTGGTCACATTTACCCAGAAATTAAAACAAGAACAAAAAGACAAAATTTGCTTGCAAATGGTACATATAATAGAAAAGGAATATATGCAGAAATGAAAAGATTGAGTGTCTATTTTAATGTGTTGTTTTCTGAGGCATCTGCCCCAAGTTGCAAATAAACAAATAGAGAATGTCTAAAATGCACATGCTTTGCTTTCCTCCTCACAAACCTTCGATCTAATTTCTAATTTTTAATTTAGCGAAATCACTTTAAGCACAGCTGGCTGGATGCTCTATTGCCGCTTTGATATTGGTCACATCAATGGTGGACCGCTCATATTAGCCCTTACATCACCCATCCCTTTCTCTCTCTTGTTGAAATTAAAGGTAGGGCAAACCTGTAGAATAATATTTCTTCTTTAGATTTTATTTTCTTGGTCTGATTTTTTTTTTTCCCAGTCAAAATAAGCCTTCTGGCTGTACCAGCTTTGGTTGTTGGGTCCATTTCAATGGACTAAAACCAAACGCACTCTCCTTCCTAACCTTGCAGGCAAATTTTATTATTTTCTTCATTTTACATAAATTTAACATCTAACGTGATTTGCAGAAGCTTTAAATTTTATTTATTTTATTTTCAGGATAGAATGAGACATTTAAACAACATTATGAGATTGACAATTACAATACTCGTCCTTTTGCAGGGCAAAAATATATATATACAAAGAGCTGATGCCACTTATCTGACACGTTCTGTTAATTTAATTAAAAGATGCCACTTGTTTCAACAATAGAGTTCATTGATGGAGAAAAAATTCAATGTATCTGATGTGATGCACCCTGTCAAACTATTTCATATTATCTTGCAGAGATAATTAATAAATATATCATATCGTATAACATAATTTCAGTGATCGAATAGGCATTAAAGATTTTTCGGTGCTGATGATTGTAACTCAAGACCTTTAAATTAAGTCTCACCTCACATTGAAGGTCTCATACAATTTATGCCTTGAGGAAATGAAAGGTAGAGATTCCTTGGAGACACTGGAAAGCAAAAGCTGTTTAATACAGCGAATTTCCATCTCAGCAACTCGAACTTATTGCAATTTATATTTAATGGATTTATTAGCAATAATAATACTAAGAAAAGTATATTACATTTTTTTCTATGGAAGAGAGATGTAGCTTCTTGGCCTAAAAAGCGTTGGCATCTGATACTTTTGAGGGTTATTATGAAAAACTCCCCTAAAATGAAAATTAATCGAAATTTACCCCCCGTTTTTAAATTATTAGGTAAACTACCCCCTGCCGTTAACTTTCCATACAAAATGTTAACATTTTCCATCCGAAATAGTAAAATGACCAAAATACTCTTACCATATCCTATAAAATTCCTCTTATACCCTTCAAACTTATGAAATGACTAAAATGTCCTTTAAATTATTAATTAATTAAAATATTAAATAAAAAAATTTAAAAAAAAAATTTCTTCACACAAAATCCCTCACTCCACTCTCTCTTCTTCTTCTGCTTCTGCGCTTCTTCTTCTTTTTCTTCTTCTGCTTCTGCTCTTCTTCTTCTTTTTCTTCTTTTTTTTTTTTTTTTTTTCTACTTCTCTGGGTTCGAAGGAACCCAGAATTGGGTTCGTTGGAACCCAGTTTCTGGGTTCGAAGGAGCCCAGTTCTGGGTTCCAATACGAACCCAGTTTCTGGGTTCGAAGGAGCCCAGATCTGGGTTCCAATGGAACCCAGAACTGGGTTCGATTCGAACCCAAAAACTGGGTTTGAAGGAACCCAGAAACTGGGTTCGATTCGAACCCAAAGAAGTAGAAAAGCAGAAGCAAAAGAAGAAAAAGAAGAAGAAGAGCAGAAGCAGAAGAAGAAAAAGAAGAAGAAGCGCAGAAGCAGAAGAAGAAGAGAGAGTGGAGTGAGGGATTTTGTGTGAAGAAATTTTTTTTTTAAAATATTTTATTTTTTATTTAATATTTTAATTAATTAATAATTTAAAGGACATTTTAGTCCTTTCATAAGTTTGAAAGGTATAAGAGGAATTTTATAGGATATGATAAGGGTATTTTGGTCATTTTACTATTTCGGATGGAAAATGTTAACATTTTGTACGGAAAGTTAACGGCAGGGGGTAGTTTACCTAATAATTTAAAAACGGGGGGTAAATTTCAATTAATTTTCATTCCAGGGGGGTTTTTCATAATAACCCTACTTTTGATTGGAAACATTTTCACAAACTTTTTTTTTTTTTTTTAACTTGCTGACATCAGACCAAATTACTGTCGAGATCACTTAAGATAGAATGGATCTTTGCTCTCAAAAGACGAGAAGGTTGCCTATACAAAAGTATGAAAATTGCCCACACATAGGGTAGGACTTTGGTGGATCAACCCACCACTTGAAGGTATTGTGTTGGATGGATTTGGCATTACTGCTGGGCCAAGTCGCTTTCCTTATTGCTAACTTTGTATTAACTCTTGTCTTTTCAAGTGTTAATGATGACTAATATAATTAGTCGGCGTTAAAGAGCTTCGCAAGAAAAGCAGCAATGTTCTCCAGGGTCCCGAATGAGAAGGCAATTCCAACTTTAAAAATGGGCCAGACGCCCATTTCCGGGCACTAGGCTCACAAGAAACTGAGCCCACCAGTGAGTCCCACTGACCATGTGAGTTTTGAAATCATATGTAAGACAAACTAGAAAAGGCCTTGCAAAGGACCCTCCATACAAAGTGCATGTCTTTGTTCGTGTCGTGCTGTTGGTGCACGGGATAAACCAATCATTGGTTCCACTCAAATCTCTTAAGAAATTCGGACCCCCAACGGACACTTGGCTGCATTATTGAATTGCATCAACTCCATGCCCAAATTTTCTTTTTATCAGTATTTCTCATAAAAGATATGAGAACTCAGTTTCTATCCCCAACACTCAAAATGTGATCTGGTTGCAATTTGTACAAACAATTTCAAAATAGTAGAAGAGGCTCACTACAGTCTGCCTAAAATCACTTCCAAATGAAATGCTTTTAGACCGTGGATAATTTAATAGCTGTGTTGTATATATCCAGGGTCTGCTGGTAAAGTTTTATATGCTCGATATCTATCTTTGAAAGGAATTTAAATAACTAAGAAGAATGATGATTGATCATAAACATAAAGGACTATTTGATGTTGAGAAAAAATACATGGAGATATACAATACCAAAACCAGCAGAAACACCAAATAGAATGTGCAACATTAACAAGAAGACACCGCAAATGAATTGAATACTAAACTTCCAAGTAACTTCCATATATCAAGGGCACACCACATGTCCAAAACCTTAATCATTCTAGTGCTGCAAGGAAAACATCATGGCTCCTCCCGATAAAATTTGACGCAGATCAGAACCAACAGTGACTTTGTGATCTTTAAGATTTCATTGTGCAGCTGCTCGTGGAGCTTTCATGCCAAATCCATGCTTTGCCTTCTCAACTCTGTCCAAAACATCAAGTTAGTATTACTTTTTAATATCATAACAGCAATCGAGTATTCATAAATACCACATTTGAGTTAATTATGTAGTAAGCACAATGCAATTCTGACCAATGTTATGGTAAAAGAAAAGAAGCAAACGCATCCCTAAGGCCATGAGGTAGAATAGAAGTATAATTTTCATTTGCATTAGGATTTGAATATATAGGAGAAAAATCAATCACAACATTTTGAGCTAAAGGTGATAAACAGGCTGCTGAAAAGGATGGATATAGAAGCCAAAGTCCTATAACAATAGATAGCAAAGGTGATTTGCCAGATAATAGGCACTTACGTTGGGGCAAGTTTTCCGAGACTATCTAGCTCTTCACCAGTGTCCTCGTCCAGGACTCTACCAGAAATCTCAACTATGTAAGATCTATCTCGGGTAGTTGGAAGTCCTCTGCCAGCAAGCAAATCCAAATCTTTTTGGTGAAGCTCTCTTCCATTGACAAAAACACCAGTAGTTCCACCAGCACAATTTTCTGGCATAGGATAGTTGAGTTCGTCAATAAATGGCTGCAAGAGAAACAGCGTTTTTTTTAACAGATATACTAATGGAAACAAATACCATAACAGACATCGCTGCACTAATAATGGCATCAGAATTGATCTTACTGGTATTATGCCAAGACAAGGCCCACCCATGAGACCCCAAAATCCAGCCCGGAAATCGTACCTGGTTTAGACACAGCAAAAAGAAAACCCTTTAATGGAACTGAAGTACAAGAAATGAGTATTGCAACATAAAAAATTTCATCACTGAACGAACATTTAAATTTCTATGCTTAAAAACTACGATGAAGGCTGTAAAATGTAACAGATTCAATTAGATCAATGTATATCTCAATCAAATCCAATTGTTTGTTAATCTATAGTCCACATGGAGTGCATGCAATGATCAATTATATGTCCATCTCATAGGTGATATAAATCATTCCTATGACAACTAGAATTTATGGCATGCCAGTTCAGTAAGAAATCAATTCAACAGGTGCAATTGTGAATGTGCTTACCAATACTGTCCAGGATGAATTGGTCCCGCCGACTTTTCAGCCTTCTTGACCAAACGTTCTGGTAGGAGATGCCCATTTATTGAAATATTACCTTTGCCACGCTCTTCAGTTTGGTTGGATCGTGAGAAATCTTTGAAGCTCTTCTTGATAATATTTGCGAAAAATGACTCACTCCCTTTGTTGTTTCTTGGCAGATCATCTTCTCTTGCTGTATCCCCTGAATCTTGAGACATCCCAGTATTAGAATAGTCATTCATTGATACCTCCATCTCAGTTGCCAGTGATGCCTCTTTCAAAGAATTTTGTCTTGTGGTAACCCTGTTTGGCATGAATTTCTCTTGTTCCGTGCGACTACTTCGGTTTCCTTTCCCAAATCGATTCACTGCATGATTATTAGAAGAGTAATCAAAATGCTCTTGAAGAGGAGAACCAGCAGGTGGAGGAGACAGGGTGGCTTTAACTGGCTGCTGAATTGACTGTGCGACCTCCCTTTGATCAATGAGAACATCTGGACTAGTTTCATCCTCAGAGGTACTTGGTGATGTAGAATGAAAGCTTTGCATCTCCTGAGGCTTGCCCGACTTCAAACCTTGGCCAGTAGATAAAGAAGTAGGTTCTCTATCCATTGCATGGAAATCATAACCAGAATTATCATAATCATCAGAAGAAAAATTAGCATTAATCCGGTCAAAACGGCCATGGGAGCGTGAATTATACTCCCTCAACATCTCACTAGAGCTATCATCATCAACCTGTGCGGAAATTCCTTTTGTTCCGGTTTGAACTGAAAGAACAAGTTTCTTGTCAATGACGGAGTAATCAATCACTGTAGAACAAGTCCCACACTGTAACTTCTGTTTCTTTTTAACCATAAGTTCAGCTTTCTTGGGCAGTTGCAGGAGCTCAAAACAATTATTGCATATTATAAATGGGGCACCATTAGCAATGGGACGGCAATGACGACCAGCACTAGTTACTACCACCCTTCGAGGACAGCAGCGAACAACACTACCCATGTCAGAATTAAGGTCACTGGGCCATCTCCCGTGAGCTTGTGGACCACAGAAATTTGATGGAGGAACACTAGCCCTAAAATTATGAACCCGTGGAGCAAATGGCCCAGGGTTTTCATGATGGTACAGCATAGAAGTGTTTGGTTTATTGCTATAACCAGTGGGTGGAACAGGAGGTAAAACCCGTTGAAGTTTGTCATAGCAATGGTAACAAGAGCAAGAAGGATGGTGATACATTTCATTTTGTTGGTATGGCTCAAATGCATCATGATTTGGTTCTACATACTGTCCAGAAAAGTATGGATGAGATGGTTGTTGCTGGTATTGACTGGGCAACTTGTGAGGAGTGTTTCTCAACATTTGGGACCCAAAAGGATCCCCATATCCTGGAGCATGATTTGAATTACGCACAGAATGATGTAAACCATGCATAGCCATTTCATGACCGTTGGAATAAGGATATGGATCAGGGAAATGACTCATATAAGGAGGTCTCGAAACCAGTTTATCAGGCCCAAGGAAAGGCATTGAAGCCCTATCGGATCCCAGGGAACCACTTGGAAGCCAGGAATCTGAACTGCCATAAGGGTCTGGAGAGACTATCCTCCCATCAATAGGAACCTTCTCTTTTGGCTTATCGACCACATCACAAGTCCGACTAAGTTGTTCCTTAAGCTCATCCAGCTTCCTCAGAAGCTCAGCCCGATCTTGTTCAAGGTACTGAACTCTATTAGCTCCATCCTGGCCAATATGGTTCCTCGAAGGCTCCCTATAACCACAAGAAGCATCCGAATGGTAATTTGACGGGCCTTCACCAGGGTAATTTGAAGTCGAGAACCTTTCACCTCCAAAATTAGTTCTCCTGCTTCTAGGAAATCCTTCCACCTCAACTCTCTCCTCAGTTTTCCAATCCAACATCCGACCAGATCTACGAGAACCACCTGTATATCCAACTTGGGAATTCAAATCCCTATGTTCTCTGCCTACTGCATCACCCAAATCATCTCTGCTTGTGTTTACATCAAGACCTTGCCATTTATCACCGGTAACTTTAGATTGATTCATAGATCTGTCAGCAAGTCCAATATCTTTCCTCTCCGAACCCCTTTGATCAGACCTCAAAGAGCCAGCATTCGACTTATCCGTATCAGAAGCGTCACTCAAGTCTGCCACTTTCTTCTCTGACGAACTCTGTGACTTAGCAGAAACTTCTTCAACTCTCTCTTCTTCAGACTTCTCAGATAAAGTGTCCACCTCTCGATTTTTATCTATCGCTATAAATCAAATAAACAAAATACCTAATCTCAACATTTATAAGTTAAAACTTTTACGACACAATTTCACAAAAAGTTTGATGCTTCATTCAGTTCCAAATAGAAGAAATTAAAAGGAAAAAACTTTTACAAGAAATTTTCACTGTCGACTGATGCTTCAATTTGTAGCAAAGAGAGCAGACACAAAGCTACAAAATTGAAGCACTGAACATCCCGCCCCCCTAGTCTTCTTACTTCTTTCAATTTCCCAAAATTCAAAATCTCAACTTCATTAAACCAAATTATTCAAAATCTCAACTTTACTAAACCAGATAAACTCATATTGGCTTCTTCTCATTTCCAAGGTTCTATCATCAATTAATTAGAGAGTAACATAGAAATGAATCCAATAATTTCCCCAGTAACAAACAAACACAGCTTTGTTAAACAATTCACATTATCTAGTTAACAAAATTTTGATTAATCATGAACAATAACAAACAAAGCACAACATCTAAACAGTGCACAAACAAAGCTTCAATGCTTCAATAGAGACAGAGAACAATACAGCAAAGAAGCACATCCAAAACCAAAACCAATAATAGAAGAAGAAAAAGCGTACCTTGAAGAACAGCTCCGCAACCACCACATTGATAGACAGGGTAATCTTCAAGTTCTGGTAGGAGATTTTCACACTTTGGACAACGAACCAACCTTACTTTGGTTGACTCGGCCATTGCTGAAACATTCAAAATATATATATAGCTCCAAAGTAAACAACGACTCGCAAACAACCAAACAACCGGACAAAATATTATAAATACCCTTATCAGAAAAAACGAGTTAAACAAAGCCGAACAATTCAAACAAAACCGTCACTTTCAAACTTCAACCAAAAGAAAAAACAAATAATAGAATGATGAAAAGTAAACTGATTTTTTTGAGAATGTTTTGGTTGATAAGATCAGTTTTTTTTTTTTTTTTTCGTTTTTAATCAGCTAAGAAGCTGAAGTAGAAAATGTAGCTGTAGAGTGAACAAGTTTTTTTCTTTTCCTTTCTTGGATTTTCTCGGCAACCAAACAGACAATTATCTCAGACACGTAAGCAAGAAAAAAAGAAAAAATACCCCAGGAATTTGTGAAATACTAGACAGGAATTCTATTCGAGGATAATTTGTTCTGAGAAATCGGCGTTTATACTCTGTTGTGTTTGTGAGAGTTTTGTAAGAGTGAGAGGGAGAGTCCTACCAGTTCACGGATCGATTTCCGAGGCTCTGGGTTTCCGATATTGCCAGGGTTAAAATTTGGAAACCACAGGAAAAACGGTCGAAAAACGGCGTCGTTTTGCCTGATTTAAGCGGACGACATCGTTTCGAAGGTGCCTCGGAGGATTAAAGTTTCTTTGGGAATCCAGGATGGTCAGAGCCCGAGCTTGACGATTAAAGGAAAAGTAAATAGGCAGACTTTTTTGCCAAAAATAAATTGAAAAAAGAAATGCTAGACGCGCTCATTGTTTTGTTTGTTCCACTCCCTGTTTCGACCTCTCATCAAGGCTGCTGGTCTTAAACGTGACTTGATGGGCGGTGATAAACGTGAACTCAACACGAGATTATTCACTTTCTGTCTGAATTTATCAAATTTTCCTCATTATTATTTTTATCTTTTGTGGTTTAGGATAAATTAATAAATTATCATATAGTGTTTTAAAATAAATAAAGCATTAGAATTACAAATTATTTGTGCAGTCTGAAATTTATACCATGAACCAGACATAACTTTTTATTATAACAAAACATAATTACTTTCATAACAATTTTGAAAGATAAAGAAAGTATATAATCACTGATGCCATAAGATGGTGTGGTTTTTTAAACTTATTTTGGACCATTATTTTGATGTATTGGTAGAAGACTTTATCATAAAGGATAGTTTAATTTATTGAGTAGAATTTAAGTTAATGACAATTAATTGAATAAATGAATCAAAAGTAAGAATAGATGGTCCAAATTAGCTGCTCATTTTATATTCAAATGATGTGACACTCACATTAATAATATTTCATTTATCCATAAAATTAAATAAGTGATTTAATAACATCATCCACAAATTTAATAATATCATATAACATAATTGATAAAACTTATTAAGTAATCAATCAAATAAATTTGAATTAATCAAATAAAAAAATATTCAGTAATAGTTCAAGTGGTATTTTTATTTCAATTAGTGGGGATTCAAACTACAATATGTATATTTAATCGTACATATAAGAAGAATTTTCTCCACACCATGAAAATAAATTTCACACAAAATACAAAGCTAGTGTTTAATTTTGGTACATTTCAGTAAATCATTGGCAATTAGTATAAATTTTGAAAAATTAACTAAATGGGGGGGGGAAGCCTAAATTGCCATACATAGGTCAAAATGTGAGATACGATTGGAAGAAGCAAAGAGTAGGTGGAGGGAAAATGGCGTAGTGACTGAGTGTAGTCTCTTTTTCTTTTTCTTTGTATAATAAATTGCATCGCTTTAGCTTTAGCCGCTCCACAAATCGCTTCTTTTAGGTGACTTGCTTGCGACTGGAGAGAGAAAAGCCGGGTTTTGGCCGTTGTGAAAAGAAGCGAAAGGAAAAATGAAGAAGGCGCGTAGAAAGAAACGTCTCGGCTCTGACAAGTCTTCTGCTCGTGACCAGTCTCCATTTTTGATTCGCTGCCCCACACCACCACCTTGTAATTTTTCTCTCACGTGGTCCCTACTCACATTTTTTCCACCAATGTTACTGCTTACTGCTCCCCGTCGTGACTTCTAGCGCTGAATGATGAAAACGTTTCATCAAAATTATTTTATTTTTCACCTGCCCTTCATTTTTTACCTTCCCAACAACACACCCATTAGTGCACCCACCAAACTGTGTTCGCCTATTTAATATTTTCGTTATTTCATGTTAGAATTCAGAGACCCTGAACACATTATGTACATAATATGTATAGAATTTTGGACATGACTCATTACCAATGCTAGTTATGAGAATCATAATTGTCACAGGCTGAGAGTGATCAGAGATTGTACTGTACTTTGTTACTGTTTCGTTAATTTATCAAGTGGGCTCTCACCGCAAATTTTTGTTTTACATATTACATATGCGTTACAATACGATCATAGTATAAGTAACATGATCGGGCTCTATTGATCAAACCACTGAAGTATAGCTCGAAACCGGGGGCTTTCATAGGCGGGAGGAAAGCTGTCTAGAAGAGGGAGAAGAGGCTCACAAAGGAAGGAAAAATCAGTCACACTATTTGAAGGCATAAGGAGTTGAACCTGATATCAATGACATACAAAGTCATGGGAGCGAGAACTAGAATTGATTTTTTAAAAAAAAAAAAAAAATTCAGTGTCTCCTTTCGTTAGAATTAGCAAGTACTGTATTTTGAAGTTTGACAGAGCAGAGAAATCAATTTTTGTGATGAACATTAGTTTAATTGGTCAATTGGTGCTATTATAAATATTAAGTTGACTTTTTATTTTCAAGGAATTTCATGATAAACTAAAACCTGGAAGAATCAAGATGTGCAGAGTTAGCTGGTATTTAATTTGTATATTTGAAGATTGATAACTTCAGCTAATCATTTGGATTGCTCCTCAGAGAAGTAAGAGAATCCGATATAACAGTACTAATACTGCTTTATTACGATCTTGAAGTATTAGATAATTAGACACTTGAATTAGACACTTGAAGCTGTTTTATGTGATCAAAAGATGTTGATTAAAGTTTTTTTTTTTAAAAAAAAAAAAAAATTGGAAATTTATACAACTATCCCAAATTTAAGAACCACAAGATTACAACCTTAAAACGAGCCAAATTTAGGGATACCGTAAAAGCACAAGAACATCAGAGCTTGTTTCCTTCAAAGGATTAAGTAGGGAAGACTAATTGGAATACCAAGCGGTTCCTATACATAGAAATGGTCAGACAACACTAGATCCAGCCAACCACAATTTAAACAGAGAACAATACAAGAATGAAAATCAATAGCACCGAAAATAAACTTATACAAGACAACTTCTAAAATCCAAAAGGCAGCAACTACAACAATCAGATCGTCTTCCTGAAATTGAAAAAATTTCCTTTAAGCACCATGAGATCTTTGAGTGCAATGCCAAACTCAAACTGAAGATCTCCAGGAACCATCATTGCCTTAAATCACCAAGGAGTCATGCATCAACTGATTTTCATCCTCCACCTGAAACATATACAAACAAAATAGAGCAATCGGGTTTTTAGGGCTGAATGTAGTTATCAACTGGATTCAGCCCTAAAAACCCTTCAAAACCAAAAGGATACTAGTGAGAAACCAAAAAAAAAAGAGAAAACAACGAAGATCAGAGGAGGGTAGAAACAAAAAAACACTAAGATTTTACTCGAATCTAGCCGAAAAAGACTTCCACAAAGGCTTTCTCTTTCTAAAGGTGGGAGAGCTTTCTTCTTCTCTCTACAATGAGAGCTTTCGAGAAAACCGCAAATTGATAATTAAAATATAACAATGAGCTAATTGTGATTATATTACAATTTGGTGGACCAATTGAGCAACATTTGAAAATAATATATTCCGGTTTCTCTTCTTCAATCAATTGATATAGCAATGAGAGTTTTCAAACGAGGAAATGATGTGAAATGAGCTGTACTCATGCATGGTACGGCCTGCTGCTTTGGTCAAGATGCTAGTTTTAAAGCTTGGGGACAAGTCTTGGAGACTAGTTTTTAGTTTCTAAGAGACTATGATTAAAAAATCAAGAAGAAATCTTGGAGACCAGTCTTTAGATTTTTTTTTTTTTTTCTGGGTCAATCTCAACAACAGAGATCGCTTTTGCTGTGCTTTGAAGCTACCTGAGAAGACAATTCAGTGGAAGTCAATTGGTACCCTCTTCAAATAGGTCATAATAGGTCATTTTGTGGATTCAAAACCAAGGGTATAGTTGGGCTGTTTTCAATTTTTAGGAATCTGATACTGTGTAATGTTGACAAAGTAAAAAATTGGAGGGTTGTGATGAACGTGTTAAATTGATGTTTTTTGCATTGCATGGTCCCCAGCGTTATAATATAGTTATATGTGGCACATTGACGGAGCTAAAAACTACAGGTTTGAGCTGGAAAGGGGTTTAGATGACTATAAGTAGAACTAGAAAGTGCAAACCAAGCAGCTGGTGAGTTTCAATTTTTATATCATGATTGATGAGAGTTACCCAATGCGTCCAAAGGTCCCCCGGAGTACTGGTACATATGTATCCTGCGTTGGATTTTACTACCTCCAAAATCAGTGGTTGTCTTCGTGTGTTTTTTCAAAAACTATATGTCTATATACATTGTCTTTAACAAATAGAAAAAGATATATTCAAAAAAAAAGAGATGCTTGTTTACTTTATTTTCTTATAAGTTCTTTCAATTGAAATACTGGGTTTTTAAAATTATACCTAAAATGTTGACAACACTTTTTTGATTTCCCCTAATTTTAAAGTTTGTTTTCAAACTTAAAAGAAAAGGTGTTTTCAAAGAGTCAGTTTTATTTATATTCGCTTTTGGTGGTAAAGCATTTAAATGTCGTCATAGGTATACGTGGATAGAGTAAATATTTAAGAAATGCATGTAAATACTAAACTTTTTATCTGGTTTCTACAAATCCTAGCCCGATGGTGTCAAATTATTTTTTTAGAAAAACCTCATTTATCTATGGTTAAAAATGGTATTAAATACATTATTTAAAAAAATAGTATTAATAAGGGCTATTAAACGCGTTTGGATTTGGAAAAACTTCACTTTAGTCCCTAAGCTTTTAAAAATATTAAAATTTTAAATATCTTTAAGAAACAGCTCTTTTAATCCCTAAATTTTTCAAAATTCTTCAAAATAGTCCAAACCGTCAGTCAACTAATGGTCAACAGTGACAAATAGTTTAAATAGGAAGGGCAAGATGGTCTTTTCGTATGAAATGTTAAGATCGTGACACATGGATGGTTAGAATTTTAAAATATTTAAAAAAATTGATAAATGAGGATATTTTAATAAATAACTTAATTTTTTAAAAAAAATACAAAAATAATTCATTTTCTTCGCTAACAAAATCACCATTCATCATCAACCTTCATCACCAATCTTCATCATCAACACAAATCCAGTCTTAAATCATCATTATCAACACAAACAAAAACTCATCTTCTTCACCAAGACAACCAAAGAAAACAACAGCCACCATACAATCACACCCAATCTAAAAATCATCAACACTTCATAACAATCCACAAAAAGTCATCAACACCCAATCAATCTAAACATCATCAACAGCCACCATCACAACTTGTGAAACACCCAGAAACCAAGACTCTTTCTTCTTTTTCCTTCTTCTACAAAATCAATCACCAAAAATGCGAATCGCGTCTCCACGCGACACCAAAAATCCGAACAATCTGGTTCGAACCAGATCGTCGATCTGGTTGGCACCATCTGATCGTCGATTTGGTGACGATCTAGTGCGAACCAGGTTGACGTACCAAATCAACGATCTGGTGCGCACTAGATTGATAATACCATATTGTCGATCTGGTTTGCACCAGGTGCGACGATCTGGTTCGTCGCACTAGATCGATGCACCAGCTCATCGATCCAGTGACGATCTGGTGCGAATTAGGTCGACGCTCATTGATCTGGTTCGCACCAGATCGTTGCACTGCGACGATCTTATTCGTCACACTAGATCGATGCACCAGCTCATCAATCTGGTTCGAACCAAATCGTCACCAGATCTGGTGCATCGATCAAACCAGATCGACGCACCAGAGGCGATCTGGTGCGTTACCCTTGTCGTTTTTTTTTTTTTCCTTACAATCTCAGGGAAGAGAGAATGAGAAGAAAATCTTATTTTTTGCCAAAAATATTGTTTTTCTGCCTTTTTTTTAATTTCTTATTTAATTAAAAAAACAATCATATTTAAAAAAATAATTATTATATATACACGTGTCGACTTTTTATTTGATGAAAAATATAAAATATTTTAGTTTCATTGGGGGCAAAACGGTTATTTTAAGTGTGAGGGTAATTAAGTCTTTTGAATTTTTCTGTTTGGTTTGACTATTAGTTGACTGACGCTTGGACTATTTTGAAGAGTTTTGGAAAAGTTAGAGATTAAAAAAGTTATTTCTCAAAGATGTTTAAAATTTGGATATTTTTAAAAATCTCAAGACTAAAAAGGAAGTTTCCCCTTTTGATTTTTAATCATAATCTCTTTGTGTATATATATATAGCCATCACTGTTTGACTCAGTCAACCCAACAAGCAGCTACTCGTTTTATTGTTTCTGTACTTTTTCTTGTGTGGCCGAAGTATTCCATCAAAGCCGCTGCCCCATCAAGTCTTTTGTCTTGGGAAACCTCTATTCGTCCTCGAACTACTGCATCTAGGTTTTTATATTTTTATATGTATTTTATTTCATATTTTAGATTTCAGTAATTCATAAAAATTTGAAAAATAAACTATTAAAAATAATAATATATTTTGAAAAAATATTAATAACCTACTTTAAGGTAATATCAAAATTTTAAAACTATATAAAATCAGGAGTGTACATACAATTTTAGAGGGGTGCAATTTGCAAACATGGTCACCCAGGACTGTTTGGACCAACAAATTTTGCAGATGGGTCACATTTGATATTTTGCCCCATTTTCGGAGTCTGACCACAGATCCAATGGGTGGGCTGGAATTGTCGGTTTGTGCTACATCATTTAGCTGGCCCATGTTGTTGGCACCCATTCATGTTTTTTTTTTTTGAAATGTTATGTTCACGTTTTTTTAATTATAATTACACCCAAAATAATTGTTGAACAGCAGAGAGCTGGTGGTGCCGTTGGCACAGCTTATGAAGACTTTAGCTCATATGGGTCAAGATATCCATGATTTAATTTACACTCAGAATTCTTACATTAAAAGACAAAATTTTCACACGATGTGAGCTTTTTCTTTAGCTTCTAAGAACTCCAATTCAGAACCATATTTCAAAAATCCTGATCAAGAATATCTAGCAACATTATACGATATGTAATATACTCGTAATATGTATAATAAATAAAAAAATTGTTGAACAAATTTTTTTAAATGAAAAAGAGTGATGATATTTGATATTTTTATTTTATTTTTGAAATAGAGTGATGATATTTTCACCCCTAGAGTTGTATGTACACCCATTTTTGTACACACACCCCTTTTTGTATATACATCCCATTAAAAATTGTTTCAGAAATTTATAAATTATAATTAGGGCAAAATTGAACAAACCTCTTTGACATCTGATAATATTACAATCATATGGAATATTTGCTTCGAGTTGCATTACGTCCCCCTGTTGTTTTGTGGTCAACTGGTAAAGTTAACGATCGACCAACTTGTTCATTGTTTATACAAGAAGTCGAAATTACCACTTAAAGATTATTTATTTACTTAAATAAATTTCTAATAAAAAGAGAAATTGATACATCCACTTGTCCACCATTAATTTATTTTTAATGGGTAATACTAAACTTTCTAAATATTTTATTCAAATTCATACTCCAACGATGTGGTATATGAGTTGTCAAAATTATATCAAGATCATGGATCTTGACAATTCACATGTCACATCATTTGATCATAGATTTAGATAAAATATTTTAAAAGTTTATCATTACTCTTTTTAAATAGAATAATTACTTTAAAATCTATTATTTATTTTATTTACTCAATTAAAAAGTAATAAAAATAAATAAATCTGCTGCTATCATTGGACAACTCAATGAATCCCAAACAAAAACCATCAAAACCAAATCCGACTCTTCATTCTTCTTTTAGTAACAAATTCTATAGTTCAACAAATTATTGTATCAGTTATTAAAAATAAAAATAAAAAATAAAAAATTGGAGGTTTGCTCCATTAGAGCTTTATCAAGACCTCCATTAGATCTAATGGAGTAATCGCTCCATCGGACCTAATCGAGCGGCGCACCACCACGGAGCACCACCATCGTTTCACCATGACGCATTGGCACCACTCCTTCTCTGACTTCGCTAATTGCTTATATTGTTCTAATGGTGGAGCATCCATGTGTTTGTAGTTAATGATGATGACTAGATGGTGTTCAGACTATGAATTGGGATGGGTTTTCAAATGATAAATTGATAAGAAAAATATGAGAGTTATGATGAATTGGTGAATTATGATATACTGATGTTTAAGTTCTAATTTTTTGTGATGCTGACTATGGGCTTGATGATAAAGGATGATTATTTTTTTATTATTATATTTAATTAATTAATAATTTGAACATTCTATACCTAAGAAATATTTATATAACAAGTAATGTTAAACTTTTCAAATATTGTGTCCAAATCTATTTCCAAATGATTTGACATGTGAGTTGTTAAAATCCTATTAATTATTTTTATAATCTCATGATTTTCAAAATCTTAACAAATCACATGCTACATTATTTAGATATGTATTTGGACACAATATTTGAAAAACCTAATATTATTCATATATAATTATCTAAATAATTTTTTTATTTGATTGTTGTAAATCAAATTTGTCTCTGGAGTTAATAGAAGAACTTGGTAATTTAATTTATTCTGATGGAAGAATGCTTTGATTTCGGTTTTGTTAAAGCTGTTGAACAACTACTTTTATTGAAGATTGGGTTGACGATCCGAAACAATAGGTTGAAGATCAAAGATTTTAAAGTTCTGGGTTGAAGGAAAACAAAGAAGATATATATATATATATATCAGTATCTCTTATAAGTGTCTTTTAACTTTAAAATGTTAGAACAAACCAATCAAATTTATTCATTGTATTATCCATTTTAAAACAAATTCTCTCTCTTTTATGTAATTCAAATACAATAGATGAATTTAATTAGTCCGTCCTAACTTTTTAAAATTAAAAAACATTGATGATAGAATTACTTATAATAGAATTACTCATATAATAATTTGAGTACTTCTACCATTAGTGCCTCCTAACTTTAAAAAGTTAAGACAAATCATTCAAATTCATTCATTGCTCTCTATTCTAAAACAAATTCTCCATTTTTATTTAATTCAAATGCAATATATGAATTTAATTAGTTTGTCCTAACTTTTTAAAGTTATGAGGCATTGATAATAAAATTATTCATAATAGAATTGCTCATATAGTAATAGAATTACTCATATAGTAATTTGAATAATTCTACCATCAGTATCTCCTTATTTTAAAAAGTTAAAATAAATTATTCAAATTCATCAATTACTCTTTCTTCGAAAACAAATTCTCTATTTTATTTAATTCAAATGTAATTTATGAGTTTAATTGATTCGTATTGACTTTTTGAAGTTATGAGACACTAATAGTAGAATAACTATATATATAATGCTTTTATAATCAAGATATCCTAATTTTAAAAAATTAAGACGAACTAATCAAATTTATCAATTCTATTTAAATTAAATAGGAGAAATAATTTATTTTAGAATAGAGAATATAATAGATGTCTCGATATATATATATATATATATATATATAAGTATATTATACAATATATCAGAGATATCGATACACTTGATAAAAAATGAATGATTACATTCTAAAATTGTTGATTATAATTTATTATATCTGATTACAACTAAAGATGTCTTATTATAAATACATTATGCAATATACCAAAAATATCGATACACTTGATAAAAAATGAATGATTGCATTCTAAAACTGTTGATTATAATTTATTATATCTGATTGCAACTAAAAATGTCTTATTATAAGTACATTCTGCAATATACCAAAAATATCGATACACTTAATAAAAAATGAGTGATTGCATTCTAAAATTTCTGATTATAATATATTATATCTGATTACAACTAAAGATGTTTTATTACAATCAATTAATATAATTTTGTCTGTCGATTGTTGTAAATGTGATTTGATTCATTTTATTATAATAAGATTTAGTAAAGATATAATAAATAAAAATCAACAATTTTAGAATGAAATCACTCTTTTTTTTTTTTTTTTGGGTCAAGTGTATCCAAAGTAATTATTGTAATTATGATCTGATTCATTTAGTTGTAATCAGATATAACAAATAACAATAAATAATTTTAGAATGTAAACACTCTTTTTTTTTTTTGTCAAATATATCAATACTCATAAGTGTACGTAAAGGGACCCCAATATATATATATATGTTTTAATAATGAGATTAATAGAGGCAATTTGGTCTTTAAATTGAAAAATGGTCCACGGTAATGGTAGGGGTATTTAGTGCAATTAAAAGTAAATGTTTCATATGAGTACCCTAAAGAGTGATGTTAGGTCTGTCAAATATTTTGTTCAAATTATATGACTTGTGAATTGTCAAGATCATATAAATCATAGATGATGTGATAATTAATAAAATATAAACAACTCACATGTCACATCATTTGAGCATAAATTTAAACAAAATATTTGAAAAACTTAACATTACTCATTGTCAAATGTCATGGTGTTTATGCAATTTTTTTCTATATAATTATGATTCATTTAATAGGGATGAACGGGAGTGTATGAACAGATTTAAAGGGGTGAAATAAATATGAACACTAAATGAAAAAATAAAGTTTTGCCAAGAAAACATGACCCGATCTTGCCACATAAAGATCCATAATATGGTTACCTGTTAGATTAACAGTTCAAGATCCTCACTCCACAGCTTGGTTCGTATAAGCAGAAAAGGTTACAGGTTTTAGTACAACAAACTAATGGTGGTTACATTTGACATGATTCATGCAACACAACAGTCAACAGTGCATGAATCGTGACTTCCACTATGATACTGGTGTTTTCCACTTGGACATACACTAAACACACGCAATAACAAAAAAAAAAAAAAAAATTCAATGGAGCACTGCACGCTCAAAATAGACATCGTACCATTTTTTGTAGCCTCTTACTTATTAATGCCAACCAAACCCATATCCAAATATTCCAACTTTTATCGGAGAATTCTGTAACTTTAATTTGGATGAAATTTGTAAAATTTCTCGAAAGGAAATAAACTAAACACACGCAATAACAAAACAATGTCTCAATGCACTGCACACTAAAAATAGACATCATATATACCAGTTTTTGTAGCCTCTTATTTATTAATGCCAACCAAACCCACATCCAAATATTCCAACTTTTATCGGAGAATTCTGTAACATTAACTTAGATGAAATTTGTAAAATTTCTCAAAAGGAAATACATGCTTATAGGTCATGTTCTGATCGACCCATCATTATCTCAAAGAGGTGAAACAAATCCACTGTATTTGTACAGCTTATTGAGAAAACAAAATTTACTAGTACATTATCTTCTTGGCCTGGGGCTGACTGAGTTGGCATTACATGTAGTTGCCAGTTGAGGTCACTGGTTACGCGTACGCCTGCCTACTACAAGCACAAAAGAAAATTTCTGAATCAAAACAAATCTATTTACTATTCATATATATATATATATATTTTTTTTTTTTTTTGAGAAATATTTTTCATATCTTTCATATCTAGCAAGTTGTGCTAACAGTATTGATTCACATAAATTGCCTTCCGTGTAAACTGTCAATTCAAGAATATAACCATCTCTAATAATATGTTAAATCATATAAAAATAGCTTCAATTGTCTAAAGTAACGAAAAATTATTGATGGTGTCGAATAATATTCATCATCTGATCACATTGAAATATCAAATATTTAACTATTATAAATAATGATTCGAATAATAAGACATAATAAATAAAATTCAAACTCAAACAATAATTGTTGTCAGTGATATACATTTGAGATATTATTATTATTGCAAAACAATAGCTCTTAAAAGAACTGAAAAAAGAACACAATGGTGCAATATTACCTGCTTCATTGAAAAGCAAATCTAATGCTTCCAACATCCAAATCTATCGGAGAATCCAAAAACTCCAATTTTCGAACTCCTGCGCTTGTCTTTTCTCTGACCAGCCGTCTTCTTCCATAATTTCCTTGCCACCAATTGCGCTATTGCAGAAGAAGAAGACGACGACGAGCGTCTGGCATCAGAAATAATATTGGGGCCCATACTGGAGGCATCGTACGAATAACAGAACTTGGTGGTGGTGACGTGCCTCTTTGATCCACCAAGAGTTGGCAATGTCATTAGATGCCTTTCGATTAGATGGGTGAGGGAGACCAGCTCGTACGAATCATACAGGGGGCTTCCACAATCCCAAATAGCCACTGCTTTATTTTCTTTGGTCTCTGATGTTTCATACATCTGGGTGGTTCCGGATTTCTGAGGTGAGCTAACTGGACGAACAGACATTTTTTATCTGTTTGTTGTCCAACTACACAGATTCTCATGACTCATTTGTCTTGTGTGTGTATATATATATATGTATTTTAAGCTGGCCTAACTCGACTGTGGGCTTCCGGTTCTGTCCGAAGACAAAGTCGGGAAATTATTGAAATTCCAGGATTGTCCGACGAGGCGTGGAACTTAATTCGGGTTTAGTGATGACAAGGATGTCTTTTGACATGGAGTGCCCCTTAAATAGTTCATTTCTTTTGTGCAAATAATTGTCAGCCCCGTTTCAAAAAAAGAAATAATTGTCAGCCCAAATTTTGGTGAATGAAAATACAGATCTGTTGATTTAAAAATTGGCTTACAAATTTTGTATAAAAGTATTTGATTAGCTATATATTCTTCATTATTGCACCTATATCTCCAATTTATGACTGAGTTTGTATAGTTTAGAACGAAAGATGTTCTATAGCATTCATAAGTAAAAATGTTTAAGGAAAGGTTCGGCTATCTTTCCGTCCAACTTAAATGTTTAAGGTTCAATTCAGATGATGTGATAATTTATTTGAATGTTTTTGTGATATTGTAATAACTGGTAAATGATGTTGGACTATCTAATATTATATTAGAGATTTTTTTAGCACTATAATCAGCGCAAATTTCAATAATAACATCAAACTATTAAAAAGAATTTTTTTTAAGTGCTATCAATATTCTTAAATTATAATTTGTAAACAAAAATCATAGTTCACGAACAAAACATCTATATGATCATAATTCACTACATTTATTGGTAAACACTTACGAGACTTAAAAAGTTCATTTCGATAATCCGCCGATTTTTCAAACTCATTAATTTTAATATTACTGTTTGGAATTTTCTCATACTATTATTTTTCCAATTTTTAACAATTCATTTGTTTTGTTTTGTAATTAAAACCCCTCTGTTATCATTGTCCTAAAGACATAAAATAGAAAAAAAGAAAGTTGTCCTTAGTCTAAAAAGTTTGTGATATGCAATTTAATATTATGCTATTGGACTAACAGGTTTTAAAATTAAGTTGTGTGATGCACATTAGTTTTGAAAAAGTAAGTTTTGTATTGAATTATTCTATGTTCACATAACTGAGGGTAGATATATATTGACCTTCCATTGAGAATCATTAAGTTAGCTGTTGCCTCTTGACTTCTAATATTTGGTGAATTTTTTGATGTAATGGTTCTTGAGTCTTGACTAGGTCTGCACGTTTCGCCTACACGAAACTGCTTTAGTTTGGGTCTACTGTTTTCGTATTGATATAAGAAAAGATATTTGTTTCAAAAAACAACAAAAAAAGAAGAAAAGATATTTCAATTTCTTATTATTATTTCTTTCAAAATGATTTCAAGAACATTAAAAGCTTATTAAATTTCTTTTCAAGACCACAAATTTCACACACTCCACCATCTAAAATATGCTTGCAAAATAATCCAATCGAATTCTAAATTTTAGAAACAAGATGTCACTTGTAACTTGTGTAGTGGGGAGAGAGTTTTCCGAATTGATATCTCCAGTCTCACGCACCACGTGTGTTAGTGGGGTGTTATCCACATCCCATGTTCGTGGAATCGCAGAAGTCGTCAAACACAAGTTGTCTGATTAGACAGATCTTTATAATTGTACTAACTTTAACCACTCACATGGGGGAAGACATTAACCATCATTATAGATAAATTGTATTCTTCATTTATGTAATCATTGATTTTACTTTTTAGTCCAAAAACCAAAAAGGTACAATTATCCCAGACAATAAAACGCGACCCTTTAGTTTCCAAAAAACCAAAAAAATGCGACCCAATTCATAATTTCGTGTTGAAATTTACGCGCAACGGCCACACATTAGATGAAAACGACAACCAAGTTGTTGTTGTTCTAGACATGCATGTTAGTTTTGTCCCCTTCAAAGGTGTCGATCTAGATTTAAAGTGGTCCTGCTTTATCCCGTTTCGAACCAGAAAGGAGCTCGTTAACTTCACTGTAGCTTCAGCTAATGCCTTACCCACGTGCAATATCACATGAAGACATCAACTCTTGCTTCCTTTTTCTTTATTTAATTGTGGTCCTAGTATATGTGGCCAAGACAACCATAACTGGGCTCATCAGACTGGAGCCTATATAGTTTAGATGATATGACACGTTCCGTCTTATAAGCAAATAAGGGTGTAACTTCTGGCACTTAAATACCAACTATATAGATTGAAACAACAAACCTAGAACTTAGTGGAATTATTATGCAACTGCCAAGTCTCATACATTTACCTAAAAGCAGTACTGAAGTAGTTCTTAGCAACGTTGTTACACAAGATTTGCAACACCGTGTTGTTGGTGGGACTAACACATCTTGGGGTCTTGAACTGGCTAACAGCAGCTCCTAATCCAAGGTAATGATCTAGAATCTTCTGGAAAGTTCCCTTTTGGAGGACTCGGAGCTCAAGTGGTCCTATGGCATCGACCTTGCGCGAAGTGATGTAGCCAGCATCGAGGAAAGATCGATCCAAACAATTGCAACATTCCTGCAAGACATCTTCATTCACTTCACCACTAATCTCCCAGAAGATTACATAGTGACCAGGGTCTGATGACAAATCAACATGGCTCGTGAAGTCAACAACTTCTAGTTTTTCTTCGGCCAACACCTTGGCTGCTTCTTCCACAGAGAGCTGCAAATCTTTCTCAGTGTTCTTGTCAATGTTTATAGTGAGCATCAGATTCCTCCTGCAAACAAATTTCAGTTCTGGGGTGGAGTTATGGAAGCCCATAATCTTCACCACATCTCCTAGACGATATCGGTACAAACCTGCAGTGAATAAAACAAAAATAGATTTGTGTTGCAATTATGCTCGAACGATATTTAAAAGAACAGCCTAATCCAAACTTTAGCGGGATCAAGAAATCAATGTCTCAACAGTTTATGATGCAAGAATATATGTTAAAAAATGTCCCAGTTGATCCACTGTGGGAAATACGATGCAGATTAGAGGTTAGACAGAGTTACATATTCACAAATCACCACTAGTTGGGTTAGGTTCCAGATCAAGATTCGGTTGACAACAACTAAAACACAAGAGGCTGCCATTAGGCACCGTTACTAATATAATAAAAATGATTAGGTGTGAAATTTCATTTGTTTTATCTAGCAAAACTAGTTAGTTTTACAAGGCCCGTCAAAGTTAACAGACTTCTTGTCTGTTGTACACAAAGAATTGTTGCATTTGAAAATATATGGATAAAATAATTCATTCCTGTATTCTTTTTTTTTTTTTTTTTTTGGTGAAAATAATTTATTCCTGTATTTGGTCAAACATAAATTATATGGACATACTTATCTTATAAAGTAGTAGCAAGCATGAAAAGCAAGAATGTCCATCTACTGCTAAAGATTTCCTATACATTCACATAGAATTGGTAGCTAATTACATTATGGAAGTTCTAAATTCAAAACAATGAGCTGGTAATTCTAATCATGCTTCCTGTTGTGAATTAAGGAGAACATATTATGGCGCCAGCAACACCTAGAAAAAGCTATGGTCGAGTACAGAGATGTCAATAATTGCGTCTTTGCAATGTTCAATATGTCTAATCTCTAGTTAATACAACAATGGATGGATGTCTTAGCCAGCTAGACAGTCATGTCAACCAGTGTATTAGAATCACACTTGTGACACTGCAGATATTAAACTAGTAGTTGAAAAATGCAAGGCAGTATCAAAATAGAAATTGTTCTCTCTATCTCCAAGACTCACATGGTGTGCATTAATGTCAAGGATCCCTTTTCATATGCTAGCTAGTGAAGGCATCAGGTCAAATAAATAACTACTCAATGCATCAACCATGAATAAACTGGACCACGGACAATATAATTCACACAAAACAAAAACTTATGAGATTGCACAAGTTGGACCATTTACCAGAGGGTTATACCATTCAAACATACGCAAGGCACAGCTTATTGTGAACTGAGGAAATGTAAAAGAAAATTCTACGTTTTATTCTATCAATTCAAAGAATGAAATTACAAAAGGGTTTTGTACCTGCAACATTCGTGACGACAATCTCATACTCTTTGCCAACCTTAACTTCGGTCAAACCCACTGGCTCAGGCTCCATGCCAAGGACCTGGTCTTCAACATTCTCAGTCAGAGGAATGAATTCAAAATATCCAATATTAGGAAGAACAGCAAAAGTTGCTAACTCAGGGGGCAATTTTGGATTGACATTTGCACCAATCCACCCTTCAGAGGAACCATAATCTGCACTCATGAGGGGCACCTCTCCTGCATAGTGCCTCAATTTCTTCAGATATGGCTCCATTGACCCGGTCATTATCCCATAGATGTACTTCACATTAGGAAAAAGTTCTGGTATCAATCCGTACCAGTTACTCAACCCTGAGCACTTATTCTGGATCAAGTCAGCCAATTCAGGATCTGGCTTGAGAATTTTTGACATCGCTGATCGGATTGAAGGAACAGTGACTCGGCTGGAGAGTTCCCCTTCCCTGATGTCAGCACAAAGCTCTTCCCAGACATGTTCAAATGTTCGAAAGGCATGAACGAGGCTATGGGCAAATGTTGAGAACACAAACTGAATTTCCTCTCGAAAGATTAGCCCGCAAAGGAGATGACAGTATAAGGATTGGTGGAAATCAGGACCGAAGATTACTTCATCAGGACTGCAACACTGGGACTGAATTCGCTTCATCCCCTCTTTAAACTGTGAATTGCGGTAGACATTCGAAGTTGCAGTCCCTGCATTCAGACCCCCTTTTGTTTTAAACAGCTTGCTGCTGTATATAAATTGTAAAGCCTTTCCATTTCCAACAGGAAATTCTCTGCATATCAACAACTGTTTTCATTAGTACCCTCTAAACCACTCAAATTACAAGCATCATCATCATACAATAGTCCAACAAAAAACAGACCAGTAAATAATCCATATACAGAAAAAGAGTCAAATTGTCAAATCAATGTAATGAAATTACTTGTTTCTAAAGGCAAACGATGTCCGATATATCTGCATAGTCGTTTCCATCAACTCATCATTGAAGGGTATAAACTTAGGCTTTCCTTGAGTAGTACCAGAACTGTAAACACACAAAATTCTCAATAAACTGATAATTTCTCAATCAAAAAAGAACATCAATCCAATTCTCAAAACACCAAGTACCTCAAAGATATGGTTGTTATGGCCTTTCCAGTGAGAATAGGCGAAGTGTCACCATCCACGATTCTCTGGATGTAAGGCTCCAGGTCCTTGTGTGTACAAAGGGGAACACAAGCCTTGAAGCTTCCTGGATCAGTCCTTCCATTAAGCCCCAGATTCTTCAAATACTCAGCCGATCCGTTTTCTTCCAAAATTTTCTTCAGAATCTCCCTCTGGACCTTCTCAGCATCCTTTGTTATCGCTTCAAATTCCTCTATCATATGGTCCACATCTATAATTTCCATCTTCTCTAACATCCTCACAATCAACTCGGCTGCAGTGAAAGCAAAATATGCACAACAAGGAAACGTTATATAATAAAAAAAAAAAAAAAAAAAAAAAAAACACCAACAAAATATTCAAAAATAAATAGTTTTCATACATTGAATGAGTTCGACTCTAAGCAAAATCAAGTTAAAAAAAAAAAACAAACATTAAATGCCACCAAATGTCGCGTAACAAGAATATGGACTGGCTGCACACATAAAGTTAGAAAAATAAGAAGTAACCAAAAAAGGCAACACAAGGAGTCCATCAGGTAGAAATTAAAATACCTTCCATACTTGGTAGAACCCAGAAAACAAATAAAATGAAACCAATTAGAAGATTTTTTAGTTTCTTTTCTCCCCTTAAATCAACTCTGCGAAATATGAACTTCTTAAGTGAATTATATAAGTTGTTGAAATTGAAGAGTTGAAAAGGGAACTTCGAGAGAAGGTTCACTTTAACAAAGTGGCCACAAAAAAACGAAGAAGATAGAAAAGCTTTGTAGGTGTGAATGCATACGTTGTTTGACGAAAGTCAGCTCAGTCAACAACCCAGAAGTTTCGATGGAAAAAAGTTGAAAGACAACGAGTTAGTGAACATCAGAGATGGACCACTAAATTTACCAGTGAACAAAACTAATTAGTACTCCTTTTTTTAAAAAAAAAAAAAAATAGTACTCTGTATGTAGCTCTTCAAGAGCACCCAGAAAACGAAAACATAGATATGTCAAAATTTTTTCATGGTATCAGAAAATTCTGTGATCAAAAAACAGAATCCTGCTTTTAAACAACCAACAAAAAAAAAACATAACCAACAGTAAAACACACTGACAAAGTCAACAAGAACTGTAAGCAATAGATAAAACAGAAACAGAAACATAAACAGAGTTCGTCAGTCAGATAATAAAACTCAAGAACTTTGATGGGAAACGATCAGAAACAAAACAACAAGAAGATTTGAAAGTAAGATAGAACATTTAGATTGGAAAACTGAAAAAGGAGAGAGCTTTTGCTTCAGACAAATACCTGCAACTTAACACAGTTGAGAGTAGTTTAACTGACAATGAAACCAAGGAGGCAGGTGGGTTTTGTATTTATATAAAGAACGAACGAGGAGGGAAGAAAAGGCCCTTTGATCTCCACGAGATTCAATGAAACACGTTACGTCTTTGGCCGATTTTCACGCTCTCTATATATGAGCGTAGAATTGACCAGGTTATAATTAAACTGATGAGAGAGACACAGAGATATAGAGGTCCGGCTTCTATTTTGTATATAAAATATAGGGAATAATATTATATTTAGTATTGGAGGGAGGAGGGTTGTTGTTGTTTTTGGCTTTGGCAGTGAATGGGGATATGATGAGAGAAGATTCTCTTGCCTCTGCATTATATAAGAGCCTTGTTGGTTACCAAACGCCGTCCCCTTTTCTCCACCCGGATTTTTTATTTTTATTTGTTTTTGTTGTTGTGATTGTGAAAACCCCGTTTTGCCATTGTTGGACCGTGAAAATTACTAGGAAGTCTACTGGTTTTGGGGTGATAGATGACGAAAATGACCTTGGGGGTTTTTGATGTGTTAAGCAAGACTACTGTATCTGGATTTATCTGCAGGATGCAAAAAGGGTTAGTTGAAAGGATGTTGCTAAAGCCAGATTTTACGTGGGTCCGATGCCAAGCAAAGGTTAGATTCTGCAAACATGCAAGCCATATTTTGGCAACTCTTTTTAGCATTAATTTTCCTAGATTCCCTTTCTGGTAATTCTTGATTTTATTCCAAAGCATAAAGTAAATTAAAAAAAAAAAAATGTCTTGTGTATACTGCAATTTTTACAAGAAATAAAATTCTTCGTCAGTGGAATGAAAAAGTGAAACAATCAAATTGCTGTTTGGAAACTGCATCTGGGTGGGCAGATTTGGTTTCCAGTTTTGACATTAATTTATGCTTTGGTTTTGTGGATTTTATGTGATTAGTGATAAATCTGAACGGAATTGCATTACTTGTGAGAGGGTAAAAAGTGGCTCTAATCCAAAGGAGGTGATGTTGTCAACTATTTTTTGTTGTTTTTACCCAGAAAAGGAATCTGGGGCTGTTTAATGGTGTAATGATGTTGGACTTGAACAAGTATATGAAATAGTTCTAATACCAATATACAACGCATTATTGGTGTTTTGGGGTGATAATTATTATAAATTTATAATAATGTAAATTTTGGCTTTTTGTTAATTTGGTAAGTACCAAAGGGTAGTGGTGGAGAGAGTGGACAGGACTGGAATCTGAGGCAATAATGGTCGAAACTAATGAGTGCATGGTCAAATTAACTTATAAAGAAACTATGTTGATCCAAATTATTCAAAGAAGTGAATGGGAGGAAGGTCTTATTATTATTTTTTAGGGTTATTATTTATATGGGTTTTTGTGTTCCACGAGGAGGGTTAGTAATTGTTTGGTGGTGCTCATGTTATAACTAAACCAAATTAAAACATTAATTAATTGAGATAAGATTGGATTAAACATTGGACTGAGATTCTTTTCATGCTATACACCGCCTGTAAGTATATATCATGGTTGGTATCATTAGTTTTTAATCTAATGATACAAAAGAAAGTTAAGATTTGAATATATATCTATATGAATGGAATTTTCTCTTTCCTTTTATTATAGATATATTTCGATTTTATAAAAATAAATTATTAAACCTACTCTTGATAAATTCTAATAAACTTTTAATTATTAATATTATATTTAAAAAATATATATCATATGTTTTACAAATAAAATGTAATAAAAAATGATTCGTTTAATGAAACCTCAAGCCTATAGTACTAACCGGACCAAGAATGAGTTCGATGAAGTCAAAGCCTTGGACATCAAACACGGTTAAAACGTTACTCTTAATATGATTTAATTTATTGATTTACGTGTCTGAAATTGATATTATTTTATATTTCAATAATATTGTGCATATCTTTGAATCGAAAATGATAATATTTAATCCAATAAAATATTAAAATCGACAATGATGTAAATTTATAGAATATAAAGAACTGTCTGAACCGATAAAATCAAGCTCAAACATCTTAATCTTGCATTTACATAATAAGTTATTATATTTGGTAGACATATGTCTTGTATTCAAATTCTAAAAGAAAAAAAAAAAAAAAAAAGAATTCATAGTGTTTGTCTTTATTTCTTCTAAATATTTCAACCATCGCGTGATTCATAACATCATTGCTTTATAGAACTACGTTGTTTTCGAAACAACAATGATCCAAAGTATTTTTTCTTTAAAAAAAAAGCGAAAATAATAAAAAAGCATGTCAATTTTCAAGCACGGACATTGATCCTACAAACCATTAGAGATTTAGAGGCCTGTGTTTATGTGTAGAGTTGGTGAATATACTTTTGCATTGGAATTTACTAAACAAAAGCAAATTGGCTTCGGCAAAATTTAAAATATTAATTGATTAGACTATTTCTATTTTGTTCAGTGAACCAATAATAATTATTATCATTTATTTTATCTTGTTTGGCTTTTATTGTATTGATAAAGACATACTTGGAATTTCTCTTAGAGACCTTTGCCTCTTTGTAAATCTGGAACCTATAATTTTTCTCAACTTTTTACAAAATATCCGTTTGAGTTTGCTTGAATAGGCTACAACTGTATAACATGTCATCATCCACCGATGAACAGATCTTAATTTAATTTTATTATTTTAATATTAAATTATTAGATATATGTTCAAGCTCCGATTTGCACTGGATATAGGAAATGGGCCCAGAAGCACATGGTGGACACAACGTTTGCCCATAACCAACGATTGTGTGCCACGCGGCATGCAACATATCATTATGTGAGTGGTGTAATTAGTGAAAAATAAGATATTCCATTAATTCAATCAGTTTTTTTTTTTTTTTTTTTTTTTTCAATATTGGTATATGTCCAGATAACAGTCGGAACTAATTGAGATATAACTTTTAAGCGCAACCCAGGGATCATCTCTCAAAAATAGAAGAAAACAACTCATATCAAGTGGGAGAAAAATAACTTTGAGGCGTGTCCTAGAAATCATCCTCTAGAAAAGGGAGAGAATAATTCATATCAAGTGAAATGGCAATCCACAGTATTCGAAGAAAATTACCCATAAATAGGGTGGTGTGAGATTGAACCCATGACCTTTTAGATAAGGTGTGGGTGGCCCAAGGTTTCGCCATTAAACCAGGCCACAATTCTCATTTAATCAGTTACTATCATGATTTTGCTTGCTTGTCTTTATTTATATTATTTTTTAAATAAAATAATATTATGTTTGTTAATTATTGTTTAATAATTTGTTTGAATAAGCATCAATGTAGTTGTCACCTTTTTTATTTATATAATTTTTTATCTGTACAATCATGTTTGTGCATTATACAATGATATGCTTAATCAATTATAAGATCGTCAGCTTAGTTAACAATCAAAGATACGAACCCAGGGATAATTCCAAAAAAACATGCATGTTTTGACTATATCTCCTTTTTACCATCTATAATTTTATTTTTATTCAAAATCCTTTTTGATATTAATAAAAATACTCAAAATACCCTCTGCAAGCATGTAAAATAACATCAATGCCCCTGACAGTCACATATTCCGTTAGATTGACTCGACTGACCGTTTGATTTCAAGAGCAAAAATGAAAATGCAAGGAAAATTAATTAAAATTAAAAAAATAAAATACATAATAGATCATATAAAATTATAAAAAATAAGATATTTTTATTTAAAAATAAAAAATAAAAAAATGTATAATAAAAATCTACTTTTTCTTACAACTATACCTCACTCACTCACTCAATCTCTCACTCTCTCTCTCTCTCTCTCTCTTCTTTTTCTCTTCTCTCTCTATCTCCTCATTTCCTCTTCTTTCTCTATCTTCAACCAATGATGATGGTGGCAAAAGATATCTACAACGATGGTGTTGTTGATGAATGGTGGCAGAAGACCTCTCTCTTCTCTCTCTCCCTCCTCTTTTCGTTGTTCCCTCTTCTCTCTCTCTCTCTCTCTCTTATCTCTTGCCGATTCGACCATTGGAGACCCAAGACCATCGATTTCGGGTCTCCACGATGGAGACCTAAATTGGGACTCCACCACCGAAGTGTGGTTTATGTGGTGACAGTTTCTATGTGATTTGGTGGGTTTTGTGTGATTTCTATGTGATTGAGTGGACTGGAGAGTGATTTTTGTGTGATTGGGTGGACTGGAGAGTGGTTTTTATGTGTTTCGGTGTTGTGGGCGATGGAGATTTCTAGGTTTCCAACAATCAAATTTTTTGAAGGTTTAATTTAAAAATCATAGTTCCAGATATTCTTTAAAGATCTAGAATTTTTTTTGTAAAATAAAAAAAAAATTATTTCTGTTTTTGCAGTATCTTCTTTTTTAAAATAATTCTTTTTTTTTTTTTTTAAGATAGTTAAAGTTTTTCAAATCTTCAACTTCAACTTGAAGATCTAGATTGAATTTTTTTTTTTTTTTTTTTTTTTGGTTCAGTTTTTCGTCAACCTCAATTTAAAATTAATTCCTTTTTTTATATTTTGTATTATTTATTTTGATTTTTATATTTTATATTTAATATTATTTATTTTTTATATTTTAATATTATTTAACTCAAGGGTAAATTTAACATTTTATTTTTTTCTAACATTGTCATTAAAAAATTGATGATAGAAGAGATTTTGGATAACATAAAACTATATGAATGGCGAAAAAGAGAGATAGGCAAACTATACATCCTAGTTTGGGATTATCCCTATGAAACCAAGAGTAGAGAGAGAAGATAACAAATCGAAATCTCATGGTAAGTGATATTACTACCTTATAATATTATTTAAAAAACATAAACTTTATTGTTTATGTGGAAAGATGAAGATACTTGAACCAATAATTACATTGATTCTAATAACATTTTTTAGAAAGTCAAAGTAGATTGTTTGAAGAGTGGTGGGATTAATATATCGTGTTGAAATGTCATTTGAGCGAATTGTAAACTAAAAGTCTTTCTTCAAAAATTATGGGTTATCATGAATTATATCATACATGTTAATTTTGAAGTTTTCTAGAAAAGTTTTTGGATCAAATGTAAAAAAATAATAAATAATTTTTGTCAACCTTAGTTAAATTGTAACTCAAAACCAATGAATTTTTCATCAATAATTTCCTTATTAAAAAAATTTACATCGAATTTTATAAATTTAGAAAGAATTCGCTCTTGTGATTGCATGCTTTTAACCTCTAAAAAGACCCTTGTATTGTAACTAATCCAGCAAATTAAAAATATAATGGATCCTATCTTATATCACTGTTTGGGTCCAAAGGTGGAACACAGCAAGATAGGATCATCTGATGGACTCCCCCAAACGCCACTTCCTAAAAAGAGCAAAAAAGGGCAATGGTGCAATTTAGAAACTCAAATTTCAGAGCCATGAATGGTGTCTCTTTCTGATTCTTATTCGACTATGACATATCATCGGTTCACCGCTACAATTAATAAGTAGAAAAAAGAAAAGAAAAGAGTTTTAAACTTGTAATTAACTTACTAGTGTAATTACAAACCAGTAATCACCCACCCAGCTGATCCTCATTATAAAGAGGACGACACTCGGTTGCCACTCACTCTCTACAGAAATCATGAACAATACTTCAGGCAAGATAATTGTGGAAGTAGTAACTAATTTATTAATTGCCAATTCTTCACGTAAAGAATTCTACTATAAATCACTTAATGCATGACTAGCTTGAATCGACAATGAAATCCCTAAAATTCTCATGACTTAAATTATTATCCAATACTCTTTACTTAAATCAAGTACAGATTAAATGAAAAAGTTACTTGTATCGAAAGAATACTTAATCACTCATGTATTTGAAAAAAAAAAAAACTTAATCAAACATAATTTCTTAGTATGTATTCTAAAAGTAATTTTATTTTCACAAAACATCTATTCTATTAAAGAATTGTGTTAATTACGCATATATATATATACATTAGATAAATCGTCTATATTCATGTTCTTACGTTATGGATTCTAGAACTTTTAAAAAAAATACCCTTATTAAAAAAATTAGGGTGAGGGATTTTCGCATTATCGCTTGACAATTATTGATGATATATAATTTATTCACAATCTTATTGGCATGACATTGGTAAACAAACCTAGAGAGTTCACAAGCCAACATAGAGAGTTCAGCTGACCCCATCATTCAATAGATGCAAAAGCGAAAAGATACAAATAAATTAAGAGCTTCTCAGTGTAATCATGTAAAGGAAGTAATTCTATTAAAAGAAGTTATGGAAGTAATTGACATATTTAATTAATTAAACTATATGTAGTGGTAATAATTAATGGCAAAAAACTATGTCAAGTGTTTTGTCTCGTTCACTTTCAAAAGAGTCGGGTGAACTGCCCACCAACAGTTAATGTTTTAATTAGTGTGAATAATACAGCTTGTTAAGTTGTTTTTCTCTTTGGGTAGGTACTGGACCACCCTCGTTGAAAGTTTTTATCTCAATTAATATTTTTTCGTACGTGATGCTTAGGTGAAAAACTGAAAATATTCGTTAAAAACTCAATCATTATGAAAGTCTCGAAGAGAGAGAAAACAATCGCTTCTGTTACAGGAAAATTTCAATATCATTTGGAAAAGGTAAATAATCTTGTTGATCTATAGTTGTCTTTATTCCAGATCATAATTAGCTTCACAGTTTTGAATATAGATAATGACATATACACAGCACGATAATAATTTAAGAGCTATTAAACTATCATTTATAAAAAAAAAAAAAAAAAATACATGCATGTCCAGCAAATAGTTTTTTACTTTTTTTCTTTATTTCTAAACCATGCATATTTAAAATATAACCATATAAACTGAATACATATATATATATATAATCAACTATAAATCACACATATTTAGTTCCTAATACAAGCAAGAAGTGAATGAGCTTTTAAAAAGGAATTCACACAAGTGAATATACGAAGAAGCATTGGTGGTGGTCTGGTGGGTTTTTAACAAGCTGAGAAGACAACGTGAAAACGACCTGCGTTTTTGTGTGTTTTGATACTAATGTCGTCAAAACATTCAGGGAGATCATGATTTCCACTTGCCCAGATTATTATTCTGATCTGGAGCCGAAATTGGAATCAAATCCAAACCCCACGATAAGAGAATTGGTGGATATGCATGCCCCAGAAATATAACTTAGTCAAGAAACTTCATCAATAACCTGCCACTTTTTAGTACATTGTGTTGTATCACATTTGAATATCTTCTTTGGATTCTCTTTATATCTCTTAAATGGTGGAAATACATCCATTTAATTTCCACAGTTCATTAATGAAAAAGAATTTATATGTATTCATTTTTATTTTTCTTTATAACATGAATCTAAGAGTTTTTAATTTAGAGTCAATATATAAAATAAAAATGGAATATAACTGAGTCTACATGTAATGAGTAGGTTTTGTAGTGGAACCGGACTTGTTTTCCACGACCACTCGTGTACACTGCTCGTTTTCAGCTGGGCTGTCACGCCTGTTATTGTTGAATTTTGATATGTTTTATGCCGCGTACGACCTTGTTTCAGTCAACTCAAGTATTTATAATATCAGCATCTTCTTGCGTGTGACATTTTTTTTTTTGGCATTTTTTTTCTTGCGTGTGGCATTTATTGCATATGTCGTAGGAGATGACAAATTTTGACGTACACAGTTCTTCAATTATTGTTTCATTTTCATTGAATTTGGTTCTGTAATTTGCAGGGGTTTTTATTTTTCCTTTTTTATTTATTTGTGATTGGAAAAGTTTTCTTTGCATTCCTTCTAGAGCAAATTGTTTTTGTCCTAGAAAAGTATTTTTAAGGATATTAAATTCTGCTTAAATTTTTCAACCACTACACACTAGCGGAATTTTTTTTTTTTTTTTTAAGTAAGACACCAGTGAAATTGCAATTAAGATTAAATTAATGACCAATAAGAGCGCGGCTGGGGCCAAACTTGAAAGTGGAAAACATTTATTATAACTTTTATATATTCCTCGACTAGTCATCAAAATTGTTACACCTAATCACATTGCAACACATGATTATTTATCTTGCCTTTTACTCTTTATTGCATTTAATCATTCTATTCATCAAAAGTTCCCATACCATCAGGGTTTTAATTGTTAACCAAATTGTTCTAGTATATCTAACTTCAAACATCATTAAACACATGAAACAACAAAATATAAACCGCAAGGATATATTAACTTCAAATTTTAGTTTAAACTTTTACTTATCATGTGAAGAGAAAATGATGAGTACGCATGTTTTTCTTTTTTTAATAAAATCAGAATACTCGTCGGAATCAACTGTTACAGTCAGGGTTAAGATGGAGACAACTATTAGGCGGCTGGGTTTGGCAAATAGAATCCAACCAATAGTGAAGCACATGATATAAATGTTGATATATCAAGAGGGATATTAGCAGATTCCAAATGGCCTCGTGTATTTGTTTCATGTGTTATCGTTCTCAGCAGAAAAAGGCTACAAATCTGTTAGCTTTCAAGGGGCCCAAAAAAACCGATTCTAGTCTTAATGTGGATGCTTGAGATTGATATCAAACAATGGCATGTTAATGAGTGGCAATTTCAAAAACTAACCAACTTTCGAATGGGAGAATAGGTTTTAGCTCAATCCAAAAAAGGAGATTTTTTTAACCAATCAACAAACCATTTTCACTTTATAGCCCCTTTTTTTCCCAAAATACCCTTAAGGAAAAAAAAAAATCCTAAAATGGTTCTCTTGCCCTTAGTCTAAATTACCAAACTAAACTTCCTTCTTCCCTTACCTTTCTTCAAAACCCTAAAATAAATCTCTTGCCCTTAGTCTAAATTACCAAACTAACCTTACTTCTTCCTTCTACCTTTCTTCTTCCTTCATGGAGACTTCTTCATTCAAGTTGTTTTTTAATTTTTTTTTTTTTGTGTTCACATTGTTTAGTTAAAATTGTGTAAACTAATTGTTGTTGTGGATCCAATTATACTAATGATTTAGTATATAAACATTAGGGGTGGCAAAACGGGTTAGCGTGTCGGGTTAAACTCGATTTGATTCGATTCGTTTATGAATTCGACACAAATTCGTTTATAAAGCGGGTCGATATTTTTGGATTCGACACGAATTCGTTTATAAACGAATGACACGACACGACACGACATGATTAATTCGTTTATTAATAAAATCATAAAGGATCCAAACCCATTAACCCGTCAACCCGTTAATTCGTTTAACCTGTTTAATTCGTTTAATCCGTTTGATTCGTTTAATTCGTTTAACTTAAATAATATTTTAAACACAAATAAAATAAATAATTCATAACAAACCAACTAATTCAACACATAAAAACCAACACATTAAATCAACTACATAACATTTCATATTATCCATAATTAAAAACCATAACAAAATAAAATCATGCTCCAACTCAATACAAATCCATAGAAATTAAAATTATTTAACATTATCATTCTCCAAACACAAAACATTATAATTTAAATTCTTCCCCCTTTGATTCCAAGGGGACCTCCAACCTACACAAAAATCACAAAAAAAAACAACATTAGATAGGACAAGAGGCTGTGGAGAAGAGGATGAGCAGGTTGCGACCGGCGGTGACAGTGGGAAGAATGAGCTGCCGTATGGGTGTGGTGCGGCCGTGGAGGTGAGGAGCTGTCGCTGCCGTTGTCGGGTGTGGGAAGAGTTGCCGCTATCGGGTGTGGGAAGAGCTGCCGCTGCCACTGCCATCCGGTGTGGTGGGAGGAGGGGAGGAGCTGCAGGTGTGTGCCGTCGGGTGTGGCCGTGTGGTGTGGCTGTGTGGGTTGATAACAAGTGCCGTCGGGTATGGTGTGTGCCGTCGGGTGTGGTGTCACAAAATGAGAGAGTGAAGACTGCAGGGTGGCGGCTGCAGACTGTTGAAATTTGGAGATAAAAATGAGAAATCTGATTAGGTTTAGCTTGTGTTTATATATATATATATATATATGTATAATTACATACTAATCCCTAAAATTTTTTAATATTACAATTTTACCCCTAATTTAATCGTGTCAACCCGCGATTCATTGAATCAAACCCAATTCGATTCGTTTAATAAACGGGTTAAGCGGGTTGACACGATTACGACACGAATTCGTTTAACTCCAACTCATGCCCATTTATTTTTTGCGAATTCGTGTCGACTCGTCGTGTTGTGACCCATATTGCCACCCTTAATAAACATAAGATCACAGGTTGGAAAACAATTTTTTTCCTAAAAATGTAATGCACTCTTGTCATGGGCAAGAGCCCTACCTGTCATAGGTGGTTTTGGATATTTGTGGATTTTCCCTATTTTTCTTGCTTTTAAAGACCTTAAAATGAACCCCAATTGTTGAAAATGATGACTTTTAGTTGATTGAGTCCCGAAAATTACAAATTGCCACTCTATTGTCACTTTGGTATATGAGATGTCAATAGGTTACTATATGCTATTTAATAATATCTTCACTTAGTGGAAATTGGATCAAATGTGATTTTAATACTTATCAATGAATATTCAAGGGCTTTATTTTGTGATTTTGGGGTCTTTAAAAGCCAAAGGGAGAAAATCTCCCAAAACCACACCCACCTGTGGTAGGAGGGACTACTGTCACGAGTGGTCTGCCCATCACACCCATGACAGGAGGGGCTCCTCTCACAGGTGCATCACCCTTTGATCGTTTTGGATTTTATGGATTTTATCCATTTTTCTTGCTTTTAAGGATCGCAAAATGATTCCCAAATGTTTAAAACAATGATATTCGGTTGATTGGATCTCATAAGTTACAAATTACCACTTAATTATCATTTTGATGTGTGGGATGTTATTAGGTGGTTATATACTATCCAATGATGTTCACACTTAATGCAAACTGGATCAATTATAGTTATAATGTCTATCAATAAATGTCCAAATACTTTATTTTATTATTTTGGGGTCATTTAGGTTCTTAAAAACAAGAAAAATGGATAAAATTCTCAAAATCCAAAACCGTCGGTGACACTAGGGCCCACCTATGACAATAGCCCCTCTTATCATGGGTGGTTTTGGATTTTATGGATTTTATCTATTTTTCTTGTTTTTAAATACCCTAAAATGATTTCTAAACATTGAAAATGATGATCTCCAGTTGATTGGGTCTCACAAGTTACAAATTATCATTTAATTACTATTTTGGTGTGTGGGATATCAGTAGGTGACTACATACTATCCTATGATGTCCATAGTGTAAATTGGATCAAGTGTGGTTATAATGCAAATCAATGAATATCCAAGAGTTTTATTTTGTTATTTTGGCATCATCGGGGTCCTTCCACTAAAATCTAAAACCACCCATGACAAGAGCCACTTCTATCATGGACCCGTGACAAGAGTCTCTCCTATCATCGGTGCGTCATACTTTTAGGGAAAAAAAAATATTTTCCAACTTGCAACTTTTTGTTTTCATACTAAAATCACCCAAAATAATTGAACTTACAACAATAATCAGTCTACACTACTTTAACTAAGCAATGTGAGCACAGAAAAAATTAAAAAACAACTTGAATGAAGAAGCTTCAATGGAGGAAGAAGAAAGGTAGAAGGAAGAATGAAAGTTAGTTTGGTAATTTGGACTAAGAATAAGAGTCATTATAGGGGGTTTGAAGAAATGTAGATGGAATAATAAATGTTAGTTTGGTAATTTAGGTTAAGGCCATGAGAGTTATTTTATGTTTTTGTTTTTTTTTTCTCCCTTAAGAGTATTTTGGTCAAAACAGGATAGTGGTGCAAATTATCTATTGGAAGGAGTAAAAATAAATGTTTCTTGAAATAGATTAAAAACGAATTTTTCTTTTTATTTTTGATAGTTTTAAATTTCTCCCTTTTAATTAGCCGTCATTGTGCGACTACTGACTAGTCTATTTGCGCATACAAGCTCTGACGCTGCATTATAAAACGTCAAAAGCACTCCATTTGCCTTATCTATTAAGACGCATCTTATGAATGCGAATTTTCCGCCCTCGTATAGTTATATTGCCATAAAATTACGTTGGAAACTAAAAAATCTTGAAAACTTACAAGACTTCTAGAAATAATTTGTTTTAAAACTATACCCATATACAAATTTCTCTCTTTCTAAGTTAAATTAACAATATCATGTCATGAAGTCTAATTAATGATTTTCGATTATTGTCAATAACCAAGCTACCTTCACTCTCCAATGATAAAAATATTGTCATCTCCACTTATTGTATCTCAGTTTGACAGCAGCTGTCGACTTTGAATCTTGGAAGACGCAGCACCCATGTGTTCAATCAATGTATTATCATAATTCAATTAAATCTCGCACAATATTATTTTAAGAATTTTAGTATAAAATAAAAGATTTGATTATTTTATTATTAGATAAAATTGTTCATCAACAATAATCTTTAAATTAGTTTTAATAATCAATTTCATAATTAATTTAAAGATTATTGTTGATAAGTAAGGTAAGCAAACTCTTATCTTCATATTAAATGCTTAGGTTAGGTTTAAATAAATTATCGTATTTATATAATTTTTTTTTTTTATCGATATATTCATAAGGGCCACATGCCACTTATTAAATGTTAAGAGTGTATGTGAACAGTAATAGTGCCTGACCGAAGAAAATAAATAATTAAATGTGTCGAGTATCCACGTGGGAAAACAAAAATAGAGTGTGGTGTAAATTTATTGAATTGTTTAATAACACGTGATACACGTTTTTTCCACTGTTGTTTTTCCCTCCTAGCTAAGGACACTCACTGGATGCCGACCGACATGATCTCTTGTCTCGATTATAAAACAAGTCCTAAACTGCACAAGCAATTCTAGAGTTGGGTTTGAACTTTTTTGATAATCACCCCATCCATGTTTTTATTTTTATTTTTTTATTTAATTATAAAAAATATTCTTAAATTTGGGATTTTAATCATTAAAAATACTAAAATCTTTGATTTCGATCAATACTTCTAAACTTTTGAAAGATAGTAGGAAACGATAATGGTCATCATACACAAAAGTGTTCTCTCTTTTGGCCTAAAAATGTGTTCATCACTCACTAACGACACTTTTGATTTATATAATATGTAACTAAGTTAAGATTAGTGGAAGCTAAGGTCAATCAGTAACAGGGAAAAGCTAAAAGCAGAAGCTAAATCGAGAGTTTATTGGTGCCTTTAGGATTGTGAATTGTGATTGGGTAGAATTAAATTTGGCTTGGATATGCATTACATTTTTCGTTTTGTTTTATTTGATGGCTTTAGGACCACGTTTGAGCAAATTTATTTCTATTAGAGTTTTGATCTTATCTAGCTAAACTTTTGTCACAACTCACAAATAAATTCTTTATTAATCTTTCATTTTACCAACCCAAGAAAGTTGGTCATTGCCAACTTGAGAGAAGAGTCTTCTTCCACGAATTGACAAACGATTGATTGGGAAGACATGATTGATTTTAAGTAATTACTTTGTGACTTTATGATCTAAATTAATTAATTAATATATGCATACATATTATTACTTTGTAAAACATGACTATAATCATGCAAACAAGTTAAAAATTTAATAACTCTTTCTAATATATTGTTAGAGTAGTTGATCGGAATTTTGTTTGGTCCGATCTGAAAAGCTTGTAGTGCGACAATTATGATGAAATGACGAATATAAAAATTTTTAGGAATATATGGTCGTAATGAAGAGCTTGAGCCCGTAGCCTAGTTGGGGATTGGGGGGCAAAGACTTGTGGTATGGACCTAGTTTTTGTTTCAGCTTAACCCCAAGGTTTTTTGTATTTGTGTGTGTGTGTGTGTGTGAAAATAAGCTAATGCAATAGATAATAGAAAAACAAAACAATAACACACAGAATTTGCGTGGAAAAACCCTAAATCGAAGAAAAAAACCATGAGTAGGAGAAGAGAAATTCACTAAATCGAAAATGAGTACAAGGAGAAGTGTTTAGAGTGGCAACCAAACATAATGACCATCCTTTTATATATATATATATATATATATATATATAATGATCTTTTCCGAGCTTGTGTTTGTCACCTTTCTAACAATGGTCACAAGTCACAAAATTGTTCACATACAAAATTTTAAGTAGGAAAAATCCTAAAAAACCAACTGACTTTTGACAGATTATCAATTTTCTCCATATGATTTCGCTTTTATCCAAAATCTCCTCTAGCATTAATAAAAACATTAGAAAAAGTTAAAATGTCAAATTTATCCTTAGTTTAAACACTATCAAAATAAAAAGGGATAACTCTCAAAACGGTTTGACTTTTGATACATTATCCATTTTCCCTTAGGTAATTTTGTTTTTATCTAAAATATTATTTGATTTCAAAGTAAACGCCCAAAGTATCCTTTGGACGTGTATGAAAGGATAATAATACCCTTAACGGTAACAATTCTATTAGGTAGACATGATTGACTGTTTGACTCTAGAGGCAAAATAGAAAATATGATGAAAAATTAATTAAAAAATCAAAAATCAAAATAAATAATATCAAATGTGAAACAATAACATAATTTCATTTAAAGGAGATTGATGATGGTGGTTCAATTTGTAGGAGATTGATAATAGTGGTTCAATTTGAAGATGATAGTTCCAAATCTTCAATCTACAGGAGATTGATGGTGATTGATGAAACCCTATAATCTGCTTGCACACGTCATGGTTGAGATAAAGAGATGGTTGATGAAACCCATAATCCGTCGCTCCATTTCAGTCATGGTTGCAATTTGAACATGTCAAGACAAAGGAGATGGAAGCAAAAAGATTCAAATGGATGAGATAGAGGCCGATAGAAGAGATGGAGGTGAAGAGATTGTGATGGAATATTCATCTTTGGTTTAGGGTTTTTGTGTTTTTCTTTGGATTCTTCCAAATCAAATAAAACAATTTTAAAAAAATGGTTATTTTTTTCAAATTAATTTGTTTTATATTTTTTAAATATTCTATTTCTATATTATTTATTTTGATTTTTTATATTTTTATATTTAATATTATTTATTTTGATTTTTTGATTTTAATATTATTTAAACTAAGGATAAATTCGATATTTTAACTTTTTCTAATGTTTTTATTAAAAATTGACGGTAGAGAAGATTTTGGATAAAAACGAAACAACATAGGGGAAAATGGATAATCAGCCAAAAGTTAAACGGTTTTTTAGGATTTTCTCATTAGTTTTGTAGCGCATTTCTCTTTTTGTCTTTGGAATCAAACGGTCAACCACGTCCATCTAACAGAATCTATTACCATCAGAGATATTATCGTCTTTTTATACGCTTCTAGAGGGTATTTTGAGTGTCTGTTTTAAAGTCGGATGATAATTTAGATAAAAACGAAACTATACAAGAAAAATTTGATAATGTGTCAAAAGTTAAGGGATTTTTTGGGACTATCCCTTTTAATTATTGAAGTGAGCTATGTGGAAGTATGCAGGTATGTGGATTGAAGGCTAATTCCCTTAGTTTTAACATGTTTTGGTTACCATTTATGTGAATTAAATTATGATTGTTGTCACAAACATGGAAATCAAGTTAAATTTAAATATTAAACATGGCAAATAAAAACGGAAGATATCTCCAAAAACTCATGTTTTTAATTAAAAATAGGCCAATGTTTCAGTTAGAAAAAAAATAGCATACAAAATAGTTAAATCTTTGCACATAGCTCAACAATAAATATTTTGAGGACAAACTAATGAATTTCCCCATGAATCTTTTTTGAAGTAACAATTGATTATGAACGAAGTAATAAATAAATAAATTATAATTGTTCATTAAATATTAACATGTCATAAAAGTTTAAATTAAAAAAAGATTTAAATTATTTTTTTTAAATGATTGATGTTGGCATTTCTCCTCATTTTACTCTTTTGCAGTTTAGTACAATTTTTAACACCCACGAAAATAATCTTCAAGATCTTAAATTGAATTTTTGAACTTTCAGAGAAGATGATGTCTGACCAACAATGATTGTGATTAGTAACTATGTATGACAGCCATCTGAATTCAGTGTACCTTAAACTTTATTTTTCCTTACGGAAATGTTAGAATATAGATTGTTTTGATCAGAAGTTTGAATGGAATAATAAAGATCAAAGTGCTAGAGACTGTAACTATACATTGAAAGTAGACAAATTAATCATAGTTTTTGATCCCATCAACATCATTAATTCGTCAACCTGTTACTAATCAACGATATTGCTCAAACTGTTTAAAGGGTTACATATTACATCATGTTACCTTCCAAGTCAAGAAACATATAAATATATATATACTTTCATTATCATACATATAATTTCATTATCATACATAATTAAATCTGTATACTTTGTATTAAACATTTTACTATTCTCGTTGAGGTTTTTCTTAGTTTTAAAATTCTACTTTATATGAACAATTAAATTTGGATTAGACAGAAATCGACCATCGAATATCGTTGTTATTTGACATATATATATATATATATATATATATATAATAGTATGACAAATTAAGCGTCAACGTGATTGAAAGAAAGACTGACCCACTTAACCATTCATCTAGATGGAGAAATTCATATAGCTGAACAGTGAAGATTCCTCAATCCTCAGTGCAAATCCGAAGATAAATAAGCATCAATGAAACAAATTGGGGATTTTGCCATTGAAAAATTATCTCCAAAACAACAAAACGCTTGTTCAACACTTGATTGCACAAGTCTTTTGCGTCTTTCTATTATTGCGACAGAAAATGTTCATGCACTTCTCTGCCCTGCACTTATTCGAAGCCAGACTGTAAATGCGATGGGATTTGACTTTTCCAATGTGCATGCATGTACTTAAGCGAAGCGAAATCCTGATGGGACCCAACGATTAAATGCATCAATCAAACTTAATTAACTGCTAATTAATCCAAGTACAGCTTAATTAAAATTATTAAAACACTCTGGATTGCATTGAACTCTTCATTATTGCCCCGTTCATATCATCTTTACAGTTGACAGTAGCTTTTGCGATTCAATGTGACGTGCATGCATAGTACAAAGGAGTTAATTCACTAATGAAGAATGTGAATTACGACCTTTTGTTATCCTTTATTTACAATTGTTTATGGTAATTGATGAGGTTAAAAAAATTTAATTTAATAATTTTGTACCAGTCTGTAAATTCATACTAAATTTAAAGTCACAATAAAAAAAAAAATCCTAAATAAATATATTTGTTTTTGTTTTAGATATTATATACAGCAGCATTGAAATCTGAAATATTATTAATTAAATAAGTACTTTTAATTATTAAATCGCATCAATAATAATTGACATAATCATTAATTATATGATTTTTGCCCAATCACACAATACTAGAAATAAAATGTAGATTTTAGCGAACAGGTAAAGACGTCATACCAGTATTTTACCTTGATTTTTTTTTTCAGAGAATTTAGGTGCAACTGATTTATCACGTGGGCAAGCGATGGGGCAGAAAAAAGGGTCGGTGTAAAGGGCAATACGAAAGAATTATTTCATGAACAAGACAGAAGCCAGAAGACAGTTTGGTACCAACTAAGGTAACATGAATCGACTAACTTTAAACTCGGTTATGATTTCCCATCATCTTTGTTGCTATTATTATTTGTGAAAATATGTGAAGTAGTGTATTAAAATTAAATATAACATTTATGGGGACCAAAGTATATTTTTGATTTTCTTAGGGAAGAGCCCGTGACAACCGCAAATGCCGTCAGCCCTTTACATCAGCCTCTAGTTATAAATAAAAAGATTATGTTAGGATACAGTGTATAAAAAATATGTGCAACTTTTCATTTGTAAAAACATGAAATTAACGTAAACTTTTGCGTTCTGAGAAAAGCAAGAATTTTGTTTCTCGTTATGATTTGGGTGGTAATAAATCGTTCTTGGGCATGTGGACCATGATAAAATTATTAGTGGTAGTTAAATATCAGTTTCCCCCTTTTTTTTTAGTCATAAATCGATGTAAAGCTCAATTGATCTGGTCATTAATTTAAGTGATTAAGAATCATTATCATGTCGGATGCCTAATCTATTCTTGTAAAGCTGAATTTATTTGGTCATTATTAAAGTGATTAAGAGTCAAATATCATCGCAGGTCACACTGTCGGCTGGCCCTAATCCCATCCTAACTGAGTAAGATTAATCTTGAAGCAAATGAACTTGTCTTCTTGAGCCCATTAATTATTTACCTTTTAGACTTTTGAAATTGCTACCAATTTGCCGTCACTTGGAACTGTAGACTCGTGAATTTAAAATCAAATCGTTTTTTTTTTTTTTTTTAATTTCTATTTCAAATTCAATATTGGTTCGAATTATATTTGGGTGCATTTACAGTTTGAAAATAAAAGATAAATGATCAACTTTTATTTGTTTATTTTCTTTTGTATAGATAAATATTTTATCCAAACTTATATGCCCTTGAAGAAGAACTGGTACCAGAATATTGGAAGATTTCCTCCTTTCTATGTGGTTGCTATTTGTCGGAGTACAAATTCTCAATCAAATTTAAAAATGGGCTGGCTCAGACTATTCATTTTATGGGCCTAAGTTTGCTAACTCTCTACGAGTGTCCTTCTTTCCAACCCTAAAAAATTGTATAAACACCCCTAAGAAAATTACTAAAATGGTTAAATACTTTGTAAGTATACCCACAAATTATTAATCAAAAGTATAAAACCTTTTTAAGTTTTTCTAACCCAAACTTCTCTTTTAAATAACTCTTTTAAGTTTCTCAAACTCTAACTTCTCTTCGTACATCATCATTTAATAAGAGTGGTTGAACACTTTTCTTAATCCCACGATATTAAGGGTTTAAGACTCACATTTGTTTTAAAACGCACAAGATGTGATTAATTTTCTCTGAATTTAATCATCTGCTCTCCACCATAAAAAAAAAAAAAAAAAAAAAAAAACTCTTTTAAGTCTTTCAAACCCTAACTTCTTTTATAAATATTAATTTCAATTACCATATTTTTAAAGAAATAATTGATTGTGAATAATGGAGAATGAATTAGTATTATCAGATAAAGCCATTTGTGAAAAGGTAAGTTTTAAATACATTCTTATTAGTTTTAACAGAAGAACAGAATCATCATCTATTTAACTCTAAATGGGTCATGAACTTGTATCTATGAAATTATAAGAATGACTCATAAATCCAATCAAAACAATTTTGCCTCCATCCCACCCTTTAAAGTGGTAGAGAAGGACTCTTTAGAGTTTTTTTAATTTTCTTTCCGTATGACAGGGGAAAGAAATAGGAAGTAATGGTTTTTTCATTGTATTGATAGAAATTTAAATACCACAGAGAAAAAGAACCCTCTATCACTTTAAAAAACTTCTCATATATGTATTTTTTTTTTTTTCATGCTTGCATCTGAATAATGGGCACCTTCTATTTGTAAAAGTTTATTTACTTTGAACTTCTGCCACTTCCCCAGAAGAAAAGTCCAAATATACAATTCAGTTTTATTTTTCAATATTTGGATGAAGTCATACAATTAATTTGAATAAAATTTCTCTTAAACAGATCAAAATCAAAGTTTTCAAAATTATTTTGTTTATGTATTATCCTCCTTTGAATAAGGAGTCTGTAAAAAAAAAAAGTTGATTATATAACAAAATTAGTGCACATGGGTGTACTTACAAACATATAATACAAAAATTGAAGGAGAGATATTTTTAATACTAAATTAGGTTTATTTACAAACTAAAGATTTTTAAAATTTTTAATGTAGTGTTATTGCAAAAGGGGTGTACATACAAGTTTTGAGGGGTGTAAGTATCCCGACTCACTCTGTAAGTTCGGTTCTACAAAAGCCCTACTATCTACGTTCCTATCCAATAAATCGGCCCATATAATTTTTGAGGTCAATTTATGTGTGCTTGGGCTTGTTTATTTGAACACCCATTTTTAGGGACTGTTTCCAACATGAGTGGTAATATTTGCATCCCCTTAAAAATGGTACGTACACCCCAATTCCCAAATCAGTATCTTTTCGAATATCCAATATTATCCTTGAGTAAATTACTAAAAAGATAAATATTTTGTACGTACACCCACTTATCATTAATTAAAATATCATGTACATCATAAAACTCTTTTGACTTTCTCAAACCCCAACTTTTCTTTTTAATGCTAATCTTAAAAACCGAATTCTTTTCAAGAAATACTAATTGATTGTAAAGTACGGAGAATGAAATAATATCTTCATATTAAATTAGTTGTGAAAGGGCAAACTTTAAATTAATTTTTATTGTTTTTATGGTTTATGAGTTTAAAGAATCCGAGTTGAAAAGCGAAAGAGTGTAGAAGATCATTAGGGTTTGGATAAAAGAGAGATGATAGGAGGACTAGAGGTGATGGTGGATAATGAAGCTTGGGATCGATGAGTGAGTAGACAGAGGGTTGGAAGGAGGCGGTGGAAGAGCTTAGAGAAGGTGTTAGTAGTGGTTGCTGACATCGAGTGGTGGTTGGTGGATAAAGTGGAGAGTGTTGGTGGCGACGATACAATTATATCGTAGTTTTTGCTATTGCTATTAATCACTATTGGTACATATTTGGCTGTTGCTATTATTTGTTTGTTTGTTTGTTTTTTTTTTTTTTTTTTTTTTTTTTTTTTTTTCACTGGGAAAGAGAGATTAAATTTAGAAAAAACTACCTACACATTGTGTTTTAGGAATATGGTACGACTTGAACCTTTGATTTCTTAAGATTAAGAGAAGTGTTCAACCATTCCTATTAAAAGGTGACATTGTTGTTACTTGTTGATATTGAAAACCAACATGCTTGGTTGCTGCTGTTGCCTGATGTTAATATGGAAAACCAATGAACTTGCTATTTTCATTTGTTTTCAAGAAAAAAAAAAATTAACTTCTTGTTTGGTAAATAACGGGCAAATGTGATATATTCGTAGGAGTGGATAGAAGTTTTCTCCTTTATTCTTGTAGAAAAATGAGTATAATTTGAAACAATATTGATATTATAAAATTAAATCAATGATAAAATAGATATAAATAGAATGTATTATATTTTATGATAAAATTAAGAAAAAAAAATGACATTCTTGATATGTGGAGTTTAAAAACAAACTAAAAAAAATAAATAATTTTTTATAGTGTGTGCAAATAAAAGGGTGTACATACAATTTTTTATGGGCAAAAATATCACACCACTCTTCCTACATTTTGGATTGATATGTGTGCGGTAATTTGATGCTGACATAGACAACCCGTTAAGTGGAAGAAATCTTGAAATGATCAATTGAGATTTAGTCGAATGTTCACTTTTTTTTTTTTTTTTTTTTTGGATTATTGGGATTGGCGTATGAAAACTACCGGGACTAATTAGGATGAGACATTAGCGATGCGGTCTGGGAAGCTGCTCCCATATGGAAAGATCGGGCCACACGGTGGTGGGGAAGTGACCCACACGAGGGTGAAAGGTCTGTCCACACAAATTAGTGGAAGAATGGTTTTGCTATGTGTAGAACCCATATCATAAGATATGGGGGCTGTGGCATTTACCAACGGTGCCAACAATTAGTTATGCTGAATGTTCATCTTCAACAAACAATTTAATACTGTTGATTAATACGTTCTTTCTTGTAATTATGTATACATTCATCCAACATTATTTTAGCCCACAATATTCCACATATTAAATATTAATGGTTCAATCAACATTAACTAAAATCAATCTATCAAATTGCATGAATTGACCTCATTTATAAACAATAAAAATTTAATATGCAAACATTCAACTACATCGTATTCAATTCATAATATTTGATAATCCATATTAGATAACATGATATCGAAGCTTTTCTTTACTGATAAATTTTTATTATTTCCGTAAAATAAAGTGTATGAGCTATGTTGAAGAGATTGAAATCCTCTTATATGTTGATATATATTTTGAATTAAAATAATTAGAAATAATATACGATAATCTAAAATAAGAAAAGCAAAAAAGATAAAAAATTTCAGTCTGATTATAAAAGTCATAATATTCATTTATATTAGAAAAAACAAATAAATAAAGGAAAGGATCCAGGCCATCAGGGATTGATTTTCTTCGTATAATATATGTCTATCATTTTGGTGTAATAAAGATTGATATTACACTAAGACAAGCTGGGATCTCGTGTATGATGGTGACCGAATTGGTTGGTGGATGAGAAAATGTTAGCAATCAAATTTTGCCACGAACATGTAACGACGCCGTCAAATAAACCCTTAGGTTTCCGTTCTCTCGGTTGACAAAAAATGCAACAAAACATGGGAACCTCTAGATGCACTTACCTTAATTAGTGGTTTCTGTTTCCCTGGTCGTCGTTGTTTATTGGTCGAGTCAATAAGGCACTCCTCGCCACCAACTGACACCTTTTCATTTTTAGGTCTTTTGGTAAATTTAAGGATGCATCCAAGTTATCACATGTGCACGAGACTACAAAGAGGCTTCTGATCTGGTCGTCGCTGTTTGTTGTAGCAAAATCTTTACATCTAACTGGGCCGATTTTACGTGGTATCAACATCAGCTAAAAACTTCTCAGAGCTCCACGTGACCACCAAACACAGCGAGTCCAACGCACACTCGCACAAGCGAATACGATGACGACCTCAAAATGTTGCGTCATATATGTGTCCACACCTACACTCAGGAACGGACGCCGTCAGTCAGTCGTACGCCCATTCCACAGAGGTCACAGTTGAGACCTCACTTTCAGGTTTCGGCTCTCCTCACGCCGTCGCGAGAATAGAAGCACCCCTCACGAACACACAAAGACAGACGGATGCAAGAAATCATCGCCAAATAAATCCTCACCAATCCGAGCCGACAGATCGCCGGAGCATCCGATCCTTTTTTTCGCTTCGAAGACGACACGACAAACAACAGCGCACTCGCTGCTTCACTGTCGTTTCTCGCTGCGCCTAGGGTTTTTTTGGGTCGGTTATGGCCTCGGAGGATGTGAAGACGAGTGAATCGGCGGTTTCGACGATTGTGAATCTGGCGGAGGAAGCGAAGCTTGCAAGAGAAGGCGTTAAAGCTCCTAGCTATGCCGTTCTCAGCATTTGCAAGTCCCTCTTCGCTGGAGGAGTCGCTGGTGGAGTGTGAGTTTTCGTCTTTCTTCAATGTTTTAATTGTTTATGCAGGACTGTGAATTTTGTATGTTTGAAGTAGAAAACAACTTACTTTGTTAAATGTTAGTTTAAATTCTTGTGGTTTTGGAGTAGAAAGAATGTAGAATCTTCAATAGTGATTTGTTTATGTGTTGTCGGTGAAAATGAAATGAAAAGTAGTAACTTTTACTTGATTGTAATATCGCTGATTTTGGAGGGTTCAAAAAGTAAAAAGTTGAATCTTGAATTCTTCATACTTGTGTTTTCATGTTCTGGGAGTTCGACCAAGATTTTATTGTTTAATAAATTGTGTTGTTTTCATAGGCTATTACATGTTACATAAATCGTTCGACCCTAGAAATGAGTGGTTGAAGGTATTAGAACAAGAAAAGTAGTTGGCAATTCTTTCTTCAAAGATTGTTGTTGTTGTTGTTGTCGGTTTTTTTTTTTTTTTTTTTTTTTTTTTGGTTTTAATTATTTTGACTTTGTTATATGTCTATGTGGATAGCGGGATATTAATCTGAAACTTGTCACTATTGTAGTCCACATTATTGATCTTTGTTGATTATTATTGTGATTTTTTTTTTGAAATATATTATTATTGTGATTTACCCTAGATAAATCAGATAAAAAGGTTTAATCTCCTGAAAAGTAGATAGCTTACAGAGCGAAAAAATTGATTTGTTTGAAATTTATGTATAATGCTACTGATATAAGTGTGACTGTGTAATGTGTGATTATTATTATTACTATTTTTTTTTTTTGTTGCTATAGTAAATTCATGTAATGGTTGTGTTTTTGCCAACATTTCTATGTGTATGCGTCTGCAGTTCTCGCACAGCTGTTGCTCCATTGGAACGATTGAAAATATTACTACAGGTTGGTTTGTCAATTTTTTGTTTTCCTGTTGTTTACTGTGTCTTTGATTGCTTCATTCTTGCACTTACAACCATATACAAATTATATGTGTTTTCAATTACTTAGCATTGTAATATGCAGGTTCAGAATCCCCATAACATAAAATACAATGGAACAATTCAAGGCTTGAAATACATTTGGAAGACTGAGGGGTTGCGTGGACTGTTCAAGGGCAATGGTACTAATTGTGCTCGTATTGTTCCAAACTCAGCAGTCAAGTTCTTCAGCTACTGAGCAAGCTTCTAAGTATGCTTTCCTATAAATTTTAATGCTGCATTGATTTTACTATTTTAGATTAATTTTATAATGTTTGTCTAAATGGGTGAAATGTGTTTTATCTGATAAAACTGAAATTGTTGGTCGTGACTTGTAACTCTATATGATCCCTGTCAGTAGCTTCTATATAAAAGTTGTGTATGTTACATGTGACAATCTAACTTGCTTGTAGTCTTTTATTATGTTAAGATTGCATTAATTCAGAAATCGCAGGTGGTAAATGGTTCGGTTATTTTAGTTGTTTGCATTCTGAAGTTAATTACTTTGTCAACAAGAGATAATAAGAAATCACTTTAAAACAAGTGCCGAATCATATAGAAAAACATTACTGAGTGGAAGATCTGCAAGAGAAAAAATCACTTTAAAACGAGTGGCGAATCATATACAACAACATTACTAAGAGTAAGCTCTGCAAAGAAGAAATGTCAATACTTCTAATCACCATTTCAGTTATGCAGCTTATGTTATTTTAGGGAGGACAAAGCTTGTCCTGCAGTTCTTTTTACCACATTTAATTTAGTTGAATACTTTGATGCAAGTGTTCGAGGAAAGGCCATTTGTTCGATTTAATTTTCCTTTTTCTAATTGGTCCTAGTGATTTTTGAACAGGGGAATTCTGTATATCTATCGACAGCAACCTGGGAATGGTAGGTCAATTTTGTGTTTTATTTTTTTAATTGATCTGTTGCCATCTGTGCATTTGCTATACCTACAATAGACTTTGCATTTCTCAAATATTAGATTGGGATATAGAAGATCTATTTTTAAATTGTTATTTGGATATCTAGGAGAATTAACTCCCTCTTTTTCCCTAGACAACTTACTATTGCTGAGACTGTATATTCTCAAAGTACCAAGTATTTTTTTGAAATTTAGCAATAGATGGTATTTGATAGAGAATAGAAGGGTCATTTGAGTAACAGTTTAGTTGTTATCATTTTCAGAAGCTGCACAACTCACTCCTCTTTTACGTCTTGGAGCCGGAGCATGTGCTGGCATAATTGCCATGTCTGCCACATATCCTATGGATATGGTACGAGGCAGGCTAACTGTGCAGGTATTATCTTTTTAACTCTTTTTCTTTAAAGAGCAAAGTTTTTCCAAATAATTGTCTAAGATTTTGGTTTCTGGATTCAACTTTCTTCTGAAAATTTGAAACTGAAGCGATAGAAAGGATTGTTACGTCTCTCTACTAAGCTTTTAGTAATTTCTTTTTGTCATGAATTTGTTTTCCACTACAGATTTTGGTTAGACTTTTTAATAAAAGAATGAAAGTTCATTCTTTGCTGTTAAACCTCAGGAGCTGTCCCTGTGTTTTCACCTTAAATTTCATAGGTTATACATGATTATGCCGTAGGATCTGCAATTACTTTTTTCAATTATTTTGATTTCTCTGCATTTGGCTTATATACGCAGACAGAGAAGTCTCCTTATCAGTACAGGGGAATTTTCCACGCTCTGTCGACTGTGCTTCGGGAAGAAGGCCCAAGAGCTCTGTACAAGGGCTGGCTTCCTTCAGTAATAGGAGTTGTAAGTACCTTTTTCCCTAAATACTTATAGTGTATCATTGCTCATGATTCTAAGCTATGATGATTGTACATATATGTTGTTGATCTCCTGGATAAAAGAAATAAAAAGCCAAGTTTCAAAAATAAAATAAAATAAAATAAAAAGCTGAAATTTTAGTACTAATTCAGTTCATATCATCATACCCAACATTGTATTTTTGGTTGTGTTAATAAATATATTTACTGTGTGCTATGAATATCTTTTGAGACCATGAATTATCTCATTTCGCTAATTGCTCTATAATTATTATACTCTTTTGGCACCATTACCATCTCATGCCAGATTTCTTTTGTAACCTTGGGACAAATTTTTAGGCTTATGTATCTGCTGTATGTGGAAGTCAAACTGTCATTTTGTATTTGCAGATTCCATATGTGGGTCTCAACTTTGCTGTGTACGAATCTCTAAAGGATTGGTTAATCAAAGCTAGGCCTTTTGGACTAGTTGAAGATTCTGAGTTAAGTGTGACGACAAGACTTGCATGTGGGGCTGCTGCTGGAACTGTGGGTCAAACAGTTGCTTATCCTCTTGATGTCATTCGCCGAAGAATGCAGATGGTGGGTTGGAAAGATGCTTCCTCAATTGTCACTGGTGATGGGAGGAGCAAGGCTTCTCTTGAATATACTGGCATGGTTGATGCTTTCAGGAAAACTGTTAGGCATGAGGGTTTCGGAGCATTATACAAGGGTTTGGTGCCCAATTCTGTGAAGGTAGATTTAATTTTATTCCCTGTAGGTGATTTTCAAATAAAGTTATAGTAACTTTGAGTCTAATCTGTTTAAAGAAAGAGAAGTATTAGTCAGAATGATTGGATGCAATTGGTGTTAGCTTACCTCTGTTGCGGCATTTCTTTATTCTTTTGAAAAAAATGTCATAAAGTCAGACAATGTTAGACTCAATGCTTGCACTTCCCCTTCAAAATGCTTGTTTTGCTTGAACTTTGTCCTGACTGGCAAGCTTGGCATCATGATTCATCATGTGGTCTGCATGAGATTAGATTAGTTAGATGGTTTTTAATTGTATACTTATCTTTTAGTTCCTTTTAATTGAACAAGGGGTTGGAAGTGAATGCAATTGAAGTTCACAATTAATGGCTAAGAATTTTGCCATTTGTGTAGCTTGTGGTCTGTGACATATAAGGTACACCGAGAAGTGGGTCCTTCTTGCGATATGAACTACTCAATGTGTGCCTTCTGTGTCGGTATTATGTATCCTGATTGGAAGGAGTCATAATTTGCCACTTCTGCATTAGTTAGCTTGCCAGATTGTTATCTTGACAAGACCTATAAAAAGTTCAGTATATCAACTCTCAGCCTGATTTTCACAAACCAAAAAGAACGGCATAGTTGTGGAAGTTCTACAAGATAAGAGCGCTATGTATGCTTTCACTGCCTGAGTTTTTTGGTGGTGTGTATGAACTTTTTGTGATTCCAATTAAAAGTTATTGTATATCTTCTGAGAAGCAGAGCTGGTTGGTAAATTAATATTCTGTTGAAATGTTAGATGTTTTATTCCTTCGTCATGCCAAACATACAAGCCACATATTTATTATATGGATTTCAGTGTCATGGTTTCATGTTGGTGCTTCATCATTTTTTCAGGTGGTTCCTTCCATTGCAATTGCATTTGTGACATATGAGGTGGTGAAGGACATTTTAGGAGTCGAGATCCGAATATCCGACTGAAGCAAGTGGAGCTCTGTGATATTTGTTGCATGAGTGTGCTATTTTTGTAGCAGATAGAGAGAAGATAAAATAGGGACAATTTCATGCTTTTTTCGCTCTGAGAATGAGTTTAGATGCACATTTGAGCCTGTGTTTATATCTTTCTTTCCCTTGTTATCCTATCTATATTTTCCTTGTGAACGTTCTGTATCTTTCAGCTCCCTATTCATATGCTGTGTCAATAAGTTACGTTAAAGGAACAACGTGAAAAAAGCATTTGCTCTGTCTCTCCTAAAAGTGGAGAAGAAATTTCGTAGTCCTCTTTTTAGGATTGGTCATACATTGCTGTCTCTCCCTCTCTTCTCACTTGCATTTTGTGGCACTAGAAATATATAGTTTACATAGTTGAATGTGAATTCAAATATTGGTCTCGAATGGACATTAGACTGAAGAATCATGGGCAAAACATGATGATCAATGCCTAATTTGGTTCTGTATCATGAAATCATCACATGCATTCGAATGATTTCTGGTCTACCTACTGAATCACATTTAATTGGTCAAGCTTAGGTTGTTACTTGAGTTTGAATCTATAATTTTTATCCAACTACAGCGGGCATTGACGTCTAAACTAACATAATGTAACTAATTTAAACTGTACAATTGAAAAATTACTCTAACTTTATGACACGATATGTTCGCATACTTTGAGAATGAAATTGACATAACCATGCCCATTCTCACTGTCCCTTATTATTATTATTGAATTACTTCACAAAAACAATATTAACTCAAGCGTACATATTTATTGAACGAGTAATGCTACAATATCTAAAATTTTACTCAAATTCATTTCTCAAATCATATGGTAAGCTTATGTGTAATTATCATATAATTAATATATCATCTCAAAATTAATATGGTAGTTACAAACTAATTTGTCATACTTTTGGCCAATTTTTGAGTAATTTTTTGATAAATGTAATATTATTCTTATTGAAATTATTTTGCTAGGAGTAATGTTAGACTTTCCAAAAATTTTGCCTAAATTCATGCCCAAATAATATGACATGTGAATTATCAAGATCGTATAAATTATAACATTATCTCATAATTTGCAAGATTTTGACAACTTATATGCTACATCATTTGAGCATAGATTTACGGCAAAATTTTTGGAAAGCTTAATATTATTCCGCAAAATAGCATACATATACATCTTAAAAAAAGCATACATATACAAAGCATACATGTACAGCTTAATTGGGTAGCTGAACTACCTCTACTTTTCTTTCCTTGTTTCTTCCTTTTTTTTTTTTTTTTCAAAGAAAATACTACTCTTTGAATCCCATCTACGCCAAATTCACAAAAACTCAGAATGGTGGTAATATATCATTTTAAGAATATGTTAAACACCTCTGCATGCACGCTATTTCCTTTGATGGTTGTTCCTGTTTGCTCTCTTTCCTGCTGCTGCTATGTTACATTTTTCTGCTATGTCTGTATTCAACATAAAAAAGATGCTTTATTGCTATATATAGAACTGTTTTTTTTTTTTTTTCCCAGTACGTATATAAAAGTATTAACTGAACGTAAAATTGACAGATGAATATTTCCACGGCAATCTATTTGAATGACATTTATATTGTTACCTAAAATCCTTGATAGGCATGAATTTTTGGTGGTTTTCGTCCCGCGAATTTGAATTCATTTGTCTCCCTTCTCTTCGTTTGTGCTCTTGAACCGCAGGCTCTAGCTTGAATTTCTTCGATGCTTTTTTCCCCCTTGCCAAAATTGAAGTAGTCGTCGGTCGAGGACGTAGAGAACGATGGGAGAAGCAGGAGGAGGAGGTTCAATTCATATAGAAATGCCGCGTCTGGTTGTTGCAGTGAGTGTTCATGGTCACCATCACCCTGATCATAATGCACGCTTTCCACTGCTTCAACTGCTTCCATTGCATGATCTGATTCTCTACCAGGCTCTGCCATATTTTCGAAAAACCTTGACAAACGTACGTGATAGTTTCCTTTTGGCAGAAATACTAATGTCTTGGTTTGTTGGTGAGATTTGTTATGAAAAAATAGGCAGTCAAGATTCTATAATGGGGTTGCCCTAGGTTATGTATGGTAGGCTGCACGACTTTCTTGAGAAAGTTGCTCGTATGCCAACGACTTCAACGTGTGACAACTTTGGTAAATACCTTGAAATCTCTAATCACCATTAGTTTTGGCACATTGGGGTATACCTTGAATTAGTTAATGAGTTGTTTGTGCAACCCAATTAACCAAAGAGCCTATAATTCCTCCATATTGTTGGCACAGGCTCTTATACAAAGTAAAATGAAATAACTCTTTTTATTCCCCCCAAGATGAGTAAACATATAATTAGTTTATAAAAAAATCTTGTAGTATGTAAACCAAGACAAAAAAAAAAAAAAAAACTTCATTTTAGTCTTTAAAGTATAAAACATTATCAGATTTTTAAAGTTTTTTTCGAAAACAACTTGTTTTATCTCTGAGGTTTGGAAAACTTTTCAAAAATATCTAAACTATCAGTCGACTAATAATCAAACGTAACAGAAACATTTAAAAGACTCAATTGCCACTCATCATCTAATATGACCATTTTGCCCCTATTGAAAACTAATTATTACAATTATTCAATCAATAACAAATTGATATGTGTTAAATAATTTGATTAAATTAAAAAAAAAGTGTGATTATTGTTTTTTTTAAAAAGAAATTAAACAATGATTAAGAAAATATTAAACAATAATATTGAATTAAAAATAAAAAATAAAATAAAACAAAAATATCTAGGTTTTTGGGTTATTGGCAATGGAGGCAGGGGTGTCCATCTCGCATGGGTTGTTTTGAATCTGGGTTGTTGATTTTAATCTGGGTTATGGGTTGTTGTGGGTTAAACATCATCAGAGCTCTCTATCTCGCATGGTTTATGAGTTGAATCTAGGTTGTTTTGAATCTTGGTTGTTGGGTTGGCTTTTGGGGTTGCTATGTGAGATTGGGGGTTGTTAGGTTGGTGTTCAAAGGGGTTGAGTAGCAGATTGGGATTGCTATTTGGTGTTCATAATCTGGGTTTGAACTTAGATTTCAAATTTATTTTTTGGTATTTTTTTTCAAAATTATTTTGGTGATCAGGGTGACTATTTGGTCTCACCCAAATCTTCATCTTGAATATCTAGGTTTGAACACAGATTTTCAAAATTTGGGTGTCTGGATGTTGAAGATCTTGATTCAAACCTAGATTTCAAGTTTTTTTTTTTTTTTTGGTTTTTTATTATTATTTTTAAAATTATTTTGATGATTTGGTCTCACCCAAATCTTGCAACCCAGATTTTCAACATTTAGTTAACCCAGATATTATTATTATTATTTAATTTTTTAAATTTATTTTCATGATTAATTTTAATCTTCATTATCCATTTTAAAGATACATAATGGAGATCTTTCATATTTTATAATTTTAATTAATTAATTAATTTCTTATTTTTTAAATTTTATTTTAATGAATATATATATTCATTTTAATCTTGGCTTTACACGTGTCGTAATCTTAGCTCTATTTTGGAAAATATCAAAAATACCCTTTCTATCCAAACTTTCTGTTTCCTTTGACTGTCAATTAACTAATGATTTAGATTTTTTTAAAGAGTTTTCAAAATTTTAAAAATAAAATGAACTGTTTCCAAAATAACTTTAAAAACTTGATAATTTTCGATATCTCAAGACTAAAATGAAGTTTCACCAAAAAAAAAAAAAAAAAAGGAAAAAGAGCATGGTCTTATAATAAAAATTAGAAAAACCATGTACTAATCAATAATTGAGAAGACGTATGTGCAAGGCCGCGAGGATTTGTTTAAAAAAGAAAAAGGAGTAATATGGAATGTTTGCATATTTGTAGTTTAATATATGGCAATGAGACATGTCATGTGCTAGGTGGGGAATTTTCTCTAATTCGATAAGGAAATCTTAACTATTGGAATCCTTTTAAAATAAGGAAGTTGAATTGGAACATTCATTTTTTGCCATACAACTAGGATTAGAACAAGTACGGATTATACAATTGATTTTGCTATAGGTTAGAGACTAGAGGATTAGTACAAGAACGGTTTATATAAATGACTTTGCTATAGGTTAGGGACTAGGGAGGGAGGATCCACATTGGTTGTAGTCATTCACCTCCACGTGAGTATGTCATTTTCACCACCAACTGTTGATGTTATTGTTGTGTGCAAATAGATGAAAAAAGATATAGTGTTCAAAAAAAAAAAAAAAAAAAAAGATGAAAAAAGATATATCATAAAATGACAGAATTGATTGAATGAAATAAAAGTTAAATAAATAAACTATAAAAAAAAAGACAAACCAAAATTACGATGGGCCACAATAATTTTTTAAACTCACAAATCCGTTGTTGTAAATGGATATTATGAGTTATTATTAAAGAAAGTGTATGTGTAGTTATTTATAGACAAACCTTCACCTCTTCTTAGATAGATGTTCTTAACTGATTAGTAAACACTCTCTTTGCACACTCCTAAGGTGGATCTCAGCCCTTCATCTTGATAGGTGGTTTCCTTTTCTCCTTGTCAACCTTAGTGTGACTGAGGTGTCACTTTCTGACTGGGTGTTTGTGTTGAATCACATTCTCTTTTCACACTTGGTAAGCTCTTTACATTTAGTAACCCTTTTCTTTGCAACGTCCTTTGGTAGAATGCATATTCGTGATTGAAACTTTTGTTTGGTCACTCTCCTTTGTTTGGACATGTGGAGAGCTCCTTTTTGTTGCATTTTCCCGAACTGATGTGTTGTCTTGTAAGTGGTTGCCTACAGAAGAAAATGACTGTTGCACTTTGGCTGCTCACTTGTATGAAGATAAGTTGTGCATGCTTTTTGAGGGTTGGCCCTAATCCTCCTTGATTTCAACTATCACTCTCCATTTGTCTCCCGGTAGTCCTATCTTTCATATTCACTTTTTTCTGCTTTTCTTGATCTTTCATACTTGCCCTTCAAGTTTTTCCTTCATAAAGGATTGTATTTGGAAATGACTTTTCCTTTCCCTTGTTCTTATCGACCGTTGTCTCTTACTTGGCATCCTTTGTACTCAAGTGGCTTGATTGTTCCCTAGACTATCAAGTTCATAGAATCTCTCTTGTCGCACCAAGATGTCTCGAGCTCTTGTTCTTGCGTTATTTTCGTCTACCAAAATTTTCTTCTCCTTGACAATTACCCTTATTTTTTCGTTCACCCAAAATTTTTCTTTAATAGAAAAAATTTAGAGATAAAGTTAAGATAAAACTACGGTAATTATCCAGCAGAAATGCTCTTCCTTAGAGAAATATTCGTCCTTAGAGAAATATTTTTCCTTGGAGGAATCTTTATCCTTGGAGAAACGTCTCTCCTTGGAGAAATTTTTCCTTGGAGAAATGTTATTCTTACTTGGAGAGATGTTCATACTAAGAAAAATGTTCCTCTTTAGAGAAATGATCATACTAAGAGAAATGTTTATTCCTAGAGAAATATTTTTCCTCGAAAAAATCTTTATCTTTGGAGAAACACTTTTCTTGCAAGAAATCTTTGCCTCAGATAAATACTTGTTCCTGGAGAAATGTTCTTACTTGAAAAGATGTTCATCTTAGAAGAAATATTCCTCTTTAGATAAATGATTGTCCTAAGAGAAATGTTCATCGGTGAAAACATGTTCTTTCTTGGGGATATATTGTCCTAGGAGAAATGTTTTTCCTTGGAAATATGTTCATCATTTCTTTGGAGAAATCTTTGTCATTAGAGAAATGCATTTTCTAGAATGTCTTGTCTGTAGTAGAGAAAGCTTCCATCAAAGGGAAGTTCCTCCAAATAACTTGTTGTTTGATGAAGGTTGCCTCGAGGTAGATGCTACCATTAGGAAATAGTTGATTATTGTGCAATCCCAAAGGTACTGTCATGGGGATAATTAGATGCAATAGAGATGAATAACACCATGGAGATAATTTGTCATATTGATGATAAATAGCATTGTAGAGATAAATAGGGGCACTTGGAGTAAAAGAAGAGTATTGATTTGCTTTATTTTAACACGTTCTTTCTTAACAACAATTAGGTAGCGAGTTTTGGACATAAATTAATTTTCTTGTGGCTAGCACGTCGGCTAGCTCAGGAGGCACTTTGCTTCAAAGCCTAAACTCTTCCTAAGAAACATGTTGCCTCCCTCGAGGTGGTTGGCACATCGACCTACTTGGCAGATATATTGTTTCTCCTAAACTCCTCCTAAAGAGCATGTTGCCTCCCTCAAGGTGGTGGCACATCGACCAACTCATTAAGTATATTGCTTCAAAACTTAAGCTCTTCTCAAGGAGAATGTTGTCCTCCCTCGAGGTGGTTGGCAGGTCAACCAACTTCGATAGGCATATTGCTTTTCTTAAACTCTTCTCGAGGAGCATGTTGCATTCCTCGAGGTGGTTGGCTTATCAACTAGCTAAGTAGGATGCACATTTTTAAAAGATGATGAACATTGCGTAAGGCATTCCCAATACAAGCATGATAAACTTCTTATAGCACCTTTTTTTTTTTTTTTTTTCCAATTTACAAATAATAAGTTAAAAAAATATATGTAAAATTTCACAACTAACCATATTTCTGTCTATCCTCATTACTCAATTATTGTTCCTTCTACGTCTTCTTCTATTCTTTTATCCTTGTGTTCTTCTTCTATCTTTCTATCTTTCATTCGATTGTGTGAATTATTTCCTTGATCCATAAACTAGCTATAATTCGTGAATGTCGATGGTGATAAAAAAAATTCATTTAAATTCTTGGGTGATATTTTTAAAACTCATATTTTTCTATGTTATTTACAAGAATTTTTCCTATAATTTTTTGGGTTAAATTCTGCTAGGTTGTAATAATTAAAATGAATAATGTTATCAAGAGGATAAGAGAAGGTTGTCTATCAACCTAAAATGTAAAACCACCCACTCGCACCGAGTGAGAAATAATGCATGTGATGTGACAAAGGAAGGGTAACAACATCCAAAACTAAATCTCATTGGGATTAAAATTTTAGCATTAAATCCCAAGGAAGAACTACTTATCAATGTTATCATGAATGATGATCAACATTATCATATTACACTTATACCAACATAGAGATTGAATCGTTATCTGGCTACGTATTGGGGCCAATGGAGTCCATCCCTTCTTGATTTTGTGCTTTAAAATGTCGTGTCAGACAAGAAGCCCAATGATCTGTTATGTCGAAATCGCATTATGCCTTATATATTGAATTTATGGGGGTTATATTCAATCTAGATTTCATTAGAGTATATTAAAGTTTTTATTTTTTTTTAATAATAGATTTTATAGATTTCATGGATTCCATCAGAGTTTTTTAGAATTCTGTTCAAGAGTTTGTTAGATTATTTAATGGATTCTATTAGCTTTTGTTAGAATTGTAGTCTATCACGGTTTTTACAATAAAAGAAAAAAAAAAATTGAATTTCTCTTTGCTTTTGGCAACAACCAAAAACCTCTTCTTCTCCAGTTTACCCAAATCAATTAACCTTTTTTTTTCTTCACTGCCAAACACGACCCAACATACATACACCCACTTCAAAATCCTCCAAATTTTCCCATTAAAAAAAAAAACCTTTGAATTCTATTTAAAAAAAAAAAGAACTTTTATTTCATGATTCTATTCACGTTTTCACTCACTCTCTCTCTCTCTCACGCTCGTTTGATTTGTTGCAGTCTTTTTATCTATGTTTTTTTTAATCCAGTTTTTATTTTGTAAACCAAATAGCTTGATTTGATTGTATACACAAATCTATTTTTGGTTATGCTTTTTTTATTATAACTTTTGTTCAATTTTGATCTCAATTTTGTTATATGCTACGATGGGTTTTTGTTGAGGATCTATTCAGGTTTTGGAGATTTTAAACAACAATTGAATATGCAAGAGAAAAAGATTACAAAACCTACATTCAATTCACCACCATTAAAAGAGCAATGTGTGAGCTTGTTTCAAGAAAAAAAAAATGTATGAAATCTAGGAAATCTTGTGGTAGGGCAAGATTTCAAATAGGCTTTTTTATTTATACCTAGAGTTAAAAAAAAAAAAAAAAATCCATCAAAATCTATTAAAATCCAATTTTTGCAAAATCATTAATTTTTTTAATACACCTAGATTTATTTGGATTTAATAAAAATTTGAATTGAATACAATAAAATTTTATTGGAATACTTACAAATCTAGATTGAATACACCTAAATTTTAATAGACTTCTAAAAAGTCTAGATTGAATATATTCATATTTTTAAAATCCATTGAATTCTAATAAACTTCTAAGTTGAATACACCCTTCCTAAGATTTGTTATAAGTTTTTTACTTTATAAAAATCTTTCTAAAATCTATCCAAATCTATCACTTAAATAAAATATATAAAATCAATGATTTTTTTAATACTCCTAGATATTATTAGATTCCATACAAATTAGAATTTTTTTAATACTCCTAGATATTATTAGATTCCATACAAATTAGAATTGGATATGACTAGATTTTATTGGATTTCATATAAATCTGAATTGAATACACATTTAAAGTTTAATGAATTCCAAATAAATTTAGATTGAATACATTTAGATTTTAATAAAATCCATATAAATCTAGATTGAATACATCCAAACTTTAAAAATATTTTAAATTCCAATGAATTCTATAGTAAATATACCCCTCTATATTTTTTAACCACTATATAGATTTAATGATGTATATGAAAGTTGATTGCTTCAACACTGATTACTTAATAATACTTACTGTATATGGATAAATTCCATCTACAAGCAGTTCATATCTTTTTTGAATGTATACTAACTTCAGCAATTTTACCGGTGCTACAATGCATGTTAGACTTATGAATATTGATATTGTGGTTAAAATTAATGTTAGAGTTATAAAAATAGATTTTTTTTTTTTATAACATTATAAAGTTTGATCCTGATCGTGAGATTTTAAGTACTATAATTGTAACTTTGACATATATAGTAATTGGATTATAGTAGTTCCCATTACTTTTTTTTTTTTTTTAATTAATTCCATTACGTTATTTGGATAGAGTTGCTTGACAGAATTGATACAGGGAAGTGGGTTTGTTATGGGGATAGTATGGGAGAGGAAGTATATAGCGTGCGGGGAAAGGTGATTGGTCACACCGTCTATGCCTTTTGAAAAAATTCATCATAGCAACTAATTTGTTTGCATGTATATATGGCATCCTAATTACTTTTCATGCTATATATATAAACTCATCAGCATCCTTTGACAACAGATATTCAAAGTAGCTGCCAAACTACCTAGGGTTGACTAGAATATTAATATTATAATGGAGTTTTCTAATTTGCTAGGTTTGTTTGCGATGTTTTTCTTTCTAGTAGGTGGGGTGCTTGGAGGTGGAAACAGCTTCGATGAGAACTATGAGGTTACATGGGGATTCAATCATGTTCTGAAACAAGGAGAACAAGTTCAGCTCTCTTTGGATCCATCTTCTGGTTATTGATTCTCTTTTTTCATCTTCTTCTTAATTTTTTTTTTTAAAATTAAAAAACAGGATTTACATACTTGTATAATTCATTATTGTTTTGAGGTGGCATCCAATTAATATTTATTTTTAACAATTGTTCAATATAAGATTAAACATGAGAAATTGGATTGGCTCAATCATTAAGTCTTTCCCACCTGCCTTTCACCTTAAAGTGGTAGGTTCTATTTATTTCTCACCACTTGTGTGGGTAATTTTTTCATATTTGTGTGGACAATCTGCTTCTATCTTGTGAGAGAAGAATTTCAAATAATGTTTTAGAGTTTTATCTTAGTTGGTCTCGACAGTAGTCTGGCACGCTTTAAAGTCATCTTATTTCAGTTGATTCCGACGGTAGTCTGACACGTTTTAGAGTCCTATCCAGTAACCTTATCAGTAGTTTGACCCAGATAGTCAAATATATATTTATATTGTATATTTATATATATAGTAATTCTACCATCAGTACCTCATAACAGTAGTTTGACCCAGATAGTCAAATATATATATATATAAAAGATTAAACAAAATTGTATTTCTTTTTTATTTTTTGCTATAAGTAGTTCTAGACTCTTGATTGTATTGAGTCTTTCTAGTTTATGTATATATATAGTAATTCTACCATTAGTACCTCCTAACTTTAAAAAGTTAAGATAAACTAATCAAATTCACCTATTGTATTTGAATTAAATAGGAGATAATTTGTTTTAAAAGAGAGAACTTAATGGATGAATTTGATTTATTTGTTTTAACTTTTTAAAGTTAGGAGGTACTAATGATAGAAACGCTATATATATATATATATATATTTACATTCCAATTTTCTGCAGTCCAAATAATCTATTTTAAGAGTATTTTCTTTTCTTAAATTCTTTGCATCTATCATTTTTAAAAACAAAGAATACAAATTGTATTCGTATATGATATCACACACCCTCATAGGTAATTCCAATGTAGTAACATATATATTTAAATTAATAATATGAGGAAAAAAAAATAAACAATTAACTTTATAAATTTAACTTCTAGATATAACTTTCTACTGCTATCGTATTTTTAAATATTTAATATATCATTATTCCATATTCATCGCAATTTAGATAATTTCATTTCATACATAAATTAATCCAAAGCAAATATCTCATTCATTTTCAACTTATTACCTTTTAACAATTTGTGATCTTTAACTTGTATTTTTTTTTTTTTTAATTAATGTTGTCAATTTTAATCAGGAGCTGGGTTTGCCTCCAAGCAAAGCTATGGTTCAGGATTCTTTACTATGACGATTAAGCTACCAGACAGAAATTCTGCAGGAGTTGTTACTGCTTATTATGTGTGTATATAATATAATATAATATATATATACAATTAATTAAAACCCTTACTTCTCCTCTAGCTTAAATTGTTGCTAATTGAAGGTGACTGATAAAATGGACAGCTAATATCGCACACTGATAGGCATGATGAGCTTGACTTTGAATTCTTGGGGAACAAGGAAGGGAAGCCAATCGTCTTACAAACAAATGTATTTGCAAATGGTGTAGGCAATAGAGAGCAAAAGCTTCACCTCTGGTTTGATCCTACTGCAGATTTTCATACTTACTCTGTTCTTTGGAACCCACATCAGATTGTGTATGAACAATATCCTTTTGTCTTTCTCTAATTCAATAACATTATTCTTTAGGGCATCACCATAAGGTCTCTTTTTAGGGTGACATGCTATAAGAATTTTCTTGGCTGAAAGTTGGAACTAATTTATATTAAAGGGTATATACATACTAGTTCCAATACTTAGTATCTCAATTTATATTTTAATTTATAGTTGTGACGGTTATTTAATTCATACAAGACATGATAAATGAAATAAATTATCATTATGGATAGTATAATTTCCTTCAAATGACAATATATATAATAAATTATAATACAATAAGGTATATCAAGTTAAAATGTTTAGTATTAGTAATATATATATATATATATATTTATAGGAATTTTGAGGGTACAGCTATAGTAGAATATTTTCTTTAATAGAATTAAATAAAATACAATTATATGTCAAGAGACCATGATTAAGCTGAAGTTAAAAAAGTAATAATAATAATAATCAATATTATTGGCGGAGATGGTGGGTTTTGTTGGTCTTGTATCAAAGAAGTTGTTTATTGGCCTTTTGGAGTTGCTTTATAAGACCTCTACTATAGCGATGGTCATCAACAAAATGATAAATCAATCAAGTCTATTTACATGTTAATCAAATCTTCGGAAATAAATGTTATGATTTTCAAATATCAGATTTTACGTGGACAAGATCCCCATTAGAGTTTTCAAGAACAACCAGGATATTGGAGTAGACTACCCGTCACAGGCAATGCAAATAGAGGCAAGCTTGTGGAATGGAGATAGTTGGGCAACAGATGGAGGCAAGACAAAAATCGACTGGAGCTACGCACCATTCAAGGCTCACTTCCAAGGTTTTGACATCAGTGGCTGCTCAAACGGGACAACCCAACAATGCTATTCTTCCCAATATTGGTGGAATTCACAGAAATACTGGCGACTGGACTCAAGCCAGCAGGGATACTATGAGAATGTGAGAAGGAATTCTATGACGTATGATTACTGTTCTGATAGAACTAGATACCCTACACCTCCCAAAGAGTGCCGTTATAATGCATAATGGCCTACAGTTGGTGATCACAATAAGATGTAATAGAATAACACAGAAAATTCAAATTGATTAGGAGGATGCTAAGTTACTCATCAACTCCTTAATAGAAGGAAAATAACAATCTTTGTTTGCTCTTATACATGTGATTTATTAATAATTGATTGATTAGATTCAGGATACACGTCACATTACATACATGAATAAGACATTATAAACTACGTTCATAAGTCATAAAAATATATAGTTGCAATATAGGAAAATTACAATTTTTTACGTATAGAATATAATTATGGAAAGATATGTCTCGTTCAAGTTTTACATATTAAAGCATCTAAGAAAATAAATATATTTGCATTAATATTTTCAAGAGTTTGTCAATAGCAAAGTTTCATTTTTAAATCCTTTCAACTTGCTCTGATCACGCACATATATCTCCATGTGTATATGCACAATGACCATAAATAAGTAGAAAGAATTTGGAAACATCTTATCAAACGTCAATTATAATCTTGTAATAATAAATTTAAATGTTTATACATATTTTATATTTGAACACTCACTCACATTATTAATAGAACTTTTCTTTCAAAAAAACAAAAAAATTAATAGAACTTATTTCTATTTATATAGTGATTCTTTACTGAAATAAAAATCTAAATGTTAACTCAATTATACGATTTAGTGAATTTAAGATTAATTTGTTGAAATCCCAAATCACCATCATTCGATTAGGAAGCGGAAAGCATTTGGCAATCTATGGGGTTCATATTTTGTTGTAGTCTTTCAAATATTTTAATCTTGTTTCTTTTTTTTTTTTTTTATTGAAATGATATTTTAAAATTGTGAATTTTGAAGAACCTAGGCATATATCTATGGTGCTTCTGTTGGCTAAAGAACAGCTTAGGGTTGCGTGGAAAGGAGTTGTCCAATTTCAAATATACTCTTTTAAACAACACTATAGAAGGGTAATTTCAAATGATGAGACCACATCTGTTATCAGGGTTGACGATAGATTGGGTGTAAAAATTAAGCTTGGATTTTTAATCATACAAATATACTCTTTTAAATAACACTATATAAGGGTAATTTAGGGCCTGTCTCTGTTTTTCCAACCTATTTTTGTTTTTGTTTTTCATTTCGTTTTCTGAAAATGCAAAAAATGTGTTTGGTTGCCATTTTCAGTGTTGTTTTTGAAATGAAAATAAGTTAATATTAAAACTGAAAAACATAGAAAACAAAAACTAAAAAGGGAGTAACTGTGTTTGAATGCATGTTTTGTAAAATATGTTTTTGAAAATAAAAATTATATATATTTTTTTCAATTACAACTTAAAGTTAAAAAACATTTTTTTTTTTTTTAATGTTTTTCATCATTTGTAAAATAGATTTGCAACGGAAAGGGGTTGCATTGAGACATCCTAGTGAACCAAGTTAATCACCAAAATGATTATATATTGATGATATGATATTTATATATTAACTTAACACATTATTTGAATAATGAATTTTGAGAAATGCATTGTTACTTAGATTTTAATAGTGAAAATCAAAAGGAACCTTACTCTTTTTTTTTTTTTTTTTTGTACACAAAGAACTTTAGATTATATAAGGTAAAATTAGAAATATGGAGTCTCATTAAAAAAAGCCCAGAACAATTCTTCTACAAACAAATACCTAAGAAAAGACACTCTTTACAAATTACAAAATCACCGACAGTATATATGGTTCGTGAGATTGGATTGAACTATTGTTAAGTTATGAGATTAGATTGAATTGGATTAATCATGTGATATATTTGATATCGTTAGGATTGAATTAAAATTAGCACTATGATGAGTTTGGTTCAATTAGGATTGGATTAAAGTTAGCACGGAACAAAAAATAATTATATTTTAGCTATAATGTAATATGAGTTTAATTATGTAAAATTATATGACATTATTTTAATAAAATAAAACCATTTAAAATAAATTAAAAAAAAACAATTTCTTAAAAATAATGTTTTCCAAAGAATTTAAATTATATTATATTTTTATTAAATAATATATTCAAACTATTTTTCAAAATAAGATTAATTACCATTAAGTTTAATAAAATAATTTTTTAATCTATATTCAAAAAATTACTTTCTTAAAATATTTTAAAATTAATTTATAAATATGTTATTATAATATATGGATGGTTTGAAAAAAAAAAAAAAAAAAAAAAAGACAAACCGACAAGCCAATGGGAATTTACTATTTAGTCCCACCCAGCGGGACAAAGCAATTAAATTGGGTTGGATCTAGTCCAACCCAACAAGTGGCAAACATGTAATTAAACTGACAGTAGACCAAAACCAACGCATCCCATGAAACAAACATGCCAGAAAGTATTCTTGCAGGAGATATATATGGTTGGCACATCGACCTACTTGGCAGATATATTGTTTCTCCTAAACTCCTCCTAAAGAGCATGTTGCCTCCCTCAAGGTGGCGGCACATCTACCAACTCATTAAGTATATTGCTTCAAAACTTAAGCTCTTCTCGAGGAGAATGTTGTCTCCCTCAAGGTGGACGGCACGTCAACCAAGTTCGATAGGCATATTGCTTTTCTTAAACTCTTCTCGAGAAGCATGTTGCATTCCTCGAGGTGGTTGGCTTATCAACTAGCTAAGTAGGATGCACATTTTTAAAAGATGGTGAACATTGCGTAAGGCATTCCCAATACAAGCATGATAAACTTCTTATAGCACATTTTTATTTTTTTTTTCAATTTACAAATAATAAGTTAAAAAATATATATGTAAAATTTCACAACTAACCATATTTCTGTCTATCCTCATTACTCAATTATTGTTCCTTCTACGTCTTCTTCTATTCTTTTATCCTTGTGTTCTTCTTCTATCTTTCTATCTTTCATTCGATTGTGCGAATTATTTCCTTGATCCATAAACTAGCTATAATTCGTGAATGTCGATGGTGATAAAAAAAATTCATTTAAATTCTTGGGTGATATTTTTAAAACTCATATTTTTCTATGTTATTTACAAGAATTTTTCCTATAATTTTTTGGGTTAAATTTTGCTAGGTTGTAATAATTAAAATGAATAATGTTATCAAGAGGATAAGAGAAGGTTGTCTATCAACCTAAAATGTAAAGCCACCCACTCGCATCGAGTGAGAAATAATACATGTGATGTGACAAAGGAAGGGAAACAACATCCAAAACTAAATCTCATAGGGATTAAAATTTTAGCATTAAATCCAAAGGAAGGACTACTTATCAATGTTATCATGAATGATGATCAACATTATCATATTACACTTATACCAACATAGAGATTGAATCGTTATCTGGCTACGTATTGGGGCCAATGGAGTCCATCCCTTCTTGATTTTGTGCTTTAAAATGTCGTGTCAGACAAGAAGCCCAATGATCTGTTATGTCAAAATGCATTATGCCTTATATATTGAATTTATGGGGGTTATATTTAATCTAGATTTCATTGGAGTATATTAGAGTTTTTATTTTTTTTAATGATAGATTTTATAGATTTCATGGATTCCATCAGAATTTTTTAGAATTCTGTTCAAGAGTTTGTTAGATTATTTAATGGATTCTATTAGCTTTTGTTAGAATTGTAGTCTATCACGGTTTTTACAATAAAAGAAAAAAAAAATTGAATTTCTCTTTGCTTTTGACAACAACCAAAAACCTCTTCTTCTCCGGTTTACCCAAATCAATTAACCTTTTTTTTTCTTCACTGCCAAACACGACCCAACATACATACACTCACTTCAAAATCCTCCAAATTTTCCCATTAAAAAAAAAAAAAAACCTTTGAATTCTATTTAAAAAACAAAAGAACTTTTATTTCATGATTTTATTCACGTTTTCACACTCTCTCTCTCTCTCTCTCTCATGCTCGTTTGATTTGTTGCAGTCTTTTTATCTATGTTTTTTTTAATCCAGTTTTTATTTTGTAAACCAAATAGCTTGATTTGATTGTATACACAAATCTATTTTCTGGTTATGCTTTTTTTATTATAATTTTTGTTCAATTTTGATCTCAATTTTGTTATATGCTACGATGAGGTTTTGTTGAGAATCTATTCAGGTTTTGGAGATTTTAAATAACAATTAAATATGCAAGAGAAAAAGATTACAAAACCTACATTCAATTCACCACCATTAAAAGAGCAATGTGTGAGCTTGTTCCAAGAAAAAAAAAAATGTATGAAATCTAGGAAATCTTGTGGTAGGGCAAGATTACAAATAGGCTTTTTTATTTATACCTAGAGTTAAAAAAAAAAAAATCCATCAAAATCTATTAAAATCCAATTCCTGCAAAATCATTAATTTTTTTAATACACCTAGATTTATTTGATTTAGTAAAAATTTGAATTAAATACACCAAAATTTTATTGGAATACTTACAAATCTAGATTGAATACACCTAAATTCTAATAGACTTCTAAAAAGTCTAGATTGAATATATTCATATTTTTAAAATCCATTGAATTCTAATAAACTTCTAAGTTGAATACACCCTTCCTAAGATTTGTTATAAGTTTTTTACTTTATAAAAATCTTTTTAAAATCTATCCAAATCTATCACTTAAATAAAATATATAAAATCAATGATTTTTTTAATACTCCTAGATATTATTAGATTCCATACAAATTAGAATTGGATATGACTAGATTTTATTGGATTTCATATAAATCTGAATTGAATACATTTAAAGTTTAATGAATTCCATATAAATTTAGATTAAATACATTTAGATTTTAATAAAATCCATATAAATCTAGATTGAATACATCCAAACTTTAAAAATATTTTAAATTCCAATGAATTCTATATTAAATATACCCCTCTATATTTTTTAACCACTATATAGATTTAATGATGTATATGAAAGTTGATTGCTTCAACACTGATTACTTAATAAGACTTACTGTATATGGATAAATTCCATCTACAACAGTTCATATCTTTTTTGAATGTATACTAACTTCAGCAATTTTACCGGTGCTACAATGCATGTTAGACTTATGAATATTGATATTGTTGTTAAAATTAATGTTAGAGTTATAAAAATAGATTTTTTTTTTTAACATTATAAAATTTGATCCTGATCGTGAGATTTTAAGTACTATAATTGTAACTTTGACATATATAGTAATTGGATTATAGTAGTTCCCATTACTTTTTTTTTTTTTTTTAATTAATTCCATTACGTTATTTGGATAGAGTTGCTTGACAGAATTGATACAGGGAAGTGGGTTTGTTATGGGGATAGTATGGGAGAGGAAGTATATAGCGTGCGGGGAAAGGTGATTGGTCACACCGTCTATGCCTTTTGAAAAAATTCATCATAGCAACTAATTTGTTTGCATGTATATATGGCATCCTAATTACTTTTCATGCTATATATATAAACTCATCAGCATCCTTTGACAACAGATATTCAAAGTAGCTGCCAAACTACCTAGGGTTGACTAGAATATTAATATTATAATGGAGTTTTCTAATTTGCTAGGTTTGTTTGCGATGTTTTTCTTTCTAGTAGGTGGGGTGCTTGGAGGTGGAAACAGCTTCGATGAGAACTATGAGGTTACATGGGGATTCAATCATGTTCTGAAACAAGGAGAACAAGTTCAGCTCTCTTTGGATCCATCTTCTGGTTATTGATTCTCTTTTTTCATCTTCTTCTTAATTTTTTTTTTTTTAAATTAAAAAACAGGATTTACATACTTGTATAATTCATTATTGTTTTGAGGTGGCATCCAATTAATATTTATTTTTAACAATTGTTCAATATAAGATTAAACATGAGAAATTGGATTGGCTCAATTATTAAGTCTTTCCCACCTGCCTTTCACCTTAAAGTGGTAGGTTCTACTCATTTCTCACCACTTGTGTGGGTAATTTTCTCACATTTGTGTGGACAATCTTCTTCTATCTTATGAGAGAAGATTTTCAAATCATGTTTTAGAGTCTTATCTTAGTTGGTCTCGACAGTAGTCTGACACGTTTTAAAGTCATCTTATTTCAGTTGATTCCGACGGTAGTCTGACACGTTTTAGAGTCCTATCCAGTAACCTTATCAGTAGTTTGACCCAGATAGTCAAATATATATTTATATATATATAATATTAAACAAAATCGTATTTCTTTTTTATTTTTTGCTAAAAGTAGTTCGAGACTCTTGATTGTATTGAGTCTTCCTAGTTTATGTATATTTATATATATAGTAATTCTACCATCAGTACCTCATAACTTTAAAAAGTTAAGATAAACTAATCAAATTCACCTATTGCATTTGAATTAAATATGAGATAATTTGTTTTAAAAGAGAGAACTTAATGGATGAATTTGATTTATTTGTTCTAACTTTTTAAAGTTAGGAGGTACTAATGATAGAAACGCTATATATATATATATATTTACATTCCAATTTTATGCAGTCTAAATAATCTATTTTAAGAGTATTTTCTTTTCTTAAATTCTTTGTGTCTATCATTTTTAAAAACAAAGAATACAAATTGTATTCGTATATGATATCACACACCCTCATAGGTAATTCCAATGTAGTAACATATATATTTTAAATTAATAATATGAGGAAAAAAAATAAACAATTAACTTTATAAATTTAACTTCTAGATATAACTTTCTACGGCTATCATATTTTTAAATATTTAATATATCATTATTCCATCTTCATCGCAATTTAGATAATTTCATTCATATATAAATTAATCCAAAGCAAATGTCTCATTCATTTTCAACTTATTACCTTTTAACAATTTGTGATCTTTAACTTGTATTTTTTTTTTTTTTTAAATTAATGTTGTCAATTTTAATCAGGAGCTGGGTTTGCCTCCAAGCAAAGCTATGGTTCAGGATTCTTTACCATGAGGATTAAGCTACCAGACAGAAATTCTGCAGGAGTTATTACTGCTTATTATGTGTGTAGATAATATAATATAATATATATATACAATTAATTAAAACCCTTACTTCTCCTCTAGCTTAAATTGTTGCTAATTGAAGGTGACTGATAAAATGGACAGCTAAGATCGCACACTGATAGGCATGATGAGCTTGACTTTGAATTCTTGGGGAACAAGGAAGGGAAGCCAATCGTCTTACAAACAAATGTATTTGCAAATGGTGTAGGCAATAGAGAGCAAAAGCTTCACCTCTGGTTTGATCCTACTGCAGATTTTCATACTTACTCTGTTCTTTGGAACCCACATCAGATTGTGTATGAACAATATCCTTTTGTCTTTCTCTAATTCAATAACATTATTCTTTAGGGCATCACCATAAGGTCTCTTTTTAGGGTGACATGCTATAAGAATTTTCTTGGTGAAAGTTGGAACTAATTTATATTAAAGGGTATATACATACTAGTTCCAATATTTAGTATCTCAATTTATATTTTAATTTATAGTTGTGACAGTTATTTAATTCATACAAGACATGATAAATGAAATAAATTATCATTATGATAGTATAATTTCCTTCAAATGACAATATATAATAAATTATAATACAATAAGGTATATCAAGTTAAAATGTTTAGTATTAGTAATATATATATATATATTTATAGGAATTTTGAGGGTACAGCTATAGTAGAATATTTTCTTTAATAGAATTAAATAAAATACATTTATATGTCAAGAGACCATGACTAAGCTGAAGTTAAAAAATTAATAATAATAATAATGAATATCATTGGCGGAGATGGTGGGTTTTGTTGGCCTTTTATCAAAGAAGTTGTTTATTGGCCTTTTGGAGTTGCTTTATAAGACCTCTACTATAGCGATGGTCATCAACAAAATGATAAATCAATCAAGTCTATTCACATGTTAATCAAATCTTCGGAAATAAATGTTATGATTTTCAAATATCAGATTTTACGTGGACAAGATCCCCATTAGAGTTTTCAAGAACAACCAGCATATTGGAGTAGACTACCCGTCACAGGCAATGCAAATTGAGAGCAAGCTTGTGGAATGGAGATAGTTGGGCAACAGATGGAGGCAAGACAAAAATCGACTGGAGCTACGCACCATTCAAGGCTCACTTCCAAGGTTTTGACATCAGTGGCTGCTCAAACAGGAAAACCCAACACTGCTATTCTTCCCGATATTGGTGGAATTCACGGAAATACTGGCGACTGGACTCAAGCCAGCAGAGATACTATGAGAATGTGAGAAGGAATTCTATGACGTATGATTACTGTTCTGATAGAACTAGATACCCTACACCTCCCAAAGAGTGCCGTTATAATGCATAATGGCCTACAGTTGGTGATCATAATAAGATGTAATAGAATAGCACAGAAAATTCAAATTGATGAGGAGGATGCTACGTTACTCATCAACTCCTTAATAGAAAGAAAATAACAATCTTTATTTGCTCTTATACATGTGATTTATTAATAATTGATTGATTAGATTCAGGATACACGTCACATCACATACATGAATAAGATATTGTAAACTACGTTCATAAGTCATAAAATATATATAGTTGCAATATAAGAAAATTACAATTTTTTACGTATATAATATAATTATGAATAGATATGTCTCATTCAAGTTTTACATATTAAAGCATCTAAGAAAATAAATATATTTGCATTAATATTTTCAAGAGGTTGTCAGTAGCAAAGTTTCATTTTTAAATCCTTTCAACTTGCTCTGATCATGCACATATATCTCCATGTGTATATGCACAATGACCATAAATAAGTAGAAAGAATTTGGAAACATCTTATCAAACGTCAATTATAATCTTGTAATAATAAATTTAAATGTTTATACATATTTTATATTTGAACACTCACTCACATTATTAATAGAACTTTTCTTTAAAAAAACAAAAAAATTAATAGAACTTATTTCTATTTATATAGTGATTCTTTACTGAAATAAAAATCTAAATGTTAACTCAATTATGCAATTCAGTGAATTTAAGATTAATTTGTTGAAATCCCAAATCACCATCATTCGATTAGGAAGCGGAAAGCATTGGCAATCTATGGGGTTCATATTTTGTTGTAGTCTTTCAAATATTTTAATCTTTTTTTTTTTTTTTTTTTTATTGAAATGATATTTTAAAATTGTGAATTTTGAAAAACCTAGGCATATATCTATGGTGCTTTTGTTGGCTGAAGAAGAGCTTAGGGTTGCATGGAAAGGAGTTGTCCAATTTCAAGCAAATGATGAGACCACATCTGTTATCAGGGTTGACGATAGATTGGGTGTAAAAATTAAGCTTGGATTTTTAATCATACAAATATACTCTTTTAAATAACACTATATAAGGGTAATTTAGCGCCTGTCTCTGTTTTTCCAACCTATTTTTGTTTTTGTTTTTCATTTCGTTTTCTGAAAATGCAAAAAATGTGTTTGGTTGCCATTTTCAGTGTTGTTTTTGAAATGAAAATAAGTTAATATTAAAACTGAAAAACATAGAAAACAAAAACAAAAAAGGGAGTAAATGTGTTTGAATGCATGTTTTGTAAAATATGTTTTTGAAAATAAAAAATATATATTTTTTCAATTATAACTGAAAGTTAAAAACATTTTTTTTTTTTTTAATGTTTTTCATCATTTGTAAAATAGATTTGCAACGGAAAGGGGTTGCATTGAAACATCCCAATGAACCAAGTTAATCACCAAAATGATTATATATTGATGATATGATATTTATATATTAACTTGACACATTATTTGAGTAATAAATTTGAGAAATGCATTGTTACTTAGATTTTAATAGTGAAAATCAAAAGGAACTTTACTCTTTTCTTTTTTTTTTTTGGTACACAAAGAACTTTAGATTATATAATGGTAAAATTAGAAATATGAAGTCTCATTACAAAAAGCGCAGAACAGTTCTTCTACAAATAAATACCCAAGAAAAGACACTCTTTATAAGTTACAAAATCACTGAGAGTATATATGATTCGTGAGATTGAATTGAACTATTATTAAGTTATGAGATTAGATTGAATTGGATTAATGCTAGTGATATAACTGATATAGTTAGGATTGAATTAAAATTAGCACTATGATGAGTTTGGTGCAATTAGGATTGGATTAAAGTTAGCACGGTCTCTTATTTAATGTAATATAGGATTGAACAAAAAATAATTATATTTTAGCTTTAATGTAATATGAGTTGAATTATGTAAAATTATATGACATTATTTTAATAAAATAAAACCATTTAAAATAAATTAAAAAAATCAATTTCTTAAAAATAATATTTTTCAAAGAATTTAAATTATATTATATTTTTATTAAATAATATATTCAAATTATTTTTTAAAATAAGATTAATTACCATTAAGTTTAATAAAATAATTTTTTTAATCTATATTAAAAAAATTACTTTCTTAAAATATTTTAAAATTAATTTATAAATATGTTATTATAATATATGGACGGTTTGAAAAAAAAAAACAAGACAACTGGCAAACCTGGTGGGAATTTAGTCCCAGCCAGCGGGACAAAGCAATTAAATGGGGTTGGATTTAGTCCAATCCAGCAAGTGTCAAACATATGATTAAACTGACATTAATCCTAAACCCACTCATCCCATGAAACAAACATGCCAGAAAGTATTCTTGCGGGAGAGACAAGAGGGCTGCTGTGAAGTCTGATCTCATAAATCATGATGGTGGATACCGATTGCCCAATCTATGACATTCTTGCATGCAAAATTAACAGTTGGTATCACCCAATCAATCGATGGCGCTACTACCTCTAAGACCGAATCTCATAGTCATTCTACTCGTATGTCAACTCTTGTACTCTACAATCGCTTTTGGATCGGTTCTTGACAAAGAAGATGAAGAATTCTCAGAGGAGTTGCTCTTGAAGCCATTGCCCGATCGAAAAGTGCTTGCCCACTTTCACTTCCAAAGCATAGCTCCTTCTTTTAACTCCTTTGGCCGCCACCACCACCTCTTCCCCAAAGCCATTTCTCAGCTCGTACGCTTTTTTTCTTTGTTTTCTTTTTTAGATTTCTATTTTGTTTAACTGTTTAAGGCAAAAACAATTGAAGACCCAGTTCAGTTTAGACTTTAAGGCTGCCAGTTTTTGTCTTGTTTTGGAATTTCTTAGTTGAAGTGAATCTGTAATGATTGTTCATGCTATTAGGATTGTTTAGTTTTCAGCTTGTTTAATTGCTTAATGGGGTTTTAGATTTTCGGTTTCTGCTGTAGATTGTTGTGAATCTCGTTGCAGTTTTTAAGATGATCAAATTCATTTGAAATCTTGAAATTTCAGTTTCTTAGCTATTATACTAAAAGAAGTCAATGCTTTTGTGCCCTTTTTATCTTGTATAGGTTCTTATTATAAAGTTGTTCTTTAAAGTTTACTAAATTTACTATCTGCTCAATCATTATCTGATAACTGAAATTTATTTTAAGAAATCAAATAGGTAGGTCTTTAGTAATATTCGAAATACTCCGAGAAGTCAATGCTTGTGTGCCCTATCTTGTATGAGTTCTTATTATAAATTTGTTCTTTAAAGTTTACTAAATTTACTGTCTACTCGTTCGTTGATAAGTGAAAGTGATTTTAAGAAATCAACTTGTATGTGGGTCTTTAGTAGTGTTTGAAATAATTTATTTTGTTTGTGAAATATTATTGCTTCTTACAGGTTAAGAAATTTCGAGTTAAGGAAATGGAACTGTCTTTCACTCAAGGTCGCTGGAGGTATGAACAGTGGGGTGGGTTTGACCCCATCTCAAGCAACAATGCAAAACCCCCAGGGGTCGAGTTATGGGCTGTTTTTGATGTCCCTCAGTCTCAGGTTGATGCTTCGTGGAAAAATTTAACCCATGCTCTTTCAGGTCTTTTTTGCGCTTCAATTAATTTCCTAGAGTCTTCGACTGCTTATTCTGCTCCTGAATGGGCCTTTCGGCTAGATTTGGGCAACTTGAGATATGGTACGCTGCCCCGTGAGGCTGTTTGCACTGAGAATCTTACTCCATGGTTGAAGCTGCTTCCTTGCCGAGATAAATCTGGGCTTTCTGTGTTGATGGATAGGCCATCTATTTATAGAGGTTTTTATCATTCTCAGCAGTTGCATTTGACCCTGACTGGATCTGGGTTGGAGGACGTGGATTCAAGTGTCATACTACAACAAACACTTACAGTAGTTCTTGAGCCCAGTAGTTGGAGAACTGGTAAGAGTTATGTTGATAAAGCAAATTTACAGCCAAGCTGGTCTATCAGTTCGATTTTTGGGAGAAAAGTCAGTGGAAAATGTGTTCTTGCCAGGTCTAGTAATGTATACCTTCATTTTGAGAAAGGTTTAGTTGACGAGTTAAAGAATCTGCAGAAGGAAAATGCTAAATCTGAGACAAACAGATTGGCATCTGAAGGCTTTTTTAGTAACCTGAGCTTTGAACTATCTTTTAAACCAGACAAGGTATTTGAAGAAGTCAATGATTTGCATAGCAAGAGCACTTCGGTTCTCTATCAATTTTCAGTTGAGAAGTACAATGATTCTCAACCGCTTGATTTAGGGCTCACATGGAAGTTTCCTATAGTGTGGCCATGTCAACAAGCACCATTACATGCTAGTAGGTTCTTGATGGGAAGTGGGAACGAAAGGGGTGCTATTGCTATCTACTTGAAATCTACAGAATTAAGTGAGGGCTTAACGAGATCCAACATTGTTGACAAGAGTTGTGAATTGCGAGTTAATGTTTTCCAAGTTGTGCCTTGGTATATTAAGGTTTACTATCATACACTCCAAGTATTTGTTGATCAACAATCCAGGGCAGCAGCAGACATTATAGAAAAGATAAATGTTTCACCTTCCAAAGATAAGGTATCACCTGGGGTGATGGAATTGCTTCTGAAATTACCTTGTGGCTTGGAATCAGCTGCCTTGAACTTAGAGTTTGACAAGGTATGTTCTATCAAGTAATTATTGTCATTCACTGTTATTCTCCGCAGCCAATATGTTGATATAATTTTATTGTTTTGTTCAAACTGCTTATTTCTTCCATAGACCTAGGGCTTCAAGATAGTTATTTTAGCTCTGTGTTACTGTGAACCTTGCTATCGCTTTAAAATTTTGTTATCGCTTTTAAAAGATTGAAAAAAGAAACTAAAATGGTATACAAAATTACAATGTTAGTTTTTGTATGTATAACATTTCTTAAAAGTGAGCTTACAATGTTAAAATGAAAATAAAAATTGTCATTCACTGTTCTTCGAAGAAGCCAATTGGCTGATGTAACTTCATTGCTTCATACAAACTGTTTATTTCTTCCATAAACCGAGGGCTTCAGAATAGTTGTTTTAGCTCTGTGTTACTGCGAACCTTGTCATTGCTTTGAATTTTTGTTATCACTTCAAACGATAGAAAAAGAAACTAAAATGGTATCCAAAATAAGAATGTTAGTTTTTGTAATTTTAACATCTTAATAGTGAGTTTACAATGTTTTAACTGATCTGATCGATATGAATAGAGCAAAGATCTGTATATACATTCTGCTTTTAGTAAGTAACAAAGCTTGAACAATCACACATGATTTACAACCTGAGTAAAAGAAGCCTACACTACAATTTATTTTACAAATCATTCCTAGATTCTGATGAATAAGACATAAACTAAAAATGAATACATCCATCTATCCTTGACAAATGAGAATGAAAACTGTCAATGGAACGTCAAATGTTATCATCTTCATAGGTTCTATTGTTTACACTTCTTTGTCACCATTTAAAGGAAGTTTCCTGCTTCTCTCATTAATGACACAAAATGGTTGTCATTTTGCACGTAACTAATCTTTTCCAAAATGGTAGCTACCATGTTATGTTTGGCCAAATTTTATATGCTCCGAGTTATTTATTTATTTAGTTTCATATATAATTAATTTCCTTATCTTCTGCTTTTACATGTTTTAATAGGGTTTCTTGCACATAGATGAATATCCTCCTGATGCTAATCAAGGGTTCGACATTCCAGCAGCAGTAATAAGCTATCCTGATTTCCATGCAAGCATGCACTTTTCTGAATATGGTTCTTTGGACAAGTCCCCCATGCTTTTTAAATTTGAGGTAGTAATATTTTTCTAGTTTTGGTAATAATATTTTGGATATTTTGCATGCGTTTGAATAATTGTTTGAATTTGCTGCAGGAAAAGAGTCTTGTTCTTTCTTACACAGAAATATTACTTGTACCTTTAACAACTCCTGATTTCAGCATGCCTTACAATGTCATTACAATCACATGCACGGTATTTGCATTATATTTTGGATCATTGCTTAATGTGCTTCGAAAGCGCATTGATGAGGAGGAAAGATTTCGAAAAAGCAATGGTAAGTCCCATCTCTTGGAGTACTGTGTTATTGATCCACCAAGAAAACATTGAACGACTGTTTTGTGCTCATCTTTTCTTAATGCCCTGATTTCACCCAACGTTATTGCTATACATAATTTTTATCCAGTTATAGACTCAATTTATGTTGTCAGTAATTGTTGGTGTTGATACTTGCATTGTGTGTTAGCGTGTGTCTCCATGTGTTTAGGTTATAAACGATTGGATATGAATGGCTAACTGTTAGATAAGACAAATATTTAAGGGGAGTGTTGCTGTAAAAGAAATAGATCAAACCTTGTGTGTCTAAGCATCATAAAATCCTAGTTTTCTTGAGACAACCTTATTACTAGGCTGCTCTTTTTTTATTCCAACAGTCAAGACTGGAAGGACATGCTTCATACTTAGTGAGGTTAGGACTTGGGATAGCTGCGATAGTGTCAGACACTTCTACTGATTTATCTGCAAGAAGATTGTTTTCAAGAAAATGATGATTAACACATAACAGAAAGATTAATTGTGCAAATGAACTAAACTAAATTATTTATTACTTTGATTCATATATGTGCTACTTCTAAGGTGTAAAATGTGCTACAGATTAGCTGCTGAAATGTTTAGACATTCTGAAACCATAAGATTCTTTTGTAAAGTAATCTGAGATATTGTTAGCCAACCCAGGAATTTGATATGCTTATCATGATGTCCACAGTTTAATCAGTGTGGCTAAGGTCACTGACTAAGAGGCTAATTATCTTTGATACATGTAAAAACATTATCTGTTTTACCGTCTCACATCTCATCCATTATTTATCAACTGACCTAACCAACTCATGATGTTTCTTTGCATAATTTTTTTTTTTTTTTTTGGCTTGCAGCTGGCAAGAAGACAGGACTCGCTCGGCTTCTGTCCAAGTTGTCTGCCAAGCTTAGAGGGATGCCACGCGAGCTGGAACCATCAACCACACCATCATCATCCTTTGTTAGTTTTAAATTGGTATTCAAAGTCTTATTAGTGGCTGGAATTGCTATTTGTTGGCAATACTATTTTGGATGATTAGTTAGTCAATTAGGTATTTCAGTGTACCATATGTGCAAAAGGAAACGACTAGTTGAACTAAGAGAGATCGGTAAAATGCTTTTCTACTAGCACTAAGCAGCGACTCCGGCTTGTACCCAAATTTTGTATTATTTTCTTTATCATATATACCTCTTTTTCTTTGTTTAATCACTTACGATTTCAACTAGTGACCGATGTGTTTGCAGCATTAGAAGGTTCAGATTTACTTCAGCTAAATCAATGTGGAACTCAGTTATTCGTGATAGTTATAATATAGTTGGCTTTTGGGTTTTGACAGCGCAGTAGAGGGTCACCAGGTTTAGTGACTTGGTTAGCAGAAAGAGTAAACTTCTTGAGGTTTTTCAAGCATAAAAAGGCTGCTCTAATGGACAACAAATCCAAAAAAAGAGAAAATTAATATCTTCTTATCACTGCATATCAATTTTCAGCATGTAAAAAACAATGATTAACAGCTAAATGATCTATGAAAAGCGCATTACATCACAAGCGCTTACAAGGTTCTAAGTTCTCTTTCATAAAAGGAACTTATTTTATCTACAACTCTGAAGAAAAAGTAATTCTGGGAAGCCTCATCTAATTCTTTTGCAAGGAGCTGCTGTGATCACCTCGTTTTCTCTCGGTCGTTTCACATTCTCGCTCAAGTATCTACACTTAAACTGGGTCCCTGAAATGGTGCCCGATCGATTATCTCTGATACCTTGAAAATCTGATAAGAAAAAATGGCATTAGAAGAAAAATAGCATCCGAAATTTAATTTAATAAGAGAACAAAATGTAATTAGGCATATGGGAAGATTATTAAGTAGAGAGGTACCTGTGTTGGTTCGTTTAATCTTAACTTTTTGAGTAAAGATAGATCTTCTAACGAATCCTTTCTCTTGATTCCAAGGCCATCTCTCAAGGACACATCATGATCTCCTTCTTTACATTCTAATCAAAGAAGGCAACATTAACAAATCAGTAACACTTGACTACCTCTCATATTATACTGGTGCAGAAAATGCCTTCATTCAATTTGAACGTACCTGAGCTGCTGCTGTCTCTCAGTTTTTTATTCTGGGGCAAGATAATGCCAGTGTGCTTGGGTACACTTATATCAGGAATCCCATCTGATCCATCTTGACAACCATATGATCCTGGCAAAGGCATGAGAGGAACATATTACATCCTAGTAACCAAGTATGAAATTTGTCATCAACCAAACAGAACATAAAACATCCTCTTCGTTGTTAAAAGATAACAAAAAAAGATAGCAATCAAAACAACTTACGTTTACCACCCACTTTGCTGAGCTTGCCCTCTACAATAAGTGCGTCCCTATCGTGTTTTCCTGTAGATAAGCCCTTAGCAGAGAAATATTTAAGCAGCGACCTCCAAGTAACAGAAGTGGATACAAGATCAGCGCCTCTGCTGATGAAATGACCGTTGATCTTTACCGTTGAAGGGTCGAGCCCCAGAGGCCGGGCTATGGAGGCCAAGTCCAGTCCCTGGTCGTCCCACACCACCAGTTCAACTAGTTTGGACAGTGAAGGACAGAACAGCTTTATCGTTACGGGTTTGTTCATTGAATTCTGCATTCTATCTCCAACTAAAAGATCTCTCTAGCTGACACCGTTTCTGCTTCCCAGCAATATTGTCTAGAGTGGGTCTTCATGTTTCTGCTTCTAACGCCTTCTGGAAGTGTCTCAAGAGTCGAGTACTTGTCATTTCCAATTGGGCTCAGAAAAACATAATTACCCGTCCCAGCCCATGTACCTCGGGTACCCGCTCCAAATTAGATGTTGGTAATTGCCGTGATTGGTCACTCTGTGAGTCAAACACTTTTGACTAGCGTACCCGGTTTATCTAATTTTTTTTTTAGTTTGTTATTATTATATTAATTTTAAATATTGTATATTACTATTTTATTCATTTAATTTTTATTGATAATCGAAATGTATAGATGAAAATTTGGATGGCTTTTTAAATAGATTGACTATATTTTATGAAGTTTAAAGCTTTTTATGTATGATTTAATTGAATGATTTTATAATTTAAGTGTATGTTTAAATTTAGTTGAATATTAAAATTTAAGTTCGATCCTAAAATCCAATTGTATGTTAAATTTTATATAATTAACGGTTTTGAGTATTTTATTTATTTATTTATGAAAAAGAGATAAAACTGGTCAAGACAGCTCGGGTTTGGATCACTCGGTCCTAAACAGGTTTGGGTATGGTCAAGGGTCAACTGGTCAAGTATAGAATGCCAATGAATTTTGAGGATGAGGCATCTCGACCCATTCATCTCTGCTTGCAAACAAGTAGTACCGAAAAGCGTTTATCTAAACTTTGGCACTTGTCCAAACATTTAATAAAGGCGGTTTTTTACCCTAAAATCATATTAAGTTAGCATTATTATTCCTATCAAATACAAAATTATTATTATTATTATTTATTTTTAAATGTTAGACATTATTATTTGGTCATGCCACTTTATTATGTATTAATTATTATTTTAGAGTATATAATAGAACTTTGTTATCTGATAGTTATTGTTTTAATATTTATACTAAATGAATTTATATTTTTCATAAATTTTATATTGATATTACTTAGATATATTATTAAATTGAAGTTTGGATTAAGTTATGATAATCTCAAAGTCTCCAGTCTGATAGATCAACACACGGAGATGGAATCTACCATTGATTAATCAACTCTGCCTTCTGGTTGACCGAGAGATAATTCTCTGGATTCCATTGAGTTTCAGGGATATAGCAGATAAGTGGAGATGGCATTTTGACAAGAATGGTTTCTACACGTTTAAGAGTAGTTACAGGATTGCCAGACGTGCGGCTATGCAAGCATCATCATCTTTACAAATCCCGGTTCAGAATTGGTGGAAGACACTTTGGCATTTAGATATACCTCCAAAGGTTAAACATTCTATGTGGAGGGCATGCTCAGAGTCTCTACCCGTCAAAGCTAATTTGCTGCATCGAAATGTTGCAAAAGATGGTAATTGTCCTTGTCGGGGTGAGGAGTTGGAATCTGCAAGTAATATTCTTTTGCATTGTCACTCAGCTCAGGCTGTTTGGAATCCGGTTTCTGAGGGTACTCAACTTTCCAGTTTCAAACTACCGTTTGTACTTGATGTTTTTATGGGTCCTTTAAGAGCTGCAAATCGGGATTCATTGGCCAGAGTTAGTATGACTATGTGGATTATTTGGATGAAGGGAAATGCTATAGTTCATTCTGGGATGATTCGGCCACCTGATGCTGTTGTACTAATATGGGCTATGGAACGTCTTGCAGAATTTCAGAATGTGCAGGTTTCTTCATCTGTGCAAATACATGACCCTTTGTCTGAACGTCCAGTACTTTGGATTCCGCCTCTACCAGGTGCTTTAAAATTAAATACAGATGTGGCAATTCGAAATGGAGGTGATGTTGCTGATTTAGGTGTTGCGATGAGGGATTGTAATGGTCTGGTTGTGGTAGCTGCTACGAAGACATTGAGGGGTAGTCTCTCTCCAGCAATTGGTGAGCTATCAGCACTTCGTGAAGGCTTGCTTTTAGCCAGATCATCTAATCTGAGAGTTTCATATATGGAGGTAGACTCAGTGAATACAGCTTCTGCAGTAAATTCTTGTAACATTTCTTTGGGAGAAGTTAATTTACTAGTAGGTGGTATCAAGGCTCTATGTAAAGATGTTAGACGTTTGTAGTTGTGAAGCCAGTTCTCGAAAAGGAAATCATTTGACATATAATCTAGCATTTTTAATCTTATCCTCTATTAACAGTTTGTATTGACATTCTGTATCTCTTATATTTTTTTAGAAGCTCTTACTTTGCAAGGGTTTGTTATAATAATGGAATTTAATTTCGAAAAAAAGAGAAAAATGATTAAGTTATTTTGAGATTTAATATTGATATTTACTTTTAATTTAAATTTGATGATTAGTTAGAAATTGAATGAGGGCAAAATAGATTCGGTTTAGGGCAAATCGCCCTGAGTTAGTCAAAATTTGAGGCAAAAAAGTGGCAACTTGCTTAGATTATAGATTGAATTTGGGATACCCTTTAAAATATTGGATTGAATTTGGGATGGACTGATCCAACTTGTTGTCTTCTCCTAGTAAGATCCTGTCAAATGGGGCTTGCTTTGGTTTTCAAAAGGCAATAGTGTTTGAATGTCTACTGAAAATAGCTTTCTAAACTTAGAAGCTTCAGTAACAAGCTAGGTAAACCTGGCTTTTGGCGGAAGTGCTTCCTAAAAAAGGTGTTTTCACTTGAAAACTTAAATGGAAATTGGGTGTCTAGTGATGAAGCAATTCTTGGAACAATGAAAATGTCTGATATGAAGAATTGAGAACTACTGAGAAGTGATGGTTAAAACGACACCGCTTAAACAGGCTGGCAAAGTTGCACGCGCTGGGACACAGGTTCTTTGCTTGTGATAGGGAACAAGGAAGCCAAAAAAGTAAAAATAAAAAGTAGAAGAAGAAACCGGGGTTTTCAATCGAGTTAGAATCTTCCAATGGCTTTAGAATCTCAACAATGCTTCGTTTCTAATGTTTCTTCACCTCCATTCCATTTAAAAAACCTCATCTCTCTTCCATATCCAATCCATTTTGCTTCTCCTCCTCTTCAATGGACTCCCAATCCGGTACTCGCCTTTTTCCCCCTATATTTGTATGTTTCATGTTAAGTTTTTAAAACAATGATGGCCTGCATCACAATCTAAGTTTGACTTCAATTTTCAAATTTCATGATCTGATGAATCATCCTAACTAGTAATCTTGTGTTTTCACTTAGAAATCAATGCTCTGGAAGTAGACAGGAAGCAGCTTAGGGAGCTTGAAGCATTAGGATTCCCGTTTTCACGAGCAGCCAAGGCCCTTCATTATTCTGGTGAGCCTTTATAAATCAGATTTTTACATGTATGGAGTATGTGTATATTAAGTGAACATGACTTTATAAGCCTTCTGTTTGAGTTTCATTTGCGAACATATATAATTTATTTTTTTGAAGGTAACGCTAGCATTGAGGATGCTGTAAATTGGATTATTGATCACGAGAATGATGCAGATATTGATCAAATGCCTGTGGTATGATCTTTTAATCTGGACAAGTGCTACTCATAGATTAAGTCTCGTCATTGGCTACGGCTACTTTATGTATGATAGACAAGATAAAGAGTTTCCGTAAAGAAATAATTGAGTTTATCTTGTATCGTAGGTATTCTAATATCTCAAAGCTTAGAAATAAAAAGCAATTAATTTAAGAGTCTTCCCCTTATTATTCATTTATAAATCATTGGTAGGAATTTTGAAACATCATGATAACCTACTAGGTTTCAAATTAGGGTAGCATGTTCACTGAGCAATGCCTACTTTGAAATATGATATCTTCTTTTCATTTATATCTTGAGAATACGTTAGGGGTTGATCTAGGAGCATCTTGATCTGGCTAACCTAACAGTTAGAGCAAAGTTAGTAAAGCTATCATTTAAATGTTATATAATATATGTTTATGCTTTAGAGGATAATATATCTTTGATATTTCACTCTTTATGAATTCTCTGATGGAGAAAAACTCTGAATTTGCTGGTTTGGTCAATTCTTAAATCACCTAATTGTAGCTTGTCATATTTTTCCGTATCTTCCCTTATATCAAGTTGTTTGTCCATTTTGGTGTATTGTTTTAAAATTTTAAGCTTTATTTTGGTGCCTTGTAAGGCTTGGTGGAGTGGATCATCTTGTGGAAAGGAGGTAGACAGGAAACAAGGAGGATTATAGCTTCTTAAATTAAGTAGTGTAGCATAAGACATTTAAAAGACTTAATCTTTCTTGTAATGTCATGGGATTTTGTTTGTCTTATTTCTTCAATTCGATCCAGGTTGCAGTCAACATCGAAATCGATTCTTCTGAACCAAAGTATACCACTGAAGAAATAAAAATGAAAGTGCAAGAACTAAGGTTTTTCCTCCAGTAGTCTCGTTTGTAATGATTGTTGCTTCTTGTCTCATCACAAATAGATTTTGTCTGTACCTTCAATAATTTTCAGCTTGATATCTGCTTTTTTTTTTTTTTTTTTAAATCGACATCTAATTATCCTTCTTGTACTTTTCGTTGTCATTGATGTTTCTCATTACTAGGGACCAGGTTCACCAGAAGCAAGAAGAACAAGAAAAGAAATCGGAAAGAGAAAGGGAGAAGGTAGTTTGCAGATGATCTATCCGTGATAATTCTTTGATTTGAAATTTCATTTTTAGCCTTTAGGGGATCCAGTGGGGAAGTTGTGATCCTCTCTCTCCTTCCCTCCCTTGCTCTCTTGTGCATGCACAAGATTCAGTAAGATAAATTACCTACTTTAGGCCAGTGTTGTTAAGTCTTCATTCCTTTTTCCTTTCATTTTTGTTTTTTCCTTAAGATATTGTTGAGAGTATGCAATCATAATTTGGAAAGTGTGAGATAATTTTCTTAGCCTTCTTCTAATCTAACGGAAATGCTAGATTCTTCTATTTACAGAAATGTCATTGTTGTTATGTAATACAAAGGTTTCTATTTCGTACGAATCCAGACTTAAAGAAATCAAAGTTTCTGCTATTTACTTTCAGGAAAGCTCCTTGACTGCCTAAGGAACATTCCTCTTTATCATGATTACTGCATGTTAGTGATGCTCTTAAATACATATTGCTGTTACCGTCGATGAATTTTCATAGAACTGCATTAAATTAGTCATACTGGATTGTACATGTTGATTTGAAATAATTATATTTCACTGTGCTGCATATGCTTGCTATTTGGCTTACTTAACAACTACATTATTTATAGGAAAGGATTCGAGCAGGTAAAGAACTACTTGATGCAAAACGAACTGCTGAAGAAAATGAAAGAAAACGGTCTGTCTTATTCCTGTTATTGCTGTTGGTTTTTAGCTTTAAGGCTTTTTATTTTCCCCATTTTCCAACCAATACATCATATTGTTTTCTTTTTGACTTTCGGATGCACTTCATCTTTCACAGCTTCTTAGCCTCAAGGAAAGCAGAGAAAGAGGAAGAAAAAAGAGCAAGGGAGAAGATTCGTCGAAAGATAGAAGCAGATAAGGTGTTTGTGCAATTCTTTACTATTGTTCTCTCTCTCTCTCTACACATAGCACACTAGTGCTTGAAAGTTAATAACTATCGCAACCAAAATTTAAGTTTGTAAGTGCCAACTATAGTAATTAGTATTAAACATTAATACACCCTATCACATACAAGAGCTATGAGCTAGTCACATTGAAAAAGCACAATTACATGTTCTGATAGAGAACAAAGAAATGACAACATAAGTACAATCATGTGAGGGGGTGGAACTTGAACCCAAATACTTATGTTAAAATCTAGCATCGGTACCATATTTGTAACCTTTATAGCTAAAGCCTACAGAAAGTGGCCCAAACCAAGATTTTAAGTTCTCTGTTGGTTAGTAGACTGAAAAAGGTATCTTTGTTTTTGAACTTTAAAAACATTCTCCTATGACTTATCATCCTGCCTTCTTGTAAAAAATTCATTCTGTTGGTAATTTTTTTTATAATAATGCTGGTTGTGATTGTTGGATAACTAACAATCCTGCCAGAGATGAAAATAGAGAAGAGAAATAAAATAACCCCTTACAATAAAATAATCCTGAAATTCTGGAATTTCTGCTTTACAGTAAAAAAATCCTCAGTATTTGGAATATCTGCCAGTTAGAGAACACTGGATCAGCGGCGCAGTGTTGATTTCAGGTGTTGGAGAAGATGAGTAATGATAAGCAAAACATACAAATTTAGCAACAAAATTAAAGATTTAAAATCCAAGACCATATATACTGTTGATTCAGTGTAATCCTTATTTAAGCAATAACTGTTTCATGTCTTACTTTTCCGATAACTGCTATTGGGCTCTAAAAATTGTCTGCATTTCATCTCAGGTAGAAAGGAAGCGCGCTCTTGGTATCCTGTCTGAAAACCCTGCTGCTGTTAATCCTTCTACTACCGTTGTTCAGAAAAAAATGGTATGATTGAAAAATTATATATTTTATCCCATCACAAAACATAACCTGAAATTTGTGCTTTGGACCCTGTTTTACATTACAGAACCATTTGCCGCTTATGTCTGTTACAAAGGCCGAGCATATGAGAGAATGTTTAAGGTCTCTCAGGCGTAATCATAAGGTAATGACATATGTCTTCAACACATCAGTTGGTAGTTAACTAAGCTGAAGAAAAAGAAGTTAGCCATCTGTGTGGAACTAAATAAATGTGCTTATGGCTTGCAAGGAGGAATCAGATTGTCTGTGTGGCTACTTAAAAGGAAAAAGCTTATTAAAATGATGGTGGTTCTTTAAGAAAGAAACATTTGGCAGATGAATAGAATTGAATTCGTACATAAATACAGAGGGTAATGAGTGTTTCAAACTGTGCAGATGAAACAGGAGATCCAATTAACTTCAAATGCTTTCATGTCAAAAAAGTACACTATATATTCTGGATTTCTTATTCCTTCTTGTGGATCTGTGCATTTCTTTATCTTTTCAGCCAAGGATTAATATTCAGCTTTATTTTTTAAAGATGTAATGCCACTGGATGTGTTAGTATAATAGGCTTATTCTCCTCAATTCTTTTTATGAATTTATTGGGTCCAGGACAATGATGCCAGAGTCAAGAGGGCCTTCCAAACTCTTTTGATTTATGTTGGAAATGTTATAAAGAATCCTAATGAGGAAAAGTTCAGGAGGATACGAGTTGGCAACCCATTATTCCAGGTACAGCACTTTGATAGATTTTGTTGGTGAAACTTAATCAGAGTATTTCCCTCTGATTGGAGTTTTTAAGACTGTTTATCCCTTCTTTTGAGTTATAAGTGATCCATTTCGATGCTACTGTTAGGGTTGATTACTGTCACAAAATTAATGGACACGAGCTATACATTTTTATATACTATTAGGCATTAGCCAGGTAGGGGAATTCTGGACATATAAAACTGTAACTAATCAAAGGAACTCATTGATCAGAGGAATAAATATTAAGGGGGCCCCTGTGCCTAGAGCCAAAGAACCTTCCTCCAAATAGTTGAATTGGGATATATTTCTTGTGATTTGCATGAATTCTCTTATGATTTTTTTCGGATTTGGAGATTTGCCTTTATCATTCCATTGAGAATTTAATTTTAAGGAGTCTAATTTAAAAGCTGGTAGGAGTCATGTATGTACACTTCTAAAAGTATTCATCAATTCTGATTTCTGAACAGGATAGGGTTGGAAGTATGACAGGAGGTATTGAGTTTCTTGAGCTTTGTGGATTTGAGAGAACTGAAGGGGGTAATTTCTTGCTTCTTTCTAGTGACAAAGTCAACATGGCAGCATTGAACTCAGCTGGGTCCTTATTAAGGTCTGCATTGACAAATCCCTTCTTTGGAGTTCTCAGTGGTTAACAGATTAGTATTAATTCCTTTGACTTGATTAGTAGGAAAATTTAGCTTTGAACATTTTAGAAAAACTAAAAACAGAAAAAACATACATTTATCCTGTGGGGATTTTAATATTGTCTTATGCTGGGTTCTGTTTTGTATTTATAGGATGATATTACATTGTACAAAACCATACTTTGGAAATGAATGCTAAGTTTAATCTCTAAAAAAGATTCAAACTTCCTTTGTTGTTATTATCACTGTCTTTGCATCAGCCTAATATTTGAGAAGATAGTTGGCCAACAATAATTTGAAAAATAGAAAAACAACAGATGTATCAATACTCAGAAGAGGCTGAGATATATATCTTTTAAATTATCATATTTTCTGCAAGGATTTTTTGACCATAACTATTTAGTAGTTTGCAACTTTGGCAAGAGTAGTGACCTTGTCCTTGGGGAGTTGTAGCATTGCCTTCTTCAAAATACATTTTGTAGAGGGAGTTTCGAACAAAACAAAGTCATGAGTTTTCTATAAAAAGTTTGGTTTTTTGTTCAATTGACAGAGAACCATGATACTATGAACTCCATATCTTCTCACACATATGCAAACGACAACACGCATACTAACATGAAAACAAGCCAAATACGCGAAACAGTGGCGAACAATTTCTGTCACTGAAACAGCAGCTCAATGGTAAGTACCGTCTTTATTCCCTCACGAAATGTGGGTTTCCTCTCCATACATGTGGGTCGCACCCTCCCCCCACTTCCACCCCCTCCCCTCCCCCCCTTTCAGGGTGTGGGTTGCTCCCTTGTGTTTTGGCATGGGAGCATGCTTAATCTTGACACTTTGAAATTTGGTTAGAAATCAAGTGAATGTTTTTCAATTTTAATTTTAACGCTGTTTTTAGAAATTTATACTAATATACAATATGATATCAAACTGAAGAATTGTTTTAAATTGGAATTTATATAATGACTTTTGAATGATATGTTAGATAATGTTGGTTTTATTGGAATTAAAAAATCTCCCCAATCAAAATATCAAACTATAAAAGGTTGCGATGGAAATAGAGTAAGAATACCCACACCGTTTAAAAATTATATGTGCACCCCTTTTCCAATTGTACATTTTGTATTGGGATTTTTTTTTTTTCATATGGCAGTAAAGTATTGATGACTTCGAACAATGACACTAAACTATCAAAAATTCAAAGTAAATTTTAATAGCACTAAAACACTTATCAACATTTTTAAAGATAAAATTGCCCAATTTGTGCAACAATTCATGCGAATTGTTTGTTTTAAATTTGGACAAATTGTATTTGTTTTGAGGAAACTATTTGTTATGGGCAAACTGGATATGTTCGGATGAATTATCACATGTTTTTATTCAAGTGAGTGAATTGTTTGTTTTAGGTGAACTATTTATTATAGAAAAAATGTCTATTTGCACTAAATATCGCATGGTTTTCGTTCAAGCAAGCTTCAACGACAAGAGTAATGAGGTAAACTTGGTAACTTAGATGCTATTAAAACTCATTTTAATAATTTTGTACTATTTTCCAAACTCGGCGATAAATTAATACTATATCATGAGATTACCATTTTTTACTCCATAACTTGTTCTTTCAATCAATTTTAATTTATGATTGCAATCCATTGAATACAAAAATACTATTTCTTTAATTTTATTATTTTACACTTTTCACTTAACATCAGTTTATATTATTATTATTATTATTATTTTCTTTAAATCCTATACCTATGGAATTAGTAGTTTCCCTCTCTTATTGTGAGAATAGTTATTTCTCAATTCGACCGGTAGATCTAGTTTCTCCTCTCTTATTATGAAAATAGTTATTTGGTTGTGTGCAAGTATTTGATTGATCACTACGGGTCCTTAACAAATCTATAATTTGTAAATGTCTCAACAAAAAATTGTTTTTAATTTATAATAGCAACAAAATTAAAAATAAAAGTGAAACAAAGATATGGAGTTTAACAAATTCCATTAAAAAGAAGGTCAATGGCGCAGCTGGTAAGCCCACTGAACCTTGTGTTTCAAAGCACAAGTTCTACTCCTAATAAAGGTAAGTCTCCCACCATATAAAAATATATGAATTGTCTCCCCACCTTATGTGAGTTTTCCTCCCGATTTATATGTTAACAGAGCTTGAATTGTGGAATGAAAGACGATGTTTCATATTGATCAATAAAGAATATATATACAACAATACAATAAGATATTGGTATAATCTCCTCAAGTAGTACTTAAACTAATTCCTAAGATTGAGGACAACTAAGAGAAATAAGTTTTGAAATACAAAATTTAAAATAAATGGCTATAAGGGTCAAGTCCAAAACAATCCTCTAATATATGTAGGTTACTCCCTCCAGTATGGAAGCTATTTCCTGGACCGTGTTACGGAGTTGAATATCGTTTGGTCTTGATTGATTCTTAAACTTGTCTCATCTATCAAAAGAAAAAAAAAAAAAAGTTCCAATTATAATATTAATTGTTATTAAAAAAATCATTAATGAGATAATATTTATAAAAAAAAAAAAAAGGTTGTACAACAAAATTTGAAGAGGGTGCAAATCGCAATCCAACCCAACAGACAAGCTCCACACTGTAAACCGGTTATTAGTAGAATTAACATGAAATTAAAACAAAACGGTGCGGATCGTGTGTTGATCATGCATTGGAGCCCGAACGGCAAAGCAGTCAAAGATCGAAACCACAAATAAAAGAAAAATACTGTTAACTGTCCACTCGCTCCTACGCAAAATCTTCTTTCAAGGGTTTTGATTTTGGCTCTCTCTCTGCAATTTCAAAAAGTTGTTCTGCAATCATTCGCCCAATTAGGGTTAGGGTTAGGGTTTCCAAATAAAAGATGTACGCTGATCGAGTGGAGGCGAGTGGCAAGAGGTCAGTAAAGGAACGTCTTAACGGCAATTCCACCGACGAACCTACTCGCCGGCGATCCATTACTGGCAAAAGGTTAAAATACTCTTCTGCAATGCGGATTATTGAACTGCCTACTAGACTTAATTGGATAGTATTTGGGTCCTATCTTGTGTTACTATATATTTTCCTTTGCTTGTTAAACTTATATCATATATACTATGCATCAGGTCATTGTGGAAACTTATAAGGTTTTTGTGTTAATAAGGTTGAGTATTTGTGTGATTGTTTTTGGTTATGACATTGTTATATTTTGTGTTTTAGGATTGGATCTGAATCAATATCATAGTAGGAAACATCTACGTTATGATTCTGTGTTCTGTTGCGAAATTATTTTGCTTTGTGACTTAGTTACATTAGCCTAGATGTGTAAGTTAAAATTTATGATGTCTTGTTGCCCGATGAAATTCTTAATGGGCTTTGACTATCTTACTGGTTGAGTAAAGTTACGTATCAATAAAAACCATTGAGTTAACAAACACTCTTACAATCAATCTAGTGGTTGTTATTATGAGTAAACTTACCCAACCAGTAAAGTAGTCAAACTCTTCTTAATGTATAATTATATCTTTTTCTTCTTCTTCCTCTTTTCTTTATATATATATATATATATATGTATATATATATCTGTGTTCGTATTCCTAATTGTTTTCTAATGACTGAGAATGTATTTTAACATCAGATATTAAGAGAGGAAAATTATCATAGTTTAGGCATCAAATTTAATGGTCCTTGGCAGCATGCCTTGGGTTGATTGCCCCACACAATCTTTAGGAATCAGTCCTGAACCAAGTGGGTGTCACACCAAAGACAAAATGAAAAATTTTATTTTTACTGATTCATATTTTAACATTACAACAAATGTACCATATGTGTAGGGCTGGAATCGGACTTCATGAAACATTAACATGCAGTTAGAGAATAGAAACATCAATGAATGTAAAATAGGAATGCTTTTAATACTATTTTGACTAGCCTACTAAGATTCTTAAAGGATAACTCTTTATACTCTTTGGAAATAGAAAGCCTAAGAGTCGTTGAGTAATTTGACCCAGCGCTAATGTGCCTTTGACTTTATGCTCAATATTACAACTTCTTTGTTGTTGGTCTGTGACTTGTCTGCAACATTCATATTTTCTTTGTCCCTGCGTGAAAAGGGAAATTGTCTCTATCATCCAGAGGAGGGGGAGGACGGGGCCGGGGAAGTGGTGTCCTATACTTGTGTTTTGTCTGCTTTCTTCTTTACAGAATTGAAGATGGAGCATGGATGAATAACGGTTGTTGGATAAAAGTTCAAGTATATTGGATTGGAAAAACTTGCAAAGACTGAATCCTGAACTCTTGAAACTATTTATGGGTTCTTTGTTTTTATTATCGTTATTATCATTGGTGGATTATTGTCAACTATTGAGGCCAGAGGCTTTGGAGTTGAGTCAATGTAATATATTTTGCAGGCAGAGGCAGGATGACAAGTGGGAACATGATCTTTATCAGGATGACGAGCCTCGAGTTTCAAGTATGGACTGACTGTGAAACAATAACATGGAACTAAAAAATTGCTGCTATTCTTGGATGCAACTAAAACATCTCTAATTGGTTTTAACTTTGTGTTAATGGCTTGTGAAGATCGCATAGTTGGTGTTCGAGATCTCCGAATGAAGCTTCAGAGGAAAAGTCTGCAGCAAGTGTCTCAAAGTGGCAAGGGGTCTGGTGTCCGGGATCTTCGTGAAAAATTATCTGGAACAATGAATTTACAACCAGTGAACTCTGATCCACCAAAGCCAAAATTGGAGGCAGCAAAACCAGCTCGGAAGAATGTTGCAATTGAAGGCCCCGAAGCAGATACCAAAAGAGTTGCTGATCCTGCTATGAGAAAAAAAATCCAGCAAAAGGCATAAATTTTATGTTATCTTCATTTATAACCTTGGTGCATTTACTATTAAGAGCTTTTAGGAGTACTTCTGTATCAGAGTTGTTTTTGTGCATCTTTAGGTGATCATTTGTGTTTTTGCTAAGAGCATCTTAGGTAATCGATTTAAAACCAAATGTTCTCAAGTCTTAACATAATCTTGTTGTTATAACACAAAGGAATTGCATGTCATTTCACTTCTTCTCTTTTTTTTTTTTTAATTCATGATATATAATATATCTTTTGTATCTTTATATGCAGTACACAGTAGGCCATGCTTTGGTTTGGCTTGTTGAAATGTGTATGTGCTTGTATTTTCTAAAATGGAAAAAGGAAAAATAAAGGGCAAGCTTGAAGAAACATGTTAGGAGTCAGTTTTGTTTACTTGTTCGTTTATCCTGCAATAGTGTGTGCCTTCTAGAGCTTGTTTACTTATTTTCTCATTGTTGAGTGAAGAAAGGGAGGCAAATGTTTAAGTTTTCTTTCTTGCAATATTTAAGAATATAGGGCTAGACTAAGGGTTTTTGACTGAATTTGAATTAAATGTTAGGTTGGTATTGATTGGTGTATTTTATGAATAGAAAACAGAGGTATAACTGCATTATGAGAAGAACCACTGCATCAAATTGAAGTAATATGATTGAGTTTTAGTGTTGCAGTTCTCAATTAAGATTTAACCTTAGACCAATAGTGTGTGATGAGTTTCCTAGCTAGATGAAAAAGAATTAAACTGTAAGAATAATCATAAGTAATCTGCTTAGCTGAGATGTCTGAATATGTTGCTAAAGGAAGTCGGCATGGGCTATGGTATTACATATGAAGGGGAATGTTTTGTACTATAACTAAATTGGAGTGGAAGTGAGATTGTTAGGCGAGAGATTATATGGCAAATCAAACTCATATTGTCATTATAATGTTTTTAATTCTATAAAAAAAGGAAAATTTTGAGGAAGTTTTTAAGGCATGCATGCTAGCAGAACGTAAATCGATAATCAGAAGGGCTTGTTTTACTTTGATCAGTCACTTTCCTTTCTTCCCACTCTGCTTTAAACTATGTTATTTTGCATTGTCTAGTTGTTTAGTTTAGACCAACGCACCTACTGGCATGAAATTTGCATATCTCTCATAAAATGGGGTAAAAGGGAAGTGATTTGTCACCTTGGCACCAAAAGTTGAGGGTTTGTCTATTTTCTTTTACATTCAGTTGAAGTAATGATTTTCACAGTTCATCATCTGCACGTACATGGACACACTAATTATTATTATTGCTTTAATTTATAAACTTGCACATTTTGTGCAGGCTGAGACATCAGTGGATGGTTTTCTGCGGTCAATGGGATTGGAGAAATATTCTATTACTTTTCAAGCAGAGGAGGTACGTAATTACTTCCTGTATACAGTAAATTGTATTTTGTTGATTAATTCCAATTACTACCTGAAGGAATTTTCTCCTCTATTCAAGACATGTTTCTGTTTCTGCAGGTTGATATGACAGCCCTTGTGCACATGACTGATGAGGACCTCAAGGCTATAGGAATACCAATGGTAAATTCAAATGAGTCTTAGCTCCAAGATCCATGGTTTATTCTCAGCCCCAATACCAGAATATAATATGTATATATATATATATGATTCAGGCAACTTATTGTTTTAAATGTATAATAGGTGAAAGTGAGAACGGGATTCTATTGTCTCTCTTAAGACTCAAATTACCTGATCTTTTTGGTGTCAACTGGTTTTCCAAAAATTACTGATGTGTTTTTGGTGAACAGCCATAATCTGTTCTTTTCTTCTCTTTGTTATTGATTTGCTTCTGTATAAAAGTTTGTAGCTCTTCTAGGTCTGCATGTTTGTTCATCTCTTGTTTAGCCTGCCTAACCCCTTTATACTTGATTTTAAATCCAGCTCTTCTCTCTTGTTTAAGGCAGTAGACAAATGTCTATCCAAAAGTATATGTCTGTTTCTGTTGGTGCTTTTCTTTCTCTAGCTTTTATGAGATCTTGGTTCTGACAAATGATCGTGTTATACCAAATGAATAATCAGAGTTGTATTAACTTATAGGAGGGTATGATCTATGTTTTACTCTGTCGGTTACATTTCTTCTTGGTTAATGAATAGGGAACTTTATAGACTGAAAGGCAACTAGGCCACCAATATAACTAAGTTAGGCTGAAGAAATCTGGTTTTTCTTTTAGTCTTACTTTAATCGATGTTAAATGCCTCCATGGATTTTTGCATAGTTAGCATTCCTATTTTGCCTTTATTCATGTTTCTGTTCTTGACTGTTTCAGGGTCCAAGAAAGAAGATTCTCTTGGCGCTGGAATCTAAAGGTTGACATCTTCAGCAAAGTTGGTTCGTTTGTCTGTTTGAGTGAGTGTCTGACATATCTATCGGTCTGGGTCTCAACGAACTTGTAGGCCTGTCGTTTGGCTCACATGAGCCTGCATGTAACATTTTGTTGGCCTGCATTATTTTTCAGTTGTATGCTGAAAGTGGCTTTACAAGCATGTTATGGATCCGATGGAATTGTTAGCTTGATAGCTGGGAAAGTAGAATCTTTAAACTAATTATTAATTAATTAATTTACTGCATGTAGCTGTTTAGCTTAGCTTGCAAAATACCAAAGCTTGGGAAGAGATTTCTCCATGCATCGCATTTACAGTTCACGTATTCTGTGATGTTTCAAAATGGGCATAATTCCATGTTAGTGTACTTTCATCATTATGATTAAAATTGGAATTCATTGTACCGTTGTGGATTCATTTTGTTTTAATCCAACTAAAGGCGATACAATTCTCATTGCATCAAAGGGGATGGTGCTAGGAGTAGCAGTAGTGTGGTACACTATGTCACAAAGTGAAATGTGGCACGACGCCTCTTGGTTACCTACAGAGGCAACCTGGTAAGTTTGTATTCTGTAATCATCTACGAGTTCAAGTTAGATCGATTTGATACTGTATTTGATTAACAGTTTGAAATTCATCTAAATCAGCAAGAGACATCAGCCAGCAACCATGTAAGGTTATAAATTACAAAATTCATCACTAGATGAGATCGCACAGTGTTGACAAAAATCTAAAATTTAAAGAATGAAAATTTCACAATTAACGATACGGACCACTAGCACATTTTTAAAACCTTCTATAATTCAAATTTATGAAGAATCTATCAATAATCACTTGTATGAAAATTTTTCTGACGTATATAAGAAATTACATGGAAATATCACCACACCACCAAGTAAACAAACAGAATATATCAATAGCACACTTGACAATGCTTACTTGATTCACTATCTGCCACCTTCTGCCTCTGGCAATCCTCTCTCTAACACTACATTTCTTTCTCCAGTAACCTCGCTTGAAGTCAAATCAGGATTACAAAAATGATCAAGGCACTACCTTTACTTGATCTTTTTCCATGCTAAGTACTTGGCCTTTTCTTGCTTGTATCTTCTCCACTCTCTTACAGCTGCTAGGAGAACATGCATTGAAACTGGCAGGAAGAAAGGCTGTGCAAATAGAAGCAAAAAGGCATATGATAAGAAAATATTGAATGAATCGCATCAACCTACAACTCAAGCAATTACTTGTTATCAAGGAATATACAAGTTTGGCAAATCCACATGTCCATGAAAGCAGAAACACTGGCAAACTTAAAAATCTAATAAGTATTTGAGCTTGTCTGCTAAGTTCTTTTAAAAATAAAGATAATTGTCCATAATATTTATCCCCAAGGGGCAAGAAAAAGATAGTTCTTCATATTTAATGTGTTTATTCATAAAAATGAGAACATGGAAGAGAATTTATTTTGTACAATGTACTGCAACTTTCCTTTATAGATGCTACATGGCTCTGGATTAATCTTTTTCCATTTGAAACCCCAGATGTAATTACAATGTTAATGATAACAGTTATAGTTCTAACTAAACAATGCAAATTTTTATGTCCCACAGTAATGTCCAGTAGGTTTGTGTACATGCTGCAATATTTTTCCTGATATCATTCCTTCCGTAAATAACTATACTACTATAGAGATGTTATGCAGAGTCAAAACAATTTCAATAGGGCCCTACAAATATATTAATTCAATTGTCATTTCCGTCTATGCCTATACACAGAAGAAAACTGATCTTTACTTTAGCACAAGGGTAAAATGAAGTGTTAAGTAACGAACCGAATAGACAGCAAAACAGTGCTCAAATGAGTAGTAACTGACAGACATTATAGATGGGTGAAAAAAGGCATCCTCTGCTAAGGATCTCGCTTGCCTTGAGGACACTGACAAGAAAGGATTATAAATCATTCATTAGTGTTTACTTGTTAATAATAAGAAGAGTGAACAACATTTTTAACTGAGGCCAATTATGCAAATCAGAACCTAAAATTAAGAAGTAGACAAACATACCAGCAGAAGATTCATAAATCCCTTGAGAAGCATTACTCTGAGCCTGTTTTGCTGCCTCAAGAGAAAACTTTACCTGCTCATTGATGTCACCAAGAAATCAAAAGACTAGTTCCCAGTCAGAGAATGGAACCTTAAAATGGCAAACACTCTCATAAACAGACCAAAATTGGGTAACTCAAACAGAAAAAAGATAGCTGGTCAAATACAACCATCAACCAAATCTTGAATTAGTTTTTATTGATTTGCATTTGAAATTTTAATAAAATTCCAGACTGAATCTTTTGATACACTCGAGTAATTAAACCTCACACTTTAGGGAACTAGATTTATAGTTATAACCCCCATTTTCCAACTCAAACTTTGATGTTGAACATTACATCTTTACAACTCAAGCCAGAGAAGATTTAAATTCTACATGCAATTGACACACCCCATGTATATCAAGAATTTTGGTTTTTGAAAAACAGGTTTAAAATGGCTTAGTTAAATGATTAACCTAAGCCTAAAATATAATTCAGCAAAAAATAAAACAACAAAAATATTACCTGACATGCACCAAAGAGAAGTAGGTATTAGTTTTTTTTTTTTTTCCTGATAAATATTTTTCCTTCGTTTTATATTTGCTCTCAAAAGATATTATTGCATTTTACTGGTTACATATGTAAGTAAATTCTTACCCTAGAAATTATCCATTATTGCAGTTGAAGATTTGCATCATAAAGAAATTTATGAACTATGAAGGAAAATTCAAAGAGAATTCATCTGGAAAACTCACCTGTTTTCCTATCTCATCCATAATAATCATCCTTGGCAAAGATTGAACCTGAACCGAAAAAAAAAAAATATATATATATATATATATATATATACTTGTAACAATAACTCTGGTAGAAAAGAGAGGGAGTATCAGTTTAATAATGCTAAATATACCAATCTAGAGAGAGATCCAAGTGTTGTTGCACATGAATGAAGATTAAAGCATGCATGCTGCCTTGATAGGACATCTAATTCCCTGCAGAGAAACGACCAAGAAATACCATTAAAACGAAAGAACACTATAATATATTTGATTCTTTAACAAAGAACACTATAATATATTTGATTCTTTAACCTTCAAAACATCATAAGAAATAACTTAGCTAATTAATACAAATGGTTTCCACATACCCTCAGAACTCATCCACATATTTTCTGTATTAACCTATGCATGGCTATCTACTTACTATAGTCAACATCATACTTGCTAAAGATAAACCAATAAATATATGGAAAATCCAAAAACAAGGGTATCACTTTGAGAAAGCATGTGATGTCCACCTCCTAAGTTTGTCTAGTCTAATAGGAAAAACTTATTCCTACCATTCTGTGAAACCTCTTTCACTAGGTAAAAGGTGGAATGTGCCTGATTCACCAACATAAATGTTATCAGATTTAAGACCAAAAGCTGTCGGAACTGCCCCATGAAGACTTCAAAAACCTCTTGAAGATCCTGTTTCACAATGTGCAAGCATAAATCATGGGAAAATAAAATAGAAGCCGTCTGAAATAATAGAATCTGGATTTCTAGTCGTGCCTATATATATATATATTAATTAAATCAGAACTAAATAATTTTTAGTCATTTTTAGTTAAACATAATAGGTAATGAGATATAAATGATCTTATCAATTATATTAATTAGAAATCTCACTTTCAATGTAAAACAAGCCACATTTTTTCTAATTTAATTAAGAATAAATATACTGCAAACTAAATGGTTTGGAAGTGGATTCTCGGCAGTGGTGTCAAATGGTAACAAAAATGTGGTAATAGACAGACAGATTTACATCATAATGATGTTTGCCAATTCCATCATTGATTATGTTTAATTACTACAATATGATGATCTCCTCATATTTAAAATCAGAGTCTCAATCAAACACAGAATTTCACAAAATAAAAAGGTAGGGTTCACTAACCATTATTGCCTCTTAATGGCTCTATGGTCCTGGATATTAAATGTAGCTTTTTAGTTTTTTTATTATTATTTTTTTTAATATCATATGACAATTTTGAAAGATGATTATGCAGCAAGCATTTAATTCTGTAAAATCATTTTCAGTCGTTTAGGATCATAAAACTTTTAAACTCTACAAAATAATCAATGCTAGTTAATACTTAATATCAGTAATGGCCTTCCAAAGTTTGAAAATTTTTGTTCAAATCAATCAACTCTTCCTCTAGTCGGAATTAAACTAAGCATAATCTGTAGTTCACGGTAAATTATAACAAATGCAACTAAAAGGATGCTTGCATCTATTAGTCTTCAATCTGTTTCTTGACCAAGTATGACTATAAAAATGAATGAAAAAAAATCAATACTCAAATAATCATAAATAAAAATCTGACCTCAGATGACATTATATGCCTTTGAGGCCGCTTACTGCCCAACTCCTTCAAACAGCTTCGAGGATTCAAAACAATAACACCTCCCCACATCTAGAATTTCTCATGAGAAACAAATTATAGTATCAAGAGAATTTGAATCATATGAATAAGGAATATGAAGATAAGGAAGCTAGTAACTAACTGGAGATATAAAGCCATTTGTCTTAGAAATTTCTCCATTTGGAAGCTGTAAGTGTAGAGGACATTCCTTTGCCGATGGGATATATCTGAAAGCATAGAAGGAATTTGACATAGTGAGTTTAAATAGACAAATATTTTCTTCCTGTAATTTACAACCATATATTCAGCATGTCTGAATATGACAGACAATCAAAAAAATTGAGGAGGCAATTGAAGATGATGGCCTAACGCACAAAAAATCAAGAACAAACGATGTACCCACTTTTATAAACAGATAAAATTCCCAAAGCAAAAGCTGAGACCATCCTCCATTCAATAATAATCCCTACATTTAAGCAACCACAATAATAAAACTGCAGATATATTATTCATAAATCCTACCATCTCCAACCAGAATATGAGGCATCACTTTCTCTTCAGAAAGCAAATGTTGAGCTTAAATATACTAGTCCCAAGCACCAACACATACGCATGGGTATGTGTGCGTACATACTATGAAATTTAAAATTTAAATCGAAGGTTATACTATAATACATGCTCTGTTCATTTTTAAAAGAATTAGACACTGTCCTACTGAAAAGAACCTATAATAAGATGCTCGCATTAATTATCCAGACCGAATATAATTATGATCGAACAAATTGATTTATACAATTATACAAATAATGAAATAAATAGATCAATGGAGAATAAAGTTAAAGGATATACACCACAAATTGCAATATCTTTGACCGTCCGCCTGCTGCAATAGAAGTATCCAAGTGCCACTCATTTGAATTCACCTAATGAAAGCATAACATTAGAGGCATAAAGAACAAAATTCAAAGCACATCATACTAGGTACTGACTACTAGGTAAATCATCATAGAGACAGCGACTATCAGACAGTTCGTGTATGGATAGAGGTAATTGTATGAGTGTTCTTTCAGATCAGTGAATAAAAAATAAAATAAATAAATAAAGAACAGAGAGATTGTGAGTTAGGAAAACAAAACCGAAAAGCACCTATATCTGAAAGAGAGGTTAGAGAACATTATGTTTACAACATTTCAATGTTGAAGGAAGTTAACAGTAACATATTCTTCAAAATTTCCAGTAATTATCAAACATAAGAATTCAACAACTAAAAGAAACTTACAAAGAAAGGAAGATCCTTGGTATTAAAGACGTAACTTTTCTGCTTTTCATCCCAATACAAGAACGAGGATTTTGGCGTATGGTATAAAACCTAAAAAGTTGAAACCAAAACGAAAATGGAACCACAGCATCGAATCACAATTTAAATGATCATATTACCAATAATAAAACTTAATTATAAGTTTCTACCGAAGGACAACAGAGCAGCTACCTGACTTTCTACACTTATGTTTGCAATAGGTCCCAAGACCTCAATTATAGGGGCCAACACAGTCTCATCTATTCTTTGGAAATCCCTGCCAATAAAAGGAAATGAAAGATGAAGAAACTGCTATAACACAAAAAGATACATTTACATGTTTGAGCACCAGACCAGATATCACATATGCCTGTTGGTAAACGACAGGATATTTCAAATTGACCTATATAATGAAGCCACAATCAACATGTTTTTTAACTTCACAGTTATGGGGCCTCGGACACAATATTATCTACTAAAACACAAACTAAAGTTTCCTGTATTAGAATCTAACTCTAATTAACCAAAAGGACAATTTGTAACATCACATAAACAATTAAACAAACACATAAACGTGATAATAAAGTAAGAAATGACATCATATACCAATCATAAACCCAATCGCTGGGTTCAGCATTGAGCAGATTAAACGAAAGCACGATCCTTCCGTCAGCACCAACAGGCATAAACTCTCCATGTATAGAACCTTCGTCTCTGCCTCCATTCGCAAACACCTTCACGAATATCGCCGCTACTCTCTCCACCAATGCCGTCACCTCCTCCTCTTCAACCCTCCCAACAATCCAAGCATGCCTATGCTTCCCTACCACCACTCTAATTCCCTCTTCTCCACCATTCACCACCACGACACTATAAAGGCTCTTCGCTTCCAAAACGGACTTCAACCGCTCATCAACATCCTCATCATCACCGTCAACACTCCGATTGAAATCAACGGCGCTGATGCTGCCACAGGAGTAGAATCTAGCGTCATCAGAAGGACTTGTTTGGGCGCAGTGGGATTTGGAGTGTACGGCGACGGAGAGAGTGAGGTTGTTAGTGCTGCAGGCAGCGCAATGTGGAGAATCGGAGGTTAGTTTGGTAATTTGGCTGAGAATTGAGAGGTGGAGAAAGTGAGGATTGAGGTGAGAGTCGAAGTTGAGAAACAAGGCTTGGAAATGGCAAGGGAATGATAAGGAAGGATTGGATTCGAATAGCGAAATGTCGGCGAAGGGAAGCGAAGAGCGGTAGATTTCGACGGATTTCCATAACAAGGGAAATCCTGCAACAACAACAACATGAACATGCTTGAAAATTAAAATTAAATTTATGAGAAATGTAAGAGTGTGTGTTGTGTGTGTATGATTGGAGGTTTTTGGTACCTAAAATGAAGGAGAAGAGGACGGAGAGAGTAAGAAAGAGGCGCTTCACTCCGGGTTTTGTGCTGCGCATGCTTTTGGGATCGAATTCAGCTGATGTAACTGCGTCTTCTTGCGCATTCTTATTCGACGTTTCTGATATCTCCCTCATTCTTCGCCTCCCAATCTTTTGAGTTTCTTCAGTTAGCATTGCGGTAAATTGTCCACTGCAATCTATTAGAAGCTTCAAAACAGATCGCAAATCCCCACTGAGTCTTAATTTTTATTTGACTGTGCAACTCGTAGGCAACGAGCCGTCTTAGCTCAGCCGGTAGAGCGCATGGCTTTTAACCATGTGGTCGTGGGTTCGATTCCCACAGACGGCGATGGTTATTTTCCTATGAAAATGGTTAGTCAACCATTGCTGCTGTCAAACACTTTATTTTATTATCCCTTATTTATTTTATTTTTACCGCTACATTTTTACAAGTACACATACTGCAAAGGCGACCGCCTAATTTACTTTAAGTCATGAGTCCCAACAAACTCCTAAAAGTTAAAAAGAATGATCCACACACATAAATGAGAAATACTTCAAACTAAAGTCATACAAAGACGAGAGTGCAGCCTGAACTTTGGCATTCAAAGGAGAGACGGGAAGGTGATGCCAATTGCACCACCCATCAACACTCTAATAACATTATGTTATTAATATAATATTATATTTTATGATATTTTGTATCAAATTACTTTAAGGTGTGGATGAATTTTTATTTATCAATATTTTCTTAATAATAAGATTAATATAATTTCTTAAAAAAAAAAAGAATATTGATATGATTTTATAAAAATATTTTTTTTTCTGTATTATATTCTCTCAAATAACAATCAATATAAAAGAGATCTATAGTATTACAATACAACCAAACCATAAACTATTTTTATGTGCAGTTACTATGAATTATGTATATTTATTACTTTATTGTGTCGGACTAAATTAAATTAGATTATGTAACTTTAATGTTCATATATTTAATCTAAATTTAGAACACATCATCTACTCTTTTTTCTTCATCATTAAATTAAAAATAAATTGATAAATAACTAATAAAGTCACCTATTTAAATTAAAATTTTTAAATTAATTTGCCCTAACCAACTTAAATTTATAAAAAGTTCAAATGTGTTTTAGGCCATATTAGATATTGCAACATCTATACATTTTCTTTTCTTTCTGCATTAGAATTACAAATTTGTCGTGAAATTTGTTTCCCTCTTTATTTGCAACGGTCACTAAATAACGATCCAAAAATTTGCTTCCCATGAAATGCGGTGGTTTACACAACCAAAGCACCTAAAAGCCATCCTCTCAGCCTCTAAAGACAAAGCCACCATAACCAAGATTCATGCTTTCATGATCAAAACCAATCTCTCCGTCCACGGAAACTCCGCTGGCCGAATCATAGCTACATATGCACGCATTAACGATATTGCATCAGCCCATAAACTGTTTGATGAATTGCCCCACCGAGGCGTAGACACCTTCAATGCCATGATCATTGCCTTTTCTCGTAAAGAATCCCCATTGGAAGTTTTGGGTATTTACAATCAAATGATAAAGGAAAGTGTCAGACCAGATAGCTCGACATTTACCGTTGCGCTAAAGGCGTGTGTGAGCTTGATGGACTTGAAGTTGGGAGAGGAAGTTTGGCTCAAGGCAGTGGATTTTGGTTATGAGAATGATGTATTTGTTGGATCATCTTTGCTGAATTTGTATGCAAAGTGTGGGAAAATGGATAAGGCTATGGTGGTTTTTGATAGGATGCAAAGAAAGGACCTTGTTTGTTGGAGTTCTATGATCAATGGGTTTGCGTGTAATAATCAGCCACGTAAAGCAGTTGATATGTATAAAAGGATGCGAAAGGAAGGGATTGAAGAAGATGAGATTGTGATGGTGGGGTTGGCTCAGGCTTGTGCTGATTTTGGGGACTCGAAATTGGGGTTCTCACTTCATGGGTATATGATAAGGAGAGATCTTGATAAGTATGTTGTAGTTCAAACCAGCCTTGTGGATATGTATGCTAAGAATGGACATTTGGATCTTGCTTCTCATGTATTCAAGAAGATGTCTCGTAAGAATGTTGTTTCTTGGGGTGCGCTCATTTCTGGCTTTGCTCAAAACGGTCTTGCAGGTAATACACTTGAATTCTTGGTGGAAATGCAGAGTTGTGGGTTTGAACCTGATTCAGTGTCTCTGATCAGTGCACTCTTGGCATGTGCACAAATTGGTTTTTTGAAATTGGGCAAGTCTATACATGGGTATATTGTGAGGAGGCATGAGTTTGATCAAGTTTTAGGTACTGCAGTTATTGACATGTATTCAAAATGTGGAGAGCCTTCTTGTGCATGTACCCTTTTCAATCGGATGGTTTCTAGGGACTTAATCTCTTGGAATGTAATCATTGCTAGTTATGGAGTGCATGGATATGGAAAGGAAGCTTTGTCACTCTTCCTCCAGATGATAGAAACAAAGCTAAAACCAGATAGTTCCACTTTTTCTTGTCTTCTATCAGCTCTTGGTCACTCTGGACTAGTGGAAGAAGGTCGATACTGGTTTGATCTCATGGTGAATGAATATAAAATCCAGCCAAGTGAAAAGCACTATGCCTGCATGGTTGATCTTTTGGCTCGTGCTGGACGAGTAGAAGAAGCTCTTGAGCTTTTAGATTCCATGAACACTAAACCGGGACTTGCTGTTTGGGTTGCCCTCCTGTCAGGTTGCCATAATCATGGGAAGAAGTTGATTGGAGAGGTTGTGGCAAAGAAAGTCCTTGAGTTAAATCCAGATGACTTGGGCATTCATGCTTTAGTGTCAAACTTCTATGCCATGGCGGAGAAGTGGGATGAGGTTGCTGGTGTAAGGAAAATTATGAAAAAGACAGGGATGAAGAAAGTACCTGGTTATAGTCTAGTTGAAGTGAATGGAGAGCTGCATGCTTTTCTTATGGAAGATAAGAGCCACCATCAACTTGAAAAACTTAAGTCTATATTGGATAAGTTGTATCAAGACATGAGAATAACAGGATGTCTTCCAAAGAGTGAATTTGGCATGATCTGAAAGGAAACAAATAAAAATATCGTGATCAGAGCAAGAAATCTGCTATTGCATAGGACTTTTTAAGAGACCGGCTAGATCAGAAACAACCTTTGTGTAGGTGATAATAGCCACGAATTCATTTCCAAAGCAGTGAACAAAAGCTTTTGTACGAAAAAGTGTGATTAAGTCCTGCACATCAAGGATAAGAACTAACTCATATGGGAACTACAAGTAAGTGCAAAGATGCAACAATTTGCTCTCGTCATTTGTTTGGCTTTAATTCAGGAGCCAAATGTGAATCCAAAGGACCCAGAAGTAGATGGAGAACTGGTGCTGCTAGTACTGGGACTGGCTTGAGAAAAAATCTATTATCTCACTTATAAACTGGTTATACTTATGGAGTCCCTGAGCGGTTGAGGGAAAAATGTCTTTGAAGAACCTGTATCTGATTTCAAATGTCCTATAACTGCTGAACAAATTATCACGTTTGTCCGGGAATGCTAGTAGAGTTCGCGCGTTTCACATATGCTGACCCCTTCTTTATACAATGTCAAAAGATTTTTGGGAAATCAACGGCCTAATTTGTCTGCCATTGTACTGACTGCAGGTATTCTTCAAATCATGATGCAGAAATTTTGAGACTTTTAAACTTTTGGTTGGATTGTCTGATGTTAATAGATTTTGGAATGGTAGATAATTGAATGCTGCACAATATGTGACCCTAACTACCCTCGTCGAAGAAATGAAGCTTGGGATGTCTTGCAAACAATGAACATGAAATTTGTTTGTGAAGGGTTGTGTAAGCCTGCTGATTCTGGAACCAGTTCATGAGCTGTGATGTATGGCACTTGACGGTAGAGATTGCAAACTCAACTTATAACAATAATGGATTATTAATTGATCAACATCGTACCCTCTTAAAATGTTGAAAAATTTTGCCGAGTGTCTATTTGTGAGGGAGGATACGATGTCGAGTTTTAATGTCTCCAGGCATTTGTTTCTTGTTCTTTGTATAGATCATGAAGCATTGTAATTGTGCAAATTTTGTTCAACGAATCTAATTTTTTAATTTAAGCAAGAATTTGGAGTTAAATAGCTTCTCTAAGCATGTCATTCCCGTTTTCTCCTTTACAAGTCATGACCTGAATCTTATTTCATATGTCAGGAACAGTGCAGAATTATAAAAGATTCAACAGACGTTAATCTGGAGGCGAGGGCAACAGTGTACTTTTATTATTTTGAGACAAACAGTGTACCTTTTTTTTTTTTTTTGAAATGACAGTGTACCTTTTTTTGCAAACGTAATTAGATCAAATAAATACACTCTTGAGGCTACATGGGCACACGGGCTATCCTGCAATAAACAGTACCCATGTAGTCTCTCAGTGGAGCTGGTGCAGGCATTTGGCCACCCAAGCAAATGATGCCATAGTAGGAACTGAAAAATGTGTGGCTGCATACGAAATGTGGCACAATATGTTTGGACACCCACCCCACACTAGTTCTTTCCCACTAATAATGCACACTATACAGTAATTCCTGCATTCTTTAATTGTTGGGCGATCAGAAATTCATGAGAAATCTAACTTGAATTTCTGTATCAGTTGAAAAGAAAATTCAGTGTCAACAACAGAACAACACACAGATGAGCAAACTAAAATTTCTAGATTCAGAGAATTACAAAATTTCCCAACATCGGGCAGGCAGCACTATTCCCCCGCCTGAAAAGAAACTACTTCCACCCTTGACTCCTTTGTGAAGCACCAACCAGTTGGCATTTGCGTGAAGTTACGGAGATGTTTAATCAAACATCATCAGTGACAAAAAAGAATTCAAAACTTTAAATTTGTTGGTGACTTTAAAATTACCTCAACTCCTGTATCCTTGAGCTTGATTCTGAAGATTTTGGTTGTCTTCTAACAAACGGTCGTATTCAAGTAGTAGATCCGCAGATTGCTTCTGGAGGGCGGTGACATGAGCTTCGGCGGTTTCAATCTTCTTGTCCTTCTCTTCACATTCCAACTTTAACTTCTTCAAATTCTCTGATGCAGTTGAGAGTTCTTTTTGCAGCCTCTTCATTTCCTTGGAAGCTTTATCTTCCTTCTCTTTGAGCTGCAATTTTTCTTTTTGGAGCTGTTCAACTTCCTCTTTTGAAGATCCAGCATTACTCCTAAGCCGAATAAGCTTTGTAAGATAATGGTGCATTCTATCAATTATGAATCCAAGAAATAGGGTAAAACCTGCAAAATCAAGTTGAGGGCACTGTAAATGCATGACAGAGTCAAAAGAAAGGGCTAAAAATGAAGTCCTCACACACTAAAATTATCACAATATGTTTTGACATTAACACTATATATTACTTGTCAATGTTTGATCATTTCTCCTACATGTCAGGTTCCCATGCTCCTTTTACCAAAGAACCAACTTATAGATTTCTCGATTTCTTGTAGGGTTGTCATGCAACAATGTAACTGGTTAAGGCAACAAGAACAGAAAAATCAAAACTGGAGATCAAAATTTTTGTACACATCCTAGCATTTTGCTGTGCTGTGACCAACATGATTACAGTTTTTTCATATGGTTAGTCATGAATGAAAATAATTGGAGATCAGATCGTGTGGAGCAAATCATGACATCCTTAATACATGGTTGGAACACAAAATAATTACTTGGTCAGTCTCAAGTTACAAAACTCTGACTACTACAAGTCTTTCAAAGAAACTCAGCTGTTAGTTCCAGAATCTTCCAAGTTCAACATGAACCCATGAAACAATTGAGTATCAAAATTAAGGAAACAAGAAAAGAAAAGATAAACAAAAGGGCAACACAGAATGAGAGAGAAAGAGAAGATGATCAACCAAGATACTGTTGAAGATGGAAGCAATACATTGTTACAGACTTACATTGGTCATAATATCATTAAATTCACACAGGAAAAAATCATCAATCTTGTTCTAGTTTGGGTTGATTACCGGGGCAGCCTATGTTAGAATATGAGAACTCGACCAATACACCTCCCTTGTGTTGGTTGTGACATGCAGAAGACCCACTTTTAAGCATTAAGCACAATAATATGCATTTAAGTATTTGTGGCAATAAGTTCTCTAACAACAAAATCAGTCTTGCGTTAGGTAATTATAAGCTTTTGATAGTGACTACATGGTGGTTGCCAGGACATAAAATTGTCTAGTAACTTCCATTTAAGTACTGGAAGTTTGTCTAAAACCAGTGGTGCACCTTCGCACACTCAATCCTTCTAGATGAACCCCCCATGCATGAAGTGTTTATATTTCGTCATCTGCCACTAGATCAAATGATGCATGATTAGCTTTGCAAATCGCCATCATCCATTATACAATCAAGTGGGAGACAATGAAATATGATCAAATCACTCATGGGGGTAAAGTAGAAGGATCAATAAAGTAAAAGCGCATCCTACTCACTCAACAGTTACTACAGTTCTAGTTGGTTTTGGACTAAACTACCACGTAACTTCCGATTAGTTTATGGAATTCTGTAGTATTTTCAAAGTCATGATAACCTTCACATATCCATTACTCAGAAGCTTATAAATAGCCTAACACAAACATGGGTTTGGTGTTATAGCAAATATCACCACAAACATTTGAATGCATATTATTGACCTTTACAAAAGTCGTCTTCTGCATGTCACTACCAGCCTAACAACAGTGTATTGATCATATTTTACTAGTTTCAACTCTAAAATGCAAGCTGTCATATTAAATGGCAAAAATGTTATATAGTGCAGGGCTATGAAACAAGCAGATTTTGTTCTTTCATCAAGTTAGAGCATACACTCGGTTTCATAATGTTGCTTCTTTTGATAATTCTTTGGACATTCATTGGTCACAAACTTCAAACAAGAGACATAAATTTGTACTCGCTCGGCCAATAATCCATCAATGTCCAAGACTATGTAATATCTTTTTTTGTTTTTTGAAGCACAAGACTACGTAATATCATTCAAGAAATGCGGGTCAATTTAATTAAGTACAAGGAATAGTAGCAAGCAAGAATTCATAATATACTAATTGTGCCAAGTGAAAGAGGTTATAAAGGTTATCCTAATATCGTTTATATAACAATTTGTTTCTTCTTATTGTTCTTGTGGACACCTTTTTCACCTTTGGATATACTCTGCTTCAATTTAATTCCTTTCTGTTTGTTGTAAAAATAAGAAGGTTATCCCAACGTCAGTACTGGTATACCCTCTGCCAGAATTCACAATGGCAGAAAGCCATATTTTTTTTACTCAACACCAACATAATGCTTTGGAACTCATTTACAAGTATAGTTAACAGACAAATTTTATAACAGTAAGTCAATAACAGAATACAATATCAAAAAAGAGAAATGCAGGCCTGATATAAACAAGGCAACTTAGTAAATGAAAAGCTCATTAAAACTGATCTTATGACATATATAATTTTTTTTTTCCAATCAATGTACCTAGATTATCATATTCACATAAGTTTTACCCAAACAACACATATGTAGAATCCCACACAGGTGGAGAATGACTCTTATACCATTAATCTTTCTGTTTCAGCATAACAATACCAACTCAATCAACTCAAAAAGACATTCACTATGTCAAATTGTGTTTTTATATATGTTCTGCCATTCTCCTGCATCAGGAACATTTTTTCTTACATGAGCATATATGCCATCATAACTACACGGTAATCATTTTCAAGGTACCCATTACCCCATATTTCAACATCTAACCTCATAAATAAGAAAAATCTACGCTGTTAGATGTGTTCATACATTCAAAATACAAACATTGCACTTGTATGGCTCAGCAACTAAATCTAATCTTTAAAAAACACAATCCGAAAGTTGTAGTTCCTAAAATCACATCAACCCAAGCTATTAATCGAGAGAACAATCCTTTCCATCAAAACCAACAGAAAAAGGGGGCAGAGAGAGAGCATACCAATGAGGGAAGCCTCGAGTAAGTGGGTTCTCCATAGAACCTGATCCATAGGAGACATGGTACCAAGCTTAGCACCTTTATTCTGGATCTTTACAATGCTCATAAGGCTCGAGAGGAGAATGACGAACATGGTACCAGCAATGGTTTTGACGGTAGCCGGACCCTTCCCCATTTTCAGCTGATCCAAACTCTTTATCACGAGCTCTCTCAGTGGCCCAATCTTTACCAATAGAAGAAACGCCAACGCTCCCTCCGCGAACAGAACCAAGAACAACAACTGAATCATCTCTCCTCTTCTCTCTCTACCTGAACAAATAGGACCATTTAAATTTTAAGCTCACAGATCCATCCAACCTCTGTTTCTGTCTTTACATGAAACTATCAAGAGAAACAACTACTGAATCTTCTCTGTAACGTTACACACTTACAACCCAAAAGGAAAAATAAAGGTTCCGATTCATCTAAAAAGGGAAAATAGGCAAAGGTTTATGGATGGAAAATGAAAAATTTTAGTGCCAAAAAGAGATCTATGTATTTAGCTTTAAGTAGAAGAAAAACAAGTTTTATTGAAGGAACCCATTATTTTTGCTTCTCATTGGCTTCTCAAACTTTAACCAACGTTTACTTAATGGTGTGGGCTTGGCGATAGGTGGTGCGTGATTTGCTTTTTCCAGGATTGAAGCTCAAAAGAAGGAACAGCCAATCGTCAAAAAAGTTAAATAAATAAAGTTTTTTTATTTTTCAAATATGTATAAATACCACATACACCAACCTAACTCAAAATTTTAATATACCAAAACCACAGTCACTCTCAAGTCAAAACAAAATAAAACTAATAAGGGGAAACTTCATTTTAGTCCCTAAGATTTCGCGAAATATCAAAATTTTAAACATCTATTGGAAACAGCTCTTTTAATCCCTAACTTTTCCAAAACTCTTCAAAATAATCCAAACCGTTGGTCAATTAACGGTCAACAGTGACAGAAAGCTCGGATGAAAAGGGTAAAATAGTATTTTCATATAAAAAATTTAGATTATGACACGTGTGTGGATGAGATTTTAAACCTATAAAAAATTTAAAATAATTTAAAAAAATTAAAAATTACTTATGAAAAAAATTTTAAAAACTAAAAAAAGATCTGAAAATTTTTTTAAAAAAACTCTCATTCAAACTCATGGCTTGATTGTTCATCAAACCCTTTTGATAACATCATCAACTAACCATTTCATCAAATATTATCAACAATCCCACGGTCTTCAACATCATCACAGCATCATCTCCCATTACGACAACATCAACAACAAACATTAAGAAAAAAATATAAAACCAAAAAAAAAAAACACTTGATGAACAATTTCTGGGTTCGGTCGAACCCAGAAACTCTTCATCTGGGTTCGCTCGAACCCAGATGGGTCTCTCATCTGGGTTCGAGCGAACCCAGAAGAGTCTTCATCTGGGTTCGCTCGAACCCAGATGACAGACCCATCTGGGTTCGCTCGAACCCAGATGCGTCTCGAACCCAGATGAGAGACCCATCTGGGTTCGAGCGAACCCAGATGAGAGACCCATCTGGGTTCGCTCGAACCCAGATGTGAGACGCATCTGGGTTCGAGCGAACCCAGATGGGTCTGTCATCTGGGTTCGCTCGAACCCAGATGAGAGACCCATCTGGGTTCACTCGAACCCAGATGAGAGACCCATCTGGGTTCGCTCGAACCCAGATGGGTCTCTCATCTGGGTTCGCTCGAACCCAGATGGATCTCTCATCTGGGTTCGCTCGAACCCAGATGGGTCTGTCATCTGGGTTCGCTCGAACCCAGATGGGTCTCTCATCTGGGTTCGAGCGAACCCAGATGGGTCTTCATCTGGGTTCGCTCGAACCCAGATGAGAGACCCATCTGGGTTCGAGCGAACCCAGATGACAGACCCATCTGGGTTCGAGCGAACCCAGATGAAGACTCAGATGGGTCCGGCTCCATTTCCGACGGAGATGAGGTGAGGCGGAGGAGATGGTGGCCAGAAGAGACTGAGGAAGAAGAAGAAGAGACGGAGGCGGAGGAAATGGTGGCGGGGCGGAGGAGATGGAACAGAAGGAAAAGAATGAGGGGGAAAAGAGAGGGAGGAGATGAAATGACTTTGATTTGGATTTCCAGATCAAGGGGAAAATGATTCAAAAATAATTTATTTTATTTTTTAAATCAATATTTTTAATAATGGGATGAGGTATGAATAAATGTTAGATATTTTTTCATAAATTGATTTTTTTTTTATTTTTTTAAATTATTATTTAATTTAAAAAAATAATAAAATTTTAAATTTTATTAAAAAAATAATCATATTATTTTATACATGTGTTAGTTTTTTATTGGTTAAATAATATGTAATATTCTGGTTTTATTAGGGGTAAAATAGTCATTTTAAGTTGTGAGGGGTAATTGAGTCTTTTTGATCTTTCTGTTTAGTTTGACTAACGGTTTGGACTATTTTGAAGAGTTTTGAAAAAGTTAAGGATTAAAAGAGCTGTTTCCAATAGATGTTTAAAATTTTGATATTTCGCGAAACCTTAGGGACTAAAATGAAGTTTCCCCAACTAATAATAATAAATAAACTCTAAAAATATATTATAAAAAATAAAAATAGGAAAAGCGTAAAAAGAGGGCAATTAGAGATTGACGTTAAAGTAATTTTGTTTGGTTTGGAAAGTGGAACAAGTGTAATTGTACCACCAGTCTGTGAGCGTAGATGAGCCGTAGAAACTCGCTGCTTGTACTTGACAACTGGACTAGAAGAAGTTGCTGCTGCCCAAACATGCACAGCTCCCTAGTTTCACGCTCAACAGACTACTCCTCTTTTCTCCCTTCGTTGGTTCTAAAAAGATTACACGAAAACGTATCTTACGGTAAATATTTCCGATATTCTCATAAATTATATTTAAAAAATAATTATAAAAATTTATTTTTTATATAATATAGATATTATTTAATAAATAATCAAATTAAAAAATTATCTTTTAATGTTTTAATATATTTCCATTTAATACGTCAATATATTTTTATATAATGTTTTCATTTTTTTATTTTTAATTAGATTTAAAAATAAAAATTAAATAATTATCTATTTATTAAAATGACTGTCTAACACACCCTCTAAAAATAGATAATCATATTGGTAATGTCTATTTTCTTTTTTATCACATCAATTTGACGTTGATAAGTGATAATTACATTAAAGAGATTTATTTTAATTCAATGAATATTTATCTTATATGATATTTAATTTTTTTATAATCAATGAGAGTAGTAAATATGTTCATAGTATATAATTACACACATTATGCAAATTTATGATTCATTTCACACTGAGTATCTTTTATCTTGTTTGTCATATTATGCTAAGGAAAAATTGTACTAACGTCTCCAGACTTTAGTTTGAAATTACGCGTCGGATAAAAAATTAGTTAATTATATAAACATCCTTTTGATAAGGTTGACCAAATATTAACCATAGTTAATTTTAATCATAGATCGGTATTTACTATTGAAAAGTTCATTTTACCTGTACTTTTCAATCTATAAAGTTATATATACACCTACCAATAAATGAGTAAAATATTTATAATTTTTTAACATTTTTCAAAATTGATATAAAAAAGAAAAAGTTATAATCTTGTAAAGACCAAAAAATCTAGAGAAACAAATTCAAAAAGAAATATGGAAAAAAAAAATTTTAAAAATATGGAAAAACAATTATAAAAATTGGAAGATAAAACAAAGAGTAATAAAAACTCTATCCAATAAGTAAATTCAATAGTAAAAAAAAAAAATAGAATACATAACCGAATCTAGATTGACAATCTTCTTCTTCCACACTTCTTCCACAAACCTAATAGCGGCATACGGATCTGATCAAATTAAACGAATTAGATATGGACATGATAAATTCAAAATTGGAATGTATCCAAATTTTCTTTTTTTTTAAAAAAAAATAATTTTTAAAATATCCTCAATTTATTGAATAAAATATCATAGTGTTACTTCTGTTGTAACACCTCAATTTGTTCGACAAAATATCATGCGCTAACACCTGATTTTGTTGGATAAACATCCTGAAGCTACTTCATTGTATCAGCTCAATTTTTTGGACTAACATCTAATTTGATTGGATAAACATTCTGATGTTACTTCATTGTAACAGCTTAATATTTTGGACAAATTATTCCGGTGTTACATCTTTACAACACTTAACCTTATTAGATAAAATATCATAATGTTATTTTATTGTAAGACTTTGATTTATCAAACAAACCATCCTGGTGTTACTTTCTTGTAACACTTCAATTTATCGGATAATATACCATGGTATTGTTTCTTTGTAACACCTGACTTTATTGGATAAAATGTATGGGTGTTACTTCTTTGTAACACAGTAATTTTTTGGACAAAATATTCTAGTGATTCTTCTTTGCAACACCTTACCTTAGTGTTACTTCTTTGTGAGAGAGACCACTACCTCTTATCGCATAAGAAGTAAAGCTTTAGGTTGATCGAACCAATTAAGGTTTGTTGCACACACAAGTAAATATACACGCACAATCAGGTAATTTGCTTGATTAAAATGCATTATGAGAATCTTGATGCAATATAGGCATTTTTGCTAATGATTTAGACTCTAGAATTAAAAAAAAAATCTCTCACAAAGCTCTCAATAGCCAAATAACTCTATGAAATTGGTACATGTATCATGTGTGAGAAACCACTATTTATAATGCAAGATTTTGAGTTTAAAATGATTTAGTAAATGTTCATAAATGAAAACCCTTTTCCAATTTAAAGTTAGGGTTTAATACAATTAGGATAATTAAAAAGAAATTAGAAAACTTTTCCATATTTGATTCCTAATATGACCTAGTTTCGACTTTGAATTCAACAAGAAATGTAAAATAGGAAATCTTGAGGTCAATTTCTAACTTTATCAAGACATATTTACCCTTTCCAATATTTATTTCAGTCATATAAAATGTCTTAGAGAAAAAAGTAGAAGTGAAAACATACAAAACGGAGCCCAAATCGGATAAAATCAATGCATGGGACTGTTAGGACTACTTGAGCGGCCTTCAAACAGTCTGCAAAGCACCTCGAGCAGTTTGTCAAATAAACATTGACGACTTTGCAATTTTTTCTTATTTCTTGTTAGTTAATATGTAGAGCTACATTTTTCATGAGGGAACCATCTTTGAATAACATTTGTATCATGAAAAATCTGTCTTTCCTTTCAGACCCTCGGATTTGAATTTTATTGAAAATATGCAAACACAACATATGCAATGAATCCATATGAGTTATAAAACTATATGATCTTATTCCTAGGATATTAATAACATAAACTATGATATGAATGCAAAACTAAAATTGATTGACCACATCAAATATGAACTTGCTTCTCAAGACTTTTGTAGTCTTGCTAACCATTTTCAACTCTGATGTCTTATCTCCTTAATCTTCATTTTTTATTCTTTTGTCTTTAGTCGCTAACTTCAAATCCTATAAAGTTTTGAATACATATAAAAAATATTTTACCTCAAACGAAACCAATCACAAAAATGTTTAACTTATAAGATATAATCATCCTTTTTCTTAGATCAAACCAAACCAATCCTTTTTTCCTAGTTTGGTTTGGTCTAGAGTACAAATTTAATTTTAGCTTTCATATTACACTTAATCTATATCAAATTTTTGGCTCATTTTAAATAAATATCTAAGATTTTTTAATTAAATAAGTACCAAAAACAATTTGTAGCATATTTACTATTTTAAAAGAAATAAATGTGTGACATGTAACGTAAAATTTGTTTTAAAAGGTATTTGATTGGCAATTTAGTCTAAGCAACTTGGTGAAGTTGGACCATAAAATAAACCAATCCATATGATTTTTCTAAAATTGTAAAACCAAACCAAACTAAGTGGTGTGGTTTGATTTGTCCGATTTAGTGGTTTACAGATTTTTTCGTTCAGTCCTATAATTTTATCCAATCCAATATGTTACCAAACAGGGATTACCCTAGTCCAATCTTAGCCAACAAACATACACTAAAAGATATATATATATATATAGATATATATATATATTAATTTTACCATCAATGTTTTTTAACTTTAAAAAGTTAAAACGAACCAATCAAATTCATCTGTTGCATTTGAATTAAATAAAAGAGAGAAGGTAATTGCTGAATTTGATTGGTTTGTCCTAACTTTTTAAAATTAGAAAATACTGATAGTAAAACTACTATATATATGTATGTATTTATTAATTATTTTGCCTAACGTCAGGGGTGTCTGTGCAAGCTACCTTTTCAATTTTTTTTGTAATTTGATTTAGGGGTAATGTTGGAATCTTCTAAAAGGTAATTAATTTGGGTGCACGTACACAATTTTAAAGAGGGACAAATGAGTTATACTAAATTGCAAATTACGATAAGAGTTTTCCAAAGCTTTGGTTTAAGCCCAATAAAGAATAAGCCCATACTTCATGGACCGGTTGCTGAAATGAGTTATACGTCAATTTTATAGGTTGCGAGTGGAGCATTAGAACTCTGATGATCGAACAATTATGACCACGTCAACTAATTTGCCTAATCAAATTAGTTTGAGTTTTTTTTGACCTTTTCAATCAATAAGATTTTTTTTTTTTTTTTTTTATTTAAAGCTCAATCGATTAGATTAGCTGTATACAGAAAGACAATATTATATATGCAAATTACGATAAGAGTTTTGTAATGATAACATAATATGCAACTTATCCCTTTAATTGCAAATTATGATAAGAGTTTTCCATTGTGAGCCATTTGATGCATTATTTGTTTTCATGATTAATACTTGAAATTAATTATATGTATATAATCAATGCATCACAATATTGAAACTGATGTTATTGATATGAGTCCATTTTTATAATAGAAAAACTACTGATATTATTAATGAGTCCATCCTTATAATATAAAGATTATATATAGAGAAAGGTATAAACAATATATAAAGAATCTTTATGAGAAAAGTCTTTTCGGCACTTATTTTTTATAAATAATATAAGATTTAAATTTTTATCATAAATTTAAAAGGAGATGTACAAATATACAATCTACTCGATTAAAAAGTTATTATATACAATTACATTTTTAATATAATTGAATATTTTACACAATTAAGAGTCAGAATACATGAAAATGTTTATCAAAGAGTGTTTTCAAAAGCACTAATTCCGCCAACGGAATGATGCAAGAAGTTCGGAGAACAAAAACTAAACAAGTCACCGGTCTATGAGCTTTTTTCATTTTTCTCCTGGGACTTGAAATATTAGCGATCAAATTTTTTTTTAGGGAAAAAAAAAATTATCAAATAAAATGAACACTCTCTGCTGCTAAATCATAGTTGATAATGAGCATGAATGTTGCCTTAGTGATGGGACCTTACTTAGTTTGTGTGTGTGCCAAGTTCAAGCCGAAGTTGCCACCAAAAGTGTGTGCCATTTTCCCTCACTATTTGTGGGATACCTCCATTATTTGTGAATTGACTTCTCTAATTTATAGGAGTTAATTTTCAGACCGTACCTTAATATCTCTATTTATCGGTCCCAATTATACTTTGGATTAGTCTCAATCATCAAAAAATTAAAAAAAAAGGGTCATAGTTGATAATTGTCATGAGTTGATGCGTGTAGCGTCGTTTGATCATCACGGTGATTATTTGTCCATGAGGGTTTTTTAGTCTTACCCTCGAAGGGGTGTGATAGAAGTTTATCCTCCTTAAATCACAGGATCAGGACAACACAAAGTAGAGTGCAAAGAAAAGTGTGGTGGAATCATATCTTTCTTGAATCACAAATAGATATGCAAAATGACATTAAGAGTTTGAATCAAAGATCTAGAGTATTTTGATTGTAAATCTGGTACCACCAAGCAACCTGTCTTGGTAGTAAGGAGATAAGACCAAAAACCTCTCTTCGATAAATGATCACCATACATATTAACGGCCACTAGGAGAGAGAGAGAGAGAAAGAGAAATGTAAAGAAAGAACATGCACAAGGGCTGCACTAAATGACTAAAATGACGTTTACTGATGACTGAGTCGAAAATACATCAATCTACGATAGAAGGATAATAATTACACGTGCATCAAAAGTTATGAATAATACCGCAAGTACAAACCAGCAATGCATTAATTAGATTGGCCTAAATGTGGTTGATACTTGCGCATCGAACATCATTTATCATCTCGCAGGAATTAAAAAAGTTAGATGGATGATCAAACCATCATCTTACATGTTGCTTCAACCTTGTTTGGCTACAGGTGTCTAGTACTGTGATGTGGCGTTCGGCTCTCCACAGTCACAAAGCTGGCTCTTTCCTTTTCGTGGGTTATGATATGATGTGATCTCCACCGCCAAACAAGTCCCATTCTAATCTGTCGACAACATATTTTACGCGCATGTCCATTGAAATTCATCTTCCCTGACATTTTCAAACCTTCACAAATGATGCTTTCCGAATTACCTTTGCCTAAGGCTAACTCCCGCATATATACAAAACAAAATAAAAAATTTATATCTTTAATCATCAACCTTTTTTTTTTTTGCCTTTTTCATTTTTAAAGCCTATTTTAGATTGTATCAGAAATTTATTGACATCTTTTAAAAGCAACTATTATAAGTATAGTCCAAAAGCAACTCTCGTTATAGAAATAATTTATAATTTTATAGATAAAAATAGAACTCCAATGTTTATTACAAACATGAAGGAGAAATTCATAAACCATAATCAGCCACCTTTATTATAAAACAAAGAAGACTGCTTATCAATTTTATGAAAGATTTTTGACAACCTATTAAAACCTAAATGGGATTTATAGTGAATTTTAAAATAATTGTTCTCACGATCACTTATTTAATTAATTATTTGGTTTTCTAGTGCAGCAGTTGCCAACTTTCACCAGCAAATTTTTTGACCACATGCTTAACATTTTACTTACAGAATCAAAAGACTAAAACACAGGGAAACAAGTTGAATTATAAACTAATGATCAATAAAATATAAAATATGAAATAGTGCATGGCACGTAGGTTTGGTTGTAAAGTAATAAAAGAGACAAGTTGTGAAATAGTAATGTGGTGTGGTGTGCCTGGTAGTTTGTCAAAGAAGCCGGCTCATCTTCTCTTCAATATTTGAAAAGTCATAGCCACGAGAGCAACCATGCATTACTCCAATTTTTACTTTTCAAATAGGTCAACTCTCTCAGCTACATGTTCTTTGATATTTTCTGACAATATTTTAATCGACGCCATACACATTTAACTTTCAATGCAAAATTTCCAGTATAGACTGAAGACTTTCTTCAAGCTGAAAATTTTTGATCCAAACGACTTTTCTTCAAAGTTCAACGATTATATCTCAATATATGTATTATCTTCTCATTCTGAACCAAAAAAGACTTCTTCTCCTTCACATCCAGGACACCATGAATCTTATTAGAGTAATATTAAATTTTATATATATATTTTTTAAATTCGTATTTAAATGATATGATATATCGGTTGTTAAACGGGAATTATGAAGATATAATTAAAAATTTTAGTTACCAGATAAAATATTAATTATAAAGATATAATTGGAGATCGAATTGTTTTGGCACACATGACTCGGCTTCCCTGGCAGCTGTCTCCAGCAAAGAGTAGTTCTAAATATTTGCCCCAGTTGTCTTTCTGAGTTTGGTTTTATACGTTGTTTTCTATGAACCCAAAAAAGAAAAAAAAAATCGCATTTCATTAACAGTCGTTAAATTGTCTTAAACTACTTCGGAAAGAGCAATTATATTAAACGGTCAAGATCTTAAAAAATAAATATTCAGAAAGGCAAGTTATTAATAAATATATTCGATTTTTTGTATTAAAGATTTTAAAAGGTTAATTGATTATAAATAAATTAAAATTGTACATTCGTTGTATCTCACATGGTTAGTAAATTCTTTTTGCTTATGTGAACTGGATATTCTCTTAGAGTACCTTATAAGTACTTTTTAAAGAATCAAAATTAACATAATTTTAAATAGTGAAAATAAAAGGATTTATCACTCATTTGTCCTCTTTTTTAATCATTGTCATTAAATTGATTATTTGAGTTTAAATAATATATAAACGTAAATCATTTTATCTTTTAATAAATGCCCTGAATATATGATCATGTGCCTCAAATATATGATCATGTATTCCTAAACACATGACCATAGTTTTAAATAAAGACCATATGTTTCGAATATATGACTTTAATTCAAATGAAAAAAAAAAAATGATAATAATCTTTTTCAAATATGGAACGTAGTTGTAACTCTTCATTCATGGCTTCATTAAACAATTTTTACATTTAATTTTATTACCTGTACTCATCTAACACCGATACGTCTTATTTTTCGACTCAAAATCCTTAGAAAACTGAACTCTCAATTTTAACAAACTTAAAATACAATCAATCAATGTTGTCAAGCTCACCATTTACTTTGGTGGAACTCACCATCGCAATAACTATGGAACCTGTCATCGGCACTCTCTTTCCCTCGCCTTGGAGTTGCCGTCAATTGATGGGCCTTACATTTATTTTTCTTTATATATAAGGGTAAATTAATCCCAAATTTAGAATAAATGTATAAAAATTCAACTGTTAATTCGATCAAAATGATAAAAAGTCACTCAAAGAGAGCTAACATAAAAATAAAAAATAAAAAAAAAAATCATTTTTAAATGGTACTTTTCTTAGCATTAGGAAAATAAAAAGCGATTGCATGCCAATAGTCACGATGATTGCCTAAAGCTACATTTTACATAGATTACCTCATCATTGTAGATTAATCATTACGTTAATGTCTTATTAGTTTCGAACTTAGCGAGGAGCGATGCTGATTGTTCGGTGAGATCCTAAGACTTTTATTTTATAAAACTATTTGCCACAGTAACAAAAAAAAAAAAAATCGTGTGCAAATATTATAGGTTCCATGATGGCATCTTGACATCTATATATGTATACATAAATTTTTGTGTAATGGATTTGAATGTCTTATACCATCTTAGTTTAAACTACATTTAGGTGTTAATAATTTAGTTCAAAGCTTAATTTCAGTTCTTCGAAGATAATTCGGTGGGTTAAAAAATTTGCTTCAATAATCACTGATTTATTTTTATTCAATTCAATAGTAAAAGAAAAAAAGAAATTGATTTCAAAGTAAATAATTAACAACTATTGAATTAAATTAAAAAAATAATAATAATCCTCGAATTATATGAAAGTAAATAGTTAGATGCTATTTTTTTTTTTAAATATATATTTTCTTAATTAGATATAGTTTAACCTAACAACAATTCATTTTTAGAAAAAACTACTTGACAATGTTGATGCTAGATTTTCACCTGTTATGAATGAGTAGTTAGGTATCGGTAGAGTAAATGGAGAAAACATAGAGCTTATGGAGTGTAAAATGCATGAAGTAAATGGTTTAATATTTTATTATTTAAGTAGAAATTATTTTTTTAAATTATTATAATAAATTTAGAATTTAAACATGGGAGAGATGACTTGGGGCTTATTTGATTCGTTTCACTCAACCCTTAAACGGCATTTAATGTGTCCTATAAATAATTTTGTTTGATTTTTTAATCGATAAAATAATTTTAAAAAAACTATTAAAGTAGCTGAATTAAAAATTATTTACTTTCAACTTAAAAGTAAATTATTGAATAAATAAACATTTTATTTCTTAATCTGTATAATTTAGTTTTCAGTTTTCAATCAAAAAAATTAAAAGCAACCTCACACTCGCAGTATCTAAATACTAGCACTCAAGCAATAATCACTAACTGATTTTTTTTAAAATACATGATAATTCACATGCAAGTTCAATGATACTGTAGAAGATGCCAAGCATTTATGATCTAACAGACCTCCTGTTGATAGTCTCAGACTCTGGAGGAGGAGAATCCCACAAGTTAAATGAAAGAACAAGTCAAGCCAATAATGTTGGCTAAACTAATGACTTAATTACTGTATTTTCAAACGTGCCATCACATAACGATAACACATATTTTATGCATTTTTGGAAAATAGAAATTAAAAAGTATATAGAATTTCCTAACCCTTTTTGACTTTAATATTAGACAATTTATTTCTTAACTTTTCTAAAAAAAATCGAATAATCTATCACAAGTATTTGTTTTCATTTTTTAAACAAAAATCTCATGTTAAAATTTCATAAAACAAGAATATAAGATCTACTTAACAAACAATGATTATTAAAAAAAAATAATAATAACATACGATGGTTGTTACATGGTGGACACTGTTAAATTTAAATCATTTTACACATCTAGCAGATAAGATTCAATTTCATCTTATTTTATTTGAAATAACAATCAAAATTACCAATCTCATATATCGGTTTTATACTTTTATTCAATAATCAAGAAATTTAATATTCAAATTTTAATAAAATTAAGACATTTGAACATAAAATAAATGAAGGAAATTAAATTTATAGGTTGTCAAATAGATTTAGATTTAAATTTACATAATTGATAACTGCATCCACAAAATTAATTATATGTATAATTAATTAGAAGAAAAATTATGTTTAATTTTTTTTTAGACTCTTTTTAAATTTTGATTTTTGTCGACTATTGAAACAAGTAGTCAACGAGGCTCGAAATGAAATAATAATAAAACCGTGATTGAAAACAAAAAAAAAAAAAAGAAGAAAAGAAAAAAGAGTAGAATTGAAAGGCCGCAGAAATGTCTCAACAGAAGCAGACAAATAAAAGGTGAATTAACCGCGGAGAGAGACGAAAACATGCAGAGTCGCAGACTTGTCCAATTAAATTAAAAAAAGGGGAAACTTCATTTTAGTCCCTAAGGTTTCGCAAAATATCAAAATTTTAAATATCTTTTAGAAATAGCTCTTTTAATCCCTAACTTTTCCAAAACTCTTCACAATAGTCCAAACCGTTGGTCAATTAACGGTCAACAGTGACAGAAAGCTTGGATGAAAAGGGTAAAATAGTATTTTCATATAAGAAATTTAGATCATGACACGTGTATGGATGAGATTTTAAACCTTATAAAAAATTTAAAATAATTTAAAAAATTAAAAATTACTTATGAAAAAAATTTTTAAAAACTAAAAAAATATCTGAAAATTTAAAAAAAAAAAAATCTGATTCAAACTCATGGCTTGATTGTTCATCAAACCCTTTTGATAACATCATCAACTAACCATTTCATCAATATTATCAACAATCCCACAGTCTTCAACATCATCACAGCATCATCTCCCACTACGACAACATCAACAACAAACATTAAGAAAAAAATATAAAACTGTTTTTCAAAAAAAAAAAAAAAAAAACACTTGATGAACAATTTCTGGGTTCGGTCGAACCCTCTTCATCTGGGTTCGACCGAACCCAGATGAAGACTCATCTGGGTTCGCTCGAACCCAGATGACAGACCCATCTGGGTTCGCTCGAACCCAGATGGGTCTCTCATCTGGGTTCGAGCGAACCCAGATGAAGACTCTTCTGGGTTCGAGCGAACCCAGATGAAGACTCTTCTGGGTTCGCTCGAACCTAGATGAGAGACCCATCTGGGTTCGAGCGAACCCAGATGCGAGATCCATCTGGGTTCGAGCGAACCCAGATGAAGACTCTTCTGGGTTCGCTCGAACCCAGATGACAGACCCATCTGGGTTCGAGCGAACCCAGATGAAGACTCAGATGGGTCCGGCTCCATTTTCGACGGAGATTAGGTGAGGCGGAGGAAATGGTGGCGGGGCGGAGGAGATGGAAGAGAAGGAGAAGAACGAAGGAGAAGAATGAGGGGGAAAAGAGATGGAGGAAATGAAATGGATTTCCAGATCAAAGGGGAAAATGATTCAAAAATAATTTATTCTATTTTTTAAATCAATATTTTTAATAATGGGATGAGGTATGAATAAATGTTAGATATTTTTTCATAAATTGATTTTTTTTATTTTTTTAAATTATTGTTTAATTTAAAAAAATAATAAAATTTTAAATTTTATTAAAAAAATAATCACATTATTTTGTACATGTGTTAGTCTTTCATTGGTTAAATAATATATAATATTCTGGTTTTATTAGGGGTAAAATAGTCATTTTAAGTTGTGAGGGGTAATTGAGTCTTTTTAATCTTTCTGTTTAGTTTGACTAACGGTTTTGACTATTTTGAAGAGTTTTGGAAAAGTTAAGGATTAAAAGAGCTGTTTCTAAAAGATGTTTAAAATTTTGATATTTCGCGAAACCTTAGGGACTAAAATGAAGTTTCCCCTTAAAAAAAAAAAACAAGAAGAGGCGAGCCGCCTTTAACCGTAACGGCGTTAAAGTGTGTGACCCCATTTGCCCAACTACCATCTCCATTTGCCGCTCCCATCCCCATTTCTTCCACTTCAATTCCCTCTTCAATTCTCTCTGCCAACAAATCAAAATTCTCTTTCATTTTCTCTCTTTTTTTGGTTTTTTTTTTTTTTAATTTAAAATTTTACACGGCTGTATGGTGGACGCTAATGAGAGGGACATTTGAAACTTGGAAGAAACAGAGATTTTATTTTACACAGAGAAAAGAAATAGAGATGAGAATGGTCAAAGTATTACCAGTCAATGGTTGATAACCTTCTTCTCTCCCTTTAAACTCTCCATCTCTCTCCCTCTTCTTCATTGAAAACAAGTCTCTCCCTCTCTCTCTCTCTCTCTCTCTCTCTCTCTCTTTCGCTCTCTATTGTTCTCTCTTCTTGCTGGGTCGGTGAATTCTGGACTTTTGGTGGGTGTTGGTCTTTTTCATCAACCGACCTTAAATCAATTAAAAGATTGTTCTTGTTGTTTTTTTGTCATTCCTAGTTTGGTGGAGAAGACATCATGGCAGTAAGTTCTCTTTTTGTTTTTACTTTCTTCTTTCCATCTTTGTAACTTTCATTTACGTAATTTTTCTGCTTGTTTTTTTGAGAATCTAATAATGACCTCTACTTTATTTATTTTTGTTTCCTTTTTGTGTCACTATGGTTTTTGTAACCTCAACTAAGCTACAAAAGATAAACTTGTATCAGCTTCTGTTGAAAGGAGCTTTTTTTTTTTAATTTTATTTATATATTCATTTATTTGTGTTTTTTGGTTGAGTTTTTGTATGATCTGAATACCCTCTACGTTAAATTAGTTATTTTGAAAGAGTATATGTGATTATGTTATATGTAGAAGAATACATGTTAATTTGTTGTTTTTTGTTATAAGATAATGAATTTGTGGAAATGATACATGGGATGGTTGTGTAAAATATCTGTTCTGGGACTGTATTTTGGTTTCTGTCAATTTGTTTTGTTTTGATTAGCAATGCTGGATTTTTGTCGTCCGCTGAATCGTATATGAAACAAGATTAGATGTTTGTTGATCTGGGTTAATGAGATTGATTTGTTTATTTTTTTTAAATGAATGAATGGGATAATTATTCACTGTTTCCATATCAGATCTTATTAATTTTGTAGTTTAAAAATCACATTTTGAATGGAAAAAACAATGTTCAATAATGTGGTTGGATAATGCAAAAATGGACAACGTGACAGTTTTAGATATTAGATTTGCTTAGGAGAACAAAACAAGACAATAAAAAGAGATAAAGTGGAAATGAAAGTAAATTGAGAGAGTGAATTAACATAACCTCATTAAAATCCTTGGTTTGTAGCAATTCTGGGCTAAAAGTTTTTAAAGAAATCCAACATATCTGATCCAGGGTATCCTGATTGTATTAATCAAATTACCTTGAGCTGGTTTTTAAAAGGATGCATTTGTTAATTTTGAGTATCAGTTGCTGGGTTTAGTATAAGGCAATGTTGCTTGCTGCAGTGAGACAAATTTATTAGCGAACTTTTGTTGGGTATTTGGTTGCATTTTAGTTGATAATGCATATTATTCAAGTTTCTAGTTAGATGTCTGGCGGGTAGTAATTTTGTTCGTATAAGTCATAAATCGAGTTTTTCACCATGAGTTATGATCTGACTATGTCATTTGTAATCTTCTTTGGTAGAGAATTGGATTTTGAGTTTTGTCATAATTAGTAATTAGTTGATACTACAGAAGTAAAATCATTGTGTTGCATTTTGTGGTCACTGAGTTGTATATCCTTTCCCTTCAACCACAGACGAGGTGTGCTAAAGTCTAATTCTGGGTTAAATGCTTAGACATTTTCATTTTGGCCTGGACATGTATATCCTTTCTGATATTTCAATTTGGCATAGAAATAATTTATCAACCTTTTTGAGTGTAAGTTGGTTTCTAGAGTGTATGCATAGTAGTGTTGAGGCAACAAGATTGCTTTATTGATGATTTTCATATTAAGGACTCATGAGAGCATGTGATTGCTAATATGATGAAGGCCAGAAGTAGAAATTTTTGCAATTGCCTTTTACCACAAAGAATTACAGATTACCTTCTTGACATACATACTGAGAATGAGGAAACTATTTCTGCTTCATGCCTGTTCTTATAAATACATTCGTTTTTTTTTGACATTGCATACACATTTTCCTAGGTTTAAAAATGTGTATCCTACATGGATACATAATTAAGAGATGCCTAATGCGTAATAACTTATAAACAGCTATATGGCATCCAGCAGATAATATAATTAAGATATGTTCTATAACTTAATAACATTTTAATTTCCCATTAGGAGCTTAGATTATTGCTTTAGGAACATATAACCTTCATAATCATACCCATTCCCCTTTTCTATTGGTAAAAAGAGCACTTTTTGCCTTAATTATCAAATAGATTATTCTGTTTTTTATTGCACTGCAGGGAAGATTTTTGTTTGGCTTATGTTATTAATTTTTGAGAAGAAACGTTAACCCTGCTTTAAAGGTTACCAAATGGTCAATATATGATCTACGACAATAATTTTATCACAGACATACCCATTTGGTTTCTAGGATTGATGAAGAATAACTTTTATCATGTGAGATGTGGTCCTTGACTTCTTACTCATTTCAAACCATTATTCAGTGTTTGGGGCTGTCAGTCATTGTTCTTACTTTTGTTAGCTTGTTATAATTCACCTTGGTCCTTTTGATAAAAGAATTCACAAATTGCAAGTAATTTTTTGTTGCTTCTTGTGTTAACAGTTGGTGATCAACTGAAATTCTGCAGATGAAATTTGGCTCGTGTTTATAGGTGATATTTGGGTGTAATATAACTATCTTTTGTTTTGTGACAGCAACGTTCACATGTACCAAAGTTTGGAAACTGGGAAAGTGGAGAAAATGTTCCCTACACAGCATATTTTGATAAGGCCAGGAAGACTCGGGGCGGAAAAATAATAAATCCAAATGATCCTGAAGAATACCCAGATATGCTTTCTGATCATGAAGCCCCAGATCCAGCTCCAGCTCCAGCTCATAAAACCATGGGTGAACCTGAGAAACCACATGGACAGGGGGCAGTTAGAACAAGAAGGAGCAGTGAGGATAGTGACCCCAAACAGTTGAAAAACTCTCCAGCACATCAAGATGAGACGAGCCGAAAAGCTGCTGCTGAGTCGGCTCATCAACGTCAGGGACGTGTAGCAACTTCTGGTGAAGCTTTCAAGAGGCCTTCTAGACAAAATGCTGGGTCTGAGAACAGCTTTGAGCGATCTCCACTGCATAACCAGGCTAGGTTCTCAGGGAGAGGTAATGGGGATCAGTCTCCTTCATGGGAAGGCAAGGGTTTGAACAAAAATAGCCAGGGTACACCTGGAAGATCTCGACTAAGACCAACTGCTAGAGGCGATGAAAGTGTAAATTTTCTCCCTTCTCTATCATTTTGTTGCATTGGAACCTTATGCTTTCAACATTCTTTCCACATTATTTTATCTTCAGTCAAGATGAGATTGTTCTCTTAACCAAAACTTTTAAGTTTTTTTCACAGTTTCAGCTTTCTGAAATTCTTAATCATATGTTTTCTGTTGTTACAGCCTGATAGAGGTGCTGCAGTTCCGAAATTTGGTGAGTGGGATGAAAACAACCCAGCATCCGCTGATGGCTTTACTCACATTTTTAACAAAGTTCGGGAGGAGAGAAACAGTGGTGCAAAAACACCAGTCATGCCTAGTCCGGCTCCCTACTATGCTCAGAAGCCTAGCACTACTAATGACAGTGTAAAGGTATATGGTATATGCCACTGGCATTATCAACTTGTGTCTCTAGCAAAGCACATAAACTGCTATATTTATTTATTCAAAGATCTTAAATTTTCTAACTTCGTATGATCTTTTTCAATTTCAGTGTTGTTGCTTTCCTTGGGGCAGAAAATGAAGTCTTCAATTACATTGAGGATGGTTGAGGTGGGTGGGAACTGTAAATACTTTTGAAGGCTTTCTCCGAGGAGTGTTTACATCTTTTTAGTGCATTTGTTGTCTTTCTACTGGTGTGATTTTTGTGATAATAAACATAGTATTTTGAGGGAGAAACATCTTCTTTTTGCTCCTCTTCGTTGTCTTCTTTCCACTCTTACATGTTTCACTGTCATGTACCATTTAATTTCCAATGTTGCAGTCATGTTTGGTTGGGAAATACCATATATAGATTCTTTAATTCTATTGAATCCAAATGTACTTTCTCTTCTTTTTACTATCATGATTATTCGTTGTATATTTATCATAATTTCATTTTTGTTTTAAGTTATGGAATTCAGATGTGAACGTCTCATTGCAGACATTGCATCGTTCTTGGCTGAAGTCACTTGATCCATTTGCATCGCGTTACCCAAGGATTTGGCCTCTGTCTCACAGCATGTTTTTCTATTTATTGCTCTCAGAAACAAAAGATTGTATCTTAAGCGTGAATTAAGCAGGTCAGGGGGCTTTGTTTTCATTGCATGTATTGTTCAAATGGTTCTTCTGCAGTTTTATGTCTTAAGAGTTGTGTGTCATTTACATTTTACGGGCTCGAGTGTGTAGATGGGTTGTGACTACTATATTATCAATTTACAACAATTAAAAGAAGGAATGGTAACCTACCCTTTGAATCTCATGCTTCTTTTTGTTAAACGTCTAGTTAAAGAAGAATTGGCCCAGCAATTAGTTAACACTTTCGAGTAACTCAAATTGTTCATTTAATCAGGTTTAGAATGGATTTGTGATCTTTTTGAGTAAACATGGTTAATCTTCCTCGACATATACATTGGATATTAAGTTTAGATTCTCTCATAACCTAAACTTTTCTTCAAACTCAACTAATTTTATAAGCATTCCAAGGATGGAATAGTTAAGATACGATTGTTTTTACTATTGTTTTATAACAACTAATCATATGTTTGAAAAATGTAGGAAAAAGCAAAGGTGAGAACTTTGATAAGATTCTAAAACTTGTTAGAAATCTTTCTCCTTCTTTCGTTATTTTTTCTCTCATTTTTTCTTAAGTTGACACCATCAATTAAAAATACGTTGTTATCTTACGAAATCAAACACTATTTGTAACAAAAAACACTACATTAATGAATGGAGAAACGTCAAAATAGTTACATTAAAAGATGATGTATTTATATATATTCTTTATTATCATTATAACAAATTTAACCATTATGAAATGGGACTATGATTTTAACTCTGGAATCTTATTGATATAGTGTAAAATCTCAACTTCTGCCCACCAAAAAAGTATTGTAAATGTTCCGCATTTGAACACCTTTGAAAAATTTTATAGGCCTTTCCGATAACAGATGTTATTGATGCAAAAATAAAACCAGTTTATTTCACTAGTATTTAGTCAAATATTAGAAACGACATTGAAATTTACCAATTTTAAAATAAAAACCCGCTACATGTAGATTTTTTTAATCCAATCTAAATTTATGCACGACTTGCAGGTATAAACGAATACAAAATAATTTTAACAAAGTAAAATTTGAGAATTTTAACACAATTAATTAAGTGAATCATGTTTAAATGGACACACCAATTATTGATAATAACATAATATCAATAAAAACAAAAACAAAACACATTGATAATAACACTATTTTGTGAATACGATATGAAGTAACATTAATTTGGCAAATGCCTTAAAAAAACATTAATTTGGTAGGTAAATTATGGATTTTGCCCCCACAAATTAACATGAATTGCCATCCTCCTTTCACTCTACAACTAGATCAATTAAACTCCAAAAAGTACCAAAAAAAGAGAAAAGCGTGGTGGTGGTATTTGGAAATCGAGAAAATTTTTAATAGGACTGTTCTATGACTGATGTGGTGCGAATGAAAAATAAATGATATTATTTCATTGGTCTATTATACCACATCAACCATGGTATAATCTCATAGAAATTATTTTTTCCTGAAAATCTGATCTGAGATGTTCAAGCTATGTGTTGACCAATTAAGTAATGGTCACAACGTAATCATAGGAAGCAATATATCCACACCGTTAGATCTCAATACTTACATATGATCCTACGATCAGGAATCCGGAGACAGAGAAATAATGGTGGGCCCGATCGCATGTCATTGATAATTGATAGCGCCAAAACTTGGCGGTGGGTCTTAAAAATTTAAAAAATTGGGAGAAATGCGTCGACTACTGCTACTACTACCACTCTAATTTTCAAAAATCAAAACAAAGCAAAAAACAATCACGCTCCCTCTAAAACACCCAGATCTGATTACACATATCCTCCTCGCTCATTCCTGCTTTTCTTTCTACATTTTTCAGGTACTTCAATTCCTACCTTCCACTCTATTTTTCTATCCTCTTGTCTCCTGTAGCTGTATATTAGATAGGATATATATATACCCAGGTCAATTTTTTGATATATATATTTTTAAATTTTAATTCAGTTTTTCTAAATTTGATTTGATGGGTAATTTGTGTATTGACAAAATTTATAGAATAAGAATGTGATGAAATTTGAAGAAGGAAAAAAAAAGTGGTGAGTTGGTTGTTTGGGATAGGAGATATAGCATAAGGAATTAGAGTTTGGTTTGAGGAATTATGGTTAGAGAGCAGAGGGTAGAGACGTTCTACAGGCGGCTTCGCGAATCGGCCATGGCTTCATCTGAGTCTCCTCTTTTGATATTCCCATCAACGTCTGATGTGGACTCAATCTGTGCCCTCAAAATCATCCTCCATGTGCTGGAGTCTGATTCAGTGCGCTATGCGTGTTACCCTGTGTCTTCCTTTCAAGAAATCCACAAGTATGCGGGTCCCAACTTGGGCTCCTCCTCTGAGAATCCGATCTCTATTCTCTTGATTAATTGGGGTTCCCATAGGGATTTGAAAATGGTTCTTGGGTTAGGCTCCAAGGCGCGTGTTTTTGTGGTTGATAGTCACCGTCCAATTCATTTGCATAATTTGAGTGACCGTAATGAGAGTGTTGTTGTTCTCTACACGCTTGATGATGAGCAGCAGGCTGATTTGGCATATGATTTTAAGGTTTCGGCTTTGGCTAGTGCTTGTGATTTGGAGGCAGATGATGACGGCGTTTTGGATAGTGATGATGAAAAAGAGAGTGAAAGTGAGGAAGAGGACGAGGAAGATGAGGATGGGTCAAGGAAGCGGAGAAGGGTTTCTTTAGAAAATGAGGAAGACCCTGAACGGCTTTTTAAGAAACTGAAGAGGGTATACTATAAAATGGGAACGTATCATGGTAAACCATCTGGGTGTTTGATGTATGATTTATCACATTCTTTGAGGAAGAACACAAATGAGTTGCTTTGGTTGGCTTGTGTTTCGCTGACTGATCAGTTTGTTCACGAGAGGTTGACCGATGAGAGGTACCAAGCTGGAGTTATGGAGCTTGAGCAGCATATCAATAGTTCAGGAAATTTGGATGCGGTTACTTCAGTAACACTCAAGGATGGGACGAAGATTCGAGCACCTGAGTCCTCCAGAATTGCATATGAGGATGAACCCAGACTTATGCTGTTACGGGAATGGAATTTATTTGATTCTATGTTGTGCTCTTCATATATTGCTACGAAATTGAAGACGTGGAGTGACAATGGTATGAAGAAGCTTAAGCTTCTTCTTGCTAGAATGGGGTTTGCACTTGTGGATTGCCAGCAAAAGTTTCAATACATGAATTTGGAAGTAAAACGGAAGATGAAAGATGAATTTGAAAGATTTCTACCTGAGTATGGGCTGACTGATTTCTACTACCGGAGTTTCTTGAGGATACATGGCTACAGCTCTAGGGTATCTGCAGCAGATGTGGTGTATGGGGTTACTGCACTGCTTGAGTCATTCATGAAATCCGATGGCTCTTGTGCTTCGAAGCAGTTTGGGGTAGCTTATGATGCATTGTCATTGAGCAATCTTGATAAGCTAAAAGCCGGAATGCACCAGGCAATTAAGGTACAAAGAGCAATTCTTAGGCAAGGAAGTGCAGCCATTACAAAGAATGGTGCAATCAGAAGTGGAAGAAAATTCAGGTGGGTGAAGCTTGAGGATTCAGTGGATACAAAGCTGTTGGGCTACCCCCAGGCTTTGACTAAGTTCTGCTATTTTTTAATGGATGCCTTGAGGGAGAAGGGAGCTAGAATGAAGCCTCTTCTCTGTGCTTGCTTATCTCAAGAGCCAAACAAAGTATTAATAGTCGGGGTCTGTGGCAAGCCTCGACTTGGGGCAGTTCAAGGAAATGCATTTGGGACAGCCTTCAGAAATGCAGCTACAGAGATCGGAGCTGAGTTCTTCCATGAGCTCTTTGAATCTTCATGGATCGTATTGGATAGGGGTGCAGTTAATTCCTTTATGATCAGATTAACTGAGCAACTCTAATGTAGAATTTTTCTTTTTAAATTATTTGCGTTTTAACTTCAACATGAAGAGAACATTTACGGTTAGTTTGTTGAATTTTTTTTCCCTTTAGTGTGGCTTCTTTGGAATAATTCATAAATGTGAAATCATATGTTCAAATAATGATGACTGCCTTTCATTTCCTTTTTCCTTTGTAATTTATCTTTTTATTGTACTCAACCAAATTGTGCAAAATTCTCCATATCGAAGAATTAGGAAAAACTTACATGCCTAATATTGATGGCTTATGGGCATGCTGCCCTTGCATAATGTATTTAGTCATTGATCTCATGTAATATTTAACTTCTTGTTCCATGTAGTTATAACACTATTATACACTAAGAAAAGACAGTATTATGAAGTTGGTTGTGTGTGTTTGCACGATACATGTACAGTTTGTTGCGATAGAGCTGATTAAGGACTTTGCTTCCTTGAAGTAGTTTTAAGGTAGAATAGAGCCCCGTTCCAGTTATTGCAACAATCTTTAAAGTTCAGCTGTTTATTCAAACATCCAAACGAACTTGTCAGATTCAAAATTTTTTTATGTTATTGACCTCCAGAAGTACTCATTTGAAATAAAAATCAAATCTGGAAAGTCAGAGGGAAATTTTAGGTTGAGAGTGTTTTAGATCTGTTTTTTCACCTTAAAATCATCCCAGAAGTTGCTTCTGAACTTTTAGGAATCGTAGGCAAAGGTTTTGTTGTGATTTATTAGGTGATATTCTCTTGCACTGGGGGGTTTTACAAATTTGTCTGCTGCACAACCCTCTGCAGAGACACTACGAGTGATTACCATTTCCTTGGTCGATATAATATGGAAAATGCATGAATGATTGGCTTGTTAATAGGATTTTGGAGTTCTAACATTTGATCACAATTTTCCGAGCAGTTTGGTGTAATTTCTTTATCAGGGTAGCTATTGGTAGATCTTCTGAGAATATTAGCAGACAATCAATTTCATATTCAGTATTTAGTATTTCATGAATCCTGATCCTCTGTCATTTGATCAAAGTTCAAGATTTTTTTTTTTTTATTCGTTCTTGTTGTTAGTTCTACTTCTACATCGTTCTAAACTTCCACAAGAATTTGAATTATTTTTAGCAAAACGCAAAAGAGTTTGGTCTTCATTTGACATTCAAAGAATTTGAAGCTGAATCTTCATTTTTGTCCTGTCAGCTTTCTTTTTCACACTGGAATATATAATGTATGGGCAGATGCATCTCATTTTGCACAATTAGACTACGTTTGATACCCGAGATTGGATTGCATTATTTTGACAAGAGTGAATTGAATTTGACTGGATTATATAACTTAATGTTGTGATGTCATTGGTGCTGTATGATATTGAACTAAAAATAATACTTTCCATTGTTTGATCTATTATGAGATTAGACAGAAAACAATTATGTATCCTATTATTTTTATAAATAAAACTAAAAATATTGTAATATTATTTTGAAAAGTAAAATATAATTCTTTGAATTTAATTTTTAAAATAATATTTATTTTATAATAATGATTATTTTTAATATTTTAATAAAGTATAAAAAAATAATAATAATACTTCTCTCCCGCATCTGAGAACTCCAATTTCAGACTACACTTCAGAGATTCTGATC